>OY744516.1:5994740-6037240 GCA_963556195.1 Sepiola atlantica | reverse complement strand
ATATGTATGCAAAAATTTCTTTTTTGTTGCTGTGACACAGTTGCAAACAATGCTCTGAATCGTCGAAATGTTGTTGTTTCTGATCGACTGTGAGCAAACGCGGCACCCACTTTGAATACAGCTTTCTCCTTATGAAATGTTTATGTAAAATGGTGAATACACTGCCTTCTGATATATTCAACTCCTCTGCTATCGCACACAATTTTAATATACGATTGGTCAAAACGAGTTTTTTTTAAAAATGTTTTCCGGGACAACTACCGAATTTGGGCAACCTTATTTGTGTATCTACGAGCAGAGTCTAAATAACACTTATCAAGCCATTGCTTTGCTTGAAGAGTACGTTTTCCATCAGAAACTAATTCTTTATCAACACACGAAATTAAGATTTTTCTATTGTTTTCAAAATTTGCAACACTAGTTTAACTAAAATAATTGTAATTTGTAAACTAATAATCCGATTGTGCTATAATTTTGAATCTTAACACGTGCCATTTGAAGGTTAGTACCTTATCAAAATGATATGGATGTTTGATTAGTGACGTCATCTATATATTAGGCCCTGGACTTATTTAGCGATCTGTTAGCTTGTAGCAAAAAATAAATTACTCGATTTGACATTATGTATAATAGGTACGTGCAAAATAAATGGTCGATCCCCAAATGTAAAAATATTTTTGCCCTTCCCTTAGCTTAAATAATTACAAAAAATCATGAAATAAACTAATTTTAAGGCCATTTTCAGTATTTATTAATCAATGATCACGGAATATACTGAACCAATTATTTTGTTTTTAATCTTAGTGAAAATGAATTATTTTGTGAAAACAAAATACACCTTTACTAAAGTTACATTTCTAAGTAGTCATACAAAAAACGCATGGATTTAAAAAATATTTTTATGAAAATAAAGCACCGTAGATATTAACAATAAAATAATTTAAAATATATATATCTTATATATTACAAAAAATGCCCTTGAATTCCGTGTTAATAAAATCAATATAACTCGAAGAAAAATTAATTTCTCGAATTAACGATATTATCATTGAATAAAGTATTGTTTATTCAATATTTTCCCCCAAAAAATATAATTGCAAAAAATATTTTTTGTTATTTTAATGATAACATTTTCCGGGAAATTTTTAAATGCGATATTATAATATTTTCCCTTCGCGCATGAACGCGTCATAATCAGCGTAAGAAATTATTTTTATAATCTTGAAAATAAAAATAATTGAAAAAATTCAGAAACTGGGCCGTTCCGAAAAAATAATTTAAAAAATGGGATAATTTCTATTAACGATTAACTTGGGTGCCCAGTATTGCAATAAACAGACGAGATTTTCACCACAACCCGCTATCATCAAAATAAAAAAACAGCATGTGTTTATATGACAAAGAAATGTATACAACCTCGTTTTCATTTCATTTTCTTTTGCTCAATTTTTTTTATTGTTGGTCTTAATTATATTTCTTGTCCTGAAATAAAATTCTAATGTAATTTTAATTCAATGGTGTAATCGCTGGCGGCCATATTGTTTTTCCATGCGGCAAAAACATTTTTACGACGTAGAGGGTTTTATTACATACAAAAAACAAAATTTTTGATATAAAATAAACTTTGAACATTTTTTATGCAAAAATCTTTAAAACAAAATGAAAAAGTTAAAACTAAAATATATTGGTCGATATTTAAAAAGAATTTTAATATCACATTGGGAAATAAAATCTCATTGAGCTCAATGAAATATTAAATGACATTAATATGTAAATAAATAATAATGAAAATTTGGTATAATAAGCATGCAATGTCTAGAAACTATTACAAAATCATATCTTCTTTATAAAAGTAAAAATAATGAAATGAAAAATTATTGCGTTTATGATCTCCCATATAATCTCTGAACGTCGCTAACAATCTTATTTACATTTCATCGTTGACACATTTTATCATAAATTGTTTAGATAAATATGCAATTTTTAGAAAAAAGTAAGTACATTTCTTTTTTAATTCAGTGTCTTAAGATTTTAATTTACTAATTATCTTTGAAATAGTTTTAACATTGATATTTATCTTAAGATTTTATTAATGAATTTCTTCTAATATTAATTTCACTGATTTTTTGTATTTTTAGCCGACGTGAGAACAGTTTTCATTTCTAAATTTATTTTCACGCGTAAAATTACATTGTTTAGAGATTAATTTTAGTTTTTTTATCTTTAAAACTTTAAATGGAAACTAATTTTAAAAATTATGATAAACCCGGCCATTTTTGCGTGTACTTAATTGTATAAGATTTTCAATATGTCTAATGAGTTTTTTCTTTTTCAATTTGTTTTCCCAAGGGTTAATGCCTGACAGAAAGAAAAAAACATGAAGTTTATCTGCCTTACCCTCCTCTTATGGTTAAGCGCTGTGCCATGTTCATATCTCGTCGCGGCCACCAATGACACCGACACAGATTCAATAAATTATTGTCTTGAAAATTTCGACTGCATGGTGAAATGGACTCTCTGTAAATTCTCTCCAAAAGAACTCGCTAATTTTAAAGGAGCGTCATGGTGCCTGTAAGTAAAACGAACCTCTCTTTTTTTCATTGTTTCTTGTCTGTAATCTCTGATTTTAAAGGAGCGTCATGGTACCTATACGTAAAACGAACCTCTCTTTTTTCATTGTTTCTTGTCTGTAATCTCTGATTTTAAAGGAGCGTCATGGTGCCTATAAGTAAAACGAACCTCTCTTTTTTCATTGTTTCTTGTCTGTAATCTCTGTTTTTAAAGGAGCGTCATTGTGCCTATAAGTAAAACGAACCTCTCTTGTTTCATTGTTTCTTGTCTGTAATCTCTGATTTTAAAGGAGCGTCATGGTGCCTATAAGTAAAACGAACCTCTCTTTTTTCATTGTTTCTTGTCTGTAATCCTTAATTTTAAAGGAGCGTCATGGTGCCTATAAGTAAAACGAACCTCTCTTTTTTCATTGTTTCTTGTCTGTAATCTCTAATTTTAAAGGAGCGTCATGGTGCCTATAAGTAAAACGAACCTCTCTTTTTTCATTGTTTCTTGTCTGTAATCTCTGATTTTGAAGGAGCGTCATAGTGCCTATAAGTAAAACGAACCTCTCTTTTTTCATTGTTTCTTGTCTGTAATCTCTGATTTTAAAGGAGCGTCATGGTGCCTGTAAGTAAAACGAACCTCTCTTTTTTTCATTCTTTATTGTCTTTTATCTCTGATTTTAAAGGAGCGTCATGGTGTCTATAAGTAAAACGAACCTCTCTTTTTTCATTGTTTCTTGTCTGTACTCCTTGATTTTAAAGGAGCGTCATGGTGCCTGTAAGTAAAACTAACCTCTCTTTTTTTCATTCTTTCTTGTCTGTTATCCCTGATTTTAAAGGAGCGTCATGGTGCCTATAAGTAAAACGAACCTCTCTTTTTTCATTGTTTCTTGTCTGTAATCGCTGTTTTTAAAGGAGCGTCATAGTGCCTATACGTAACACGAACCTCTCTTTTTTCATTCTTTCTTGTCTGTTATCTCTGATTTTAAAGGAGCGTCATGGTGCCTATAAGTAAAACGAACCTCTCTTTTTTCATTGTTTCTTGTCTGTAATCTCTGATTTTAAAGGAGCGTCATGGTGCCTGTAAGTAAAACGAACCTCTCTTTTTTTCATTCTTTATTGTCTTTTATCTCTGATTTAAAAGGAGCGTCATGGTGCCTGTAAGTAAAACGAACCTCTCGTTTTTTCTTGTTTCTTGTCTGTAATATCTGATTTTAAAGGAGCGTCATGGTGTCTATAAGTAAAACGAACCTCTCTTTTTTCATTGTTTCTTGTCTGTACTCCTTGATTTTAAAGGAGCGTCATGGTGCCTGTAAGTAAAACTAACCTCTCTTTTTTTCATTCTTTCTTGTCTGTTATCCCTGATTTTAAAGGAGCGTCATGGTGCCTGTAAGTAAAACGAACCTCTCTATTTTCATTGTTTCTTGTCTGTAATCTCTGATTTTAAAGGAGCGTCATGGTGCCTATAAGTAAAACGAACCTCTCTTTTTTCATTGTTTCTTGTCTGTAATCTCTGATTTTAAAGGAGCGTCATGGTGCCTATAAGTAAAACGAACCTCTCTTTTTTCATTGTTTCTTGTCTGTAATCTCTGATTTAAAAGGAGCGTCATGGTGCCTATAAGTAAAACGAACCTCTCTTTTTTCATTGTTTCTTGTCTGTAATCTCTAATTTTAAAGGAGCGTCATGGTGCCTATAAGTAAAACGAACCTCTCTTTTTTCATTGTTTCTTGTCTGTAATCTCTGATTTTAAAGGAGCGTCATGGTGCCTATAAGTAAAACGAACCTCTCTTTTTTCATTGTTTCTTGTCTGTAATCTCTGATTTTAAAGGAGCGTCATGGTGCCTATAAGTAAAACGAACCTCTCTTTTTTCATTGTTTCTTGTCTGTAATCTCTAATTTTAAAGGAGCGTCATGGTGCCTATAAGTAAAACGAACCTCTCTTTTTTCATTGTTTCTTGTCTGTAATCTCTAATTATAATAGAGCGTCATGGTGCCTACAAGTAAAACGAACCTCTCTTTTTTTATTGTTTCTTGTCTGTAATCTCTGATTTTAAATGAGCGTCATGGTGCCTATAAGTAAAACGAACCTCTCTTTTTTCATTGTTTCTTGTCTGTAATCTCTGATTTTAAAGGAGCGTCATGGTGCCTGTAAGTAAAACGCACTTCTCTTTTTCATTGTTTCTTGTCTGTAATCGCTGATTTTAAAGGAGCGTCATGGTGCCTATAAGTAAAACGAACCTCTCTTTTTTCATTGTTTCTTGTCTGTAATCTCTAATTTTAAAGGAGCGTCATGGTGCCTATAAGTAAAACGAACCTCTCTTTTTTCATTGTTTCTTGTCTGTGATCTCTAATTATAAAGGAGCGTCATGGTGCCTATAAGTAAAACGAACCTCTCTTTTTTCATTGTTTCTTGTCTGTAATCTCTGATTTAAAAGGAGCGTCATGGTGTCTATAAGTAAAACGAACCTCTCTTTTTTCATTGTTTCTTGTCTGTACTCCTTGATTTTAAAGGAGCGTCATGGTGCCTGTAAGTAAAACTAACCTCTCTTTTATTCATTCTTTCTTGTCTGTTATCCCTGATTTTAAAGGAGCGTCATGGTGCCTGTAAGTAAAACGAACCTCTCTTTTTTTATTGTTTCTTGTCTGTAATCTCTGATTTAAAAGGAGCGTCATGGTGCCTATAAGTAAAACGAACCTCTCTTTTTTCATTGTTTCTTGTCTGTAATCTCTGATTTTAAAGGAGCGTCATGGTGCCTATAAGTAAAACGAACCTCTCTTTTTTCATTGTTTCTTGTCTGTAATCTCTGATTTAAAAGGAGCGTCATGGTGCCTATAAGTAAAACGAACCTCTCTTTTTTCATTGTTTCTTGTCTGTAATCTCTAATTTTAAAGGAGCGTCATGGTGCCTATAAGTAAAACGAACCTCTCTTTTTTCATTGTTTCTTGTCTGTAATCTCTGATTTTAAAGGAGCGTCATGGTGCCTATAAGTAAAACGAACCTCTCTTTTTTCATTGTTTCTTGTCTGTAATCTCTGATTTTAAAGGAGCGTCATGGTGCCTATAAGTAAAACGAACCTCTCTTTTTTCATTGTTTCTTGTCTGTAATCTCTAATTTTAAAGGAGCGTCATGGTGCCTATAAGTAAAACGAACCTCTCTTTTTTCATTGTTTCTTGTGTGTAATCTCTAATTATAAAGGAGCGTCATGGTGCCTATAAGTAAAACGAACCTCTCTTTTTTCATTGTTTCTTGTCTGTAATCTCTGATTTTAAAGGAGCGTCATGGTGCCTATAAGTAAAACGAACCTCTCTTTTTTCATTGTTTCTTGTCTGTAATCTCTGATTTTAAAGGAGCGTCATGGTGCCTGTAAGTAAAACGCACTTCTCTTTTTCATTGTTTCTTGTCTGAAATCGCTGATTTTAAAGGAGCGTCATGGTGCCTATAAGTAAAACGAACCTCTCTTTTTTCATTGTTTCTTGTCTGTAATCTCTAATTTTAAAGGAGCGTCATGGTGCCTATAAGTAAAACGAACCTCTCTTTTTTCATTGTTTCTTGTCTGTAAACTCTAATTTTAAAGGAGCGTCATGGTGCCTATAAGTAAAACGCACCTCTCTTTTTTCATTGTTTCTTGTCTGTAATCTCTGATTTTAAAGGAGCGTCATGGTGCCTATAAGTAAAACGAACCTCTCTTTTTTCATTGTTTCTTGTCTGTAATCTCTGATTTTAAAGGAGCGTCATGGTGCCTATAAGTAAAACGAACCTCTCTTTTTTCATTGTTCTTGTCTGTAATCTCTAATTTTAAAGGAGCGTCATGGTGCCTATAAGTAAAACGAACCTCTCTTTTTTCATTGTTTCTTGTCTGTAATCTCTAATTATAAAGGAGCGTCATGGTGCCTATAAGTAAAACGAACCTCTCTTTTTTCATTGTTTCTTGTCTGTAATCGCTGATTTTAAAGGAGCGTCATGGTGCCTATAAGTAAAACGAACCTCTCTTTTTTCATTGTTTCTTGTCTGTAATCTCTGATTTTAAAGGAGCGTCATGGTGCCTGTAAGTAAAACGCACTTCTCTTTTTCATTGTTTCTTGTCTGTAATCGCTGATTTTAAAGGAGCGTCATGGTGCCTATAAGTAAAACGAACCTCTCTTTTTTCATTGTTTCTTGTCTGTAATCTCTAATTTTAAAGGAGCGTCATAGTGCCTATAAGTAAAACGAACCTCTCTTTTTTCATTGTTTCTTGTCTGTAATCTCTGTTTTAAAGGAGCGTCATGGTGCCTATAAGTAAAACAAACCTCTCTTTTTTCATTGTTTCTTGTCTGTAATCTCTGATTTTAAAGGAGCGTCATGGTGCCTATAAGTAAAACGAACCTCTCTTTTTTCATTGTTTCTTGTCTGTAATCTCTAATTATAAAGGAGCGTAATGGTGCCTATAAGTAAAACGAACCTCTCTTTTTTCATTGTTTCTTGTCTGTAATCTCTGATTTAAAAGGAGCGTCATGGTGCCTATAAGTAAAACGAACCTCTCTTTTTTCATTGTTTCTTGTCTGTAATCTCTGTTTTAAAGGAGCGTCATGGTGCCTATAAGTAAAACAAACCTCTCTTTTTTCATTGTTTCTTGTCTGTAATCTCTGTTTTTAAAGGAGCGTCATGGTGCCTATAAGTAAAACGAACCTCTCTTTTTTCATTGTTTCTTTTCTGTAATCCTTAATTTTAAAGGAGCGTCATGGTGCCTATAAGTAAAACGCACCTCTCTTTTTTCATTGTTTCTTGTCTGTAATCTCTAATTTTAAAGGAGCGTCATGGTGCCTATAAGTAAAACGAACCTCTCTTTTTTCATTGTTTCTTGTCTGTAATCTCTGATTTTGAAGGAGCGTCATGGTGCCTATAAGTAAAACGAACCTCTCTTTTTTCATTGTTTCTTGTCTGTAATCTCTGATTTTAAAGGAGCGTCATGGTGCCTATAAGTAAAACGAACCTCTCTTTTTTCATTGTTTCTTGTCTGTAATCTCTAATTTTAAAGGAGCGTCATGGTGCCTATAAGTAAAACGAACCTCTCTTTTTTCATTGTTTCTTGTCTGTAATCTCTAATTATAAAGGAGCGTCATCGTGCCTATAAGTAAAACGAACCTCTCTTTTTTCATTGTTTCTTGTCTGTAATCTCTGATTTAAAAGGAGCGTCATGGTGCCTATAAGTAAAACGAACCTCTCTTTTTTCATTGTTTCTTGTCTGTAATCTCCAATTTTAAAGGAGCGTCATGGTGCCTATAAGTAAAACAAACCTCTCTTTTTTCATTGTTTCTTGTCTGTAATCTCTGTTTTTAAAGGAGCGTCATGGTGCCTATAAGTAAAACGAACCTCTCTTTTTTCATTGTTTCTTGTCTGTAATCTCTGATTTTAAAGGAGCGTCATGGTGCCTATAAGTAAAACGAACCTCTCTTTTTTCATTGTTTCTTGTCTGTAATCCTTAATTTTAAAAGAAGCGTCATGGTGCCTATAAGTAAAACGAACCTTTCTTTTTTCATTGTTTCTTGTCTGTAATCTCTAATTTAAAAGGAGCGTCATGGTGCCTATAAGTAAAACGAACCTCTCTTTTTTCATTGTTTCTTGTCTGTAATCTCTGATTTTGAAGGAGCGTCATGGTGCCTATAAGTAAAACGAACCTCTCTTTTTTCATTGTTTCTTGTCTGTAATCTCTGATTTTAAAGGAGCGTCATGGTGCCTATAAGTAAAACGAACCTCTCTTTTTTCATTCCTTCTTGTCTGTAATCTCTGATTTTAAATGAGCGTCATGGTGCCTATAAGTAAAACGAACTTCTCTTTTTTCATTGTTTCTTGTCTGTAATCGCTGTTTTTAAAAGAGCGTCATAGTGCCTATAAGTAAAACGAACCTCTCTTTTTTCATTGTTTCTTGTCTGTAATCTCTGATTTAAAAGGAGCGTCATGGTGCCTATAAGTAAAACGAACCTCTCTTTTTTCATTGTTTCTTGTCTGTAATCTCTGATTTTAAAGGAGCGTCATGGTGCCTATAAGTAAAACGAACCTCTCTTTTTTCATTGTTTCTTGTCTGTAATCTCTAATTTTAAAGGAGCGTCATGGTGCCTATAAGTAAAACGAACCTCTCTTTTTTCATTGTTTCTTGTCTGTAATCTCTAATTATAAAGGAGCGTCATGGTGCCTATAAGTAAAACGAACCTCTCTTTTTTCATTGTTTCTTGTCTGTAATCTCTGATTTTAAATGAGCGTCATGGTGCCTATAAGTAAAACGAACCTCTCTTTTTTCATTGTTTCTTGTCTGTAATCTCTGATTTTAAAGGAGCGTCATGGTGCCTATAAGTAAAACGAACCTCTCTTTTTTCATTGTTTCTTGTCTGTAATCTCTGATTTTAAAGGAGCGTCATGGTGCCTATAAGTAAAACGAACCTCTCTTTTTTCATTGTTTCTTGTCTGTAATCTCTGATTTTGAAGGGGCGTCATGGTGCCTATAAGTAAAACGAACCTCTCTTTTTTCATTGTTTCTTGTCTGTAATCTCTGATTTTAAAGGAGCGTCATGGTGCCTATAAGTAAAACGAACCTCTCTTTTTTCATTCCTTCTTGTCTGTAATCTCTGATTTTAAATGAGCGTCATGGTGCCTATAAGTAAAACGAACTTCTCTTTTTTCATTGTTTCTTGTCTGTAATCGCTGTTTTTAAAAGAGCGTCATGGTGCCTATAAGTAAAACGAACCTCTCTTTTTTCATTGTTTCTTGTCTGTAATCTCTGATTTAAAAGGAGCGTCATGGTGCCTATAAGTAAAACGAACCTCTCTTTTTTCATTGTTTCTTGTCTGTAATCTCTGATTTAAAAGGAGCGTCATGGTGCCTATAAGTAAAACGAACCTCTCTTTTTTCATTGTTTCTTGTCTGTAATCTCTTATTTTAAAGGAGCGTCATGGTGCCTATAAGTAAAACGAACCTCTCTTTTTTCATTGTTTCTTGTCTGTAATCTCTGATTTAAAAGGAGCGTCATGGTGCCTATAAGTAAAACAAACCTCTCTTTTTTCATTGTTTCTTGTCTGTAATCTCTGATTTTAAAGGAGCGTCATGGTGCCTATAAGTAAAACGAACCTCTCTTTTTTCATTGTTTCTTGTCTGTAATCTCTAATTATAAAGGAGCGTCATGGTGCCTATAAGTAAAACGAACCTCTCTTTTTTCATTGTTTCTTGTCTGTAATCTCTGATTTAAAAGGAGCGTCATGGTGCCTATAAGTAAAACGAACCTCTCTTTTTTCATTGTTTCTTGTCTGTAATCTCTGTTTTAAAGGAGCGTCATGGTGCCTATAAGTAAAACAAACCTCTCTTTTTTCATTGTTTCTTGTCTGTAATCTCTGTTTTTAAAGGAGCGTCATGGTGCCTATAAGTAAAACGAACCTCTCTTTTTTCATTGTTTCTTTTCTGTAATCCTTAATTTTAAAGGAGCGTCATGGTGCCTATAAGTAAAACGAACCTCTCTTTTTTCATTGTTTCTTGTCTGTAATCTCTAATTTTAAAGGAGCGTCATGGTGCCTATAAGTAAAACGAACCTCTCTTTTTTCATTGTTTCTTGTCTGTAATCTCTGATTTTGAAGGAGCGTCATGGTGCCTATAAGTAAAACGAACCTCTCTTTTTTCATTGTTTCTTGTCTGTAATCTCTGATTTTAAAGGAGCGTCATGGTGCCTATAAGTAAAACGAACCTCTCTTTTTTCATTGTTTCTTGTCTGTAATCTCTAATTTTAAAGGAGCGTCATGGTGCCTATAAGTAAAACGAACCTCTCTTTTTTCATTGTTTCTTGTCTGTAATCTCTAATTATAAAGGAGCGTCATCGTGCCTATAAGTAAAACGAACCTCTCTTTTTTCATTGTTTCTTGTCTGTAATCTCTGATTTAAAAGGAGCGTCATGGTGCCTATAAGTAAAACGAACCTCTCTTTTTTCATTGTTTCTTGTCTGTAATCTCCAATTTTAAAGGAGCGTCATGGTGCCTATAAGTAAAACGAACCTCTCTTTTTTCATTGTTTCTTGTCTGTAATCTCTGTTTTTAAAGGAGCGTCATGGTGCCTATAAGTAAAACGAACCTCTCTTTTTTCATTGTTTCTTGTCTGTAATCTCTGATTTTAAAGGAGCGTCATGGTGCCTATAAGTAAAACGAACCTCTCTTTTTTCATTGTTTCTTGTCTGTAATCCTTAATTTTAAAAGAAGCGTCATGGTGCCTATAAGTAAAACGAACCTCTCTTTTTTCATTGTTTCTTGTCTGTAATCTCTAATTTTAAAGGAGCGTCATGGTGCCTATAAGTAAAACGAACCTCTCTTTTTTCATTGTTTCTTGTCTGTAATCTCTGATTTTGAAGGAGCGTCATGGTGCCTATAAGTAAAACGAACCTCTCTTTTTTCATTGTTTCTTGTCTGTAATCTCTGATTTTAAAGGAGCGTCATGGTGCCTATAAGTAAAACGAACCTCTCTTTTTTCATTCCTTCTTGTCTGTAATCTCTGATTTTAAATGAGCGTCATGGTGCCTATAAGTAAAACGAACTTCTCTTTTTTCATTGTTTCTTGTCTGTAATCGCTGTTTTTAAAAGAGCGTCATAGTGCCTATAAGTAAAACGAACCTCTCTTTTTTCATTGTTTCTTGTCTGTAATCTCTGATTTAAAAGGAGCGTCATGGTGCCTATAAGTAAAACGAACCTCTCTTTTTTCATTGTTTCTTGTCTGTAATCTCTGATTTTAAAGGAGCGTCATGGTGCCTATAAGTAAAACGAACCTCTCTTTTTTCATTGTTTCTTGTCTGTAATCTCTAATTTTAAAGGAGCGTCATGGTGCCTATAAGTAAAACGAACCTCTCTTTTTTCATTGTTTCTTGTCTGTAATCTCTAATTATAAAGGAGCGTCATGGTGCCTATAAGTAAAACGAACCTCTCTTTTTTCATTGTTTCTTGTCTGTAATCTCTGATTTTAAATGAGCGTCATGGTGCCTATAAGTAAAACGAACCTCTCTTTTTTCATTGTTTCTTGTCTGTAATCTCTGATTTTAAAGGAGCGTCATGGTGCCTATAAGTAAAACGAACCTCTCTTTTTTCATTGTTTCTTGTCTGTAATCTCTGATTTTAAAGGAGCGTCATGGTGCCTATAAGTAAAACGAACCTCTCTTTTTTCATTGTTTCTTGTCTGTAATCTCTGATTTTGAAGGGGCGTCATGGTGCCTATAAGTAAAACGAACCTCTCTTTTTTCATTGTTTCTTGTCTGTAATCTCTGATTTTAAAGGAGCGTCATGGTGCCTATAAGTAAAACGAACCTCTCTTTTTTCATTCCTTCTTGTCTGTAATCTCTGATTTTAAATGAGCGTCATGGTGCCTATAAGTAAAACGAACTTCTCTTTTTTCATTGTTTCTTGTCTGTAATCGCTGTTTTTAAAAGAGCGTCATGGTGCCTATAAGTAAAACGAACCTCTCTTTTTTCATTGTTTCTTGTCTGTAATCTCTGATTTAAAAGGAGCGTCATGGTGCCTATAAGTAAAACGAACCTCTCTTTTTTCATTGTTTCTTGTCTGTAATCTCTGATTTAAAAGGAGCGTCATGGTGCCTATAAGTAAAACGAACCTCTCTTTTTTCATTGTTTCTTGTCTGTAATCTCTGATTTTAAAGGAGCGTCATGGTGCCTATAAGTAAAACGAACCTCTCTTTTTTCATTGTTTCTTGTCTGTAATCTCTGATTTAAAAGGAGCGTCATGGTGCCTATAAGTAAAACGAACCTCTCTTTTTTTATTGTTTCTTGTCTGTAATCTCTGATTTTAAAGGAGCGTCATGGTGCCTATAAGTAAAACGAACCTCTCTTTTTTCATTGTTTCTTGTCTGTAATCTCTGATTTTAAAGGAGCGTCATGGTGCCTATAAGTAAAACGAACCTCTCTTTTTTCATTGTTTCTTGTCTGTACTCCTTGATTTTAAAGGAGCGTCATGGTGCCTGTAAGTAAAACTAACCTCTCTTTTTTTCATTCTTTCTTGTCTGTTATCCCTGATTTTAAAGGAGCGTCATGGTGCCTGTAAGTAAAACGAACCTCTCTTTTTTCATTGTTTCTTGTCTGTAATCTCTGATTTTAAAGGAGCGTCATGGTGCCTATAAGTAAAACGAACCCCTCTCTTTTCATTGTTTCTTGTCTGTAATCTCTGATTTTAAAGGAGCGTCATGGTGCCTATAAGTAAAACGAACCTCTCTTTTTTCATTGTTTCTTGTCTGTAATCTCTGATTTTAAAGGAGCGTCATGGTGCCTATAAGTAAAACGAACCTCTCTTTTTTCATTGTTTCTTGTCTGTAATCTCTGATTTTAAAGGAGCGTCATGGTGCCTATAAGTAAAACAAACCTCTCTTTTTTCATTGTTTCTTGTCTGTAATCTCTAATTTTAAAGGAGCGTCATGGTGCCTACAAGTAAAACGAACCTCTCTTTTTTCATTGTTTCTTGTCTGTAATCTCTGATTTTAAAGGAGCGTCATGGTGCCTATAAGTAAAACGAACCTCTCTTTTTTCATTGTTTCTTGTCTGTAATCCTTAATTTTAAAGGAGCGTCATGGTGCCTATAAGTAAAACGAACCTCTCTTTTTTCATTGTTTCTTGTCTGTAATCTCTAATTTTAAAGGAGCGTCATGGTGCCTATAAGTAAAACGAACCTCTCTTTTTTCATTGTTTCTTGTCTGTAATCTCTGATTTTAAAGGAGCGTCATGGTGCCTATAAGTAAAACGAACCTCTCTTTTTTCATTGTTTCTTGTCTGTAATCTCTGATTTTAAAGGAGCGTCATGGTGCCTATAAGTAAAACGAACCTCTCTTTTTTCATTGTTTCTTGTCTGTAATCTCTGATTTTAAAGGAGCGTCATGGTGCCTATAAGTAAAACGAACCTCTTTTTTTTCATTGTTTCTTGTCTGTAATCTCTAATTTTAAAGGAGCGTCATGGTGCCTATAAGTAAAACGAACCTCTCTTTTTTCATTGTTTCTTGTCTGTAATCTCTGTTTTTAAAAGAGCGTCATGGTGCCTATAAGTAAAACGAACCTCTCTTTTTTCATTGTTTCTTGTCTGTAATCCTTAATTTTAAAGGAGCGTCATGGTGCCTATAAGTAAAACGAACCTCTCTTTTTTCATTGTTTCTTGTCTGTAATCTCTAATTTTAAAGGAGCGTCATGGTGCCTATAAGTAAAACGAACCTCTCTTTTTTCATTGTTTCTTGTCTGTAATCTCTGATTTTGAAGGAGCGTCATGGTGCCTATAAGTAAAACGAACCTCTCTTTTTTCATTGTTTCTTGTCTGTAATCTCTGATTTTAAAGGAGCGTCATGGTGCCTATAAGTAAAACGAACCTCTCTTTTTTCATTCCTTCTTGTCTGTAATCTCTGATTTTAAATGAGCGTCATGGTGCCTATAAGTAAAACGAACTTCTCTTTTTTCATTGTTTCTTGTCTGTAATCGCTGTTTTTAAAAGAGCGTCATGGTGCCTATAAGTAAAACGAACCTCTCTTTTTTCATTGTTTCTTGTCTGTAATCTCTGATTTAAAAGGAGCGTCATGGTGCCTATAAGTAAAACGAACCTCTCTTTTTTCATTGTTTCTTGTCTGTAATCTCTGATTTTAAAGGAGCGTCATGGTGCCTATAAGTAAAACGAACCTCTCTTTTTTCATTGTTTCTTGTTTGTAATCTCTGATTTTAAAGGAGCGTCATGGTGCCTATAAGTAAAACGAACCTCTCTTTTTTCATTGTTTCTTGTCTGTAATCTCTGATTTTAAAGGAGCGTCATGGTGCCTATAAGTAAAACGAACCTCTCTTTTTTCATTGTTTCTTGTCTGTACTCCTTGATTTTAAAGGAGCGTCATGGTGCCTGTAAGTAAAACTAACCTCTCTTTTTTTTATTCTTTCTTGTCTGTTATCCCTGATTTTAAAGGAGCGTCATGGTGCCTGTAAGTAAAACGAACCTCTCTTTTTTCATTGTTTCTTGTCTGTAATCTCTGATTTTAAAGGAGCGTCATAGTGCCTATAAGTAAAACGAACCCCTCTCTTTTCATTGTTTCTTGTCTGTAATCTCTGATTTTAAAGGAGCGTCATGGTGCCTATAAGTAAAACGAACCTCTCTTTTTTCATTGTTTCTTGTCTGTAATCTCTGAATGTAAAGGAGCGTCATGGTGCCTATAAGTAAAACGCACCTCTCTTTTTTCATTGTTTCTTGTCTGTAATCTCTGATTTTAAAGGAGCGTCATGGTGCCTATAAGTAAAACGAACCTCTCTTTTTTCATTGTTTCTTGTCTGTAATCTCTGAATGTAAAGGAGCGTCATGGTGCCTATAAGTAAAACGCACCTCTCTTTTTTCATTGTTTCTTGTCTGTAATCTCTGATTTTAAAGGAGCGTCATGGTGCCTATAAGTAAAACGAACCTCTCTTTTTTCATTGTTTCTTGTCTGTAATCTCTGATTTTAAAGGAGCGTCATGGTGCCTATAAGTAAAACGCATATCTCTTTTTTCATTGTTTCTTGTCTGTAATCTCTGATTTTAAAGGAGCGTCATGGTGCCTATAAGTAAAACGCACCTCTCTTTTTTCATTGTTTCTTGTCTGTAAACTCTGATTTTAAAGGAGCGTCATGGTGCCTATAAGTAAAACAAACCTCTCTTTTTTCATTGTTTCTTGTCTGTAATCTCTGATTTTAAAGGAGCGTCATGGTGCCTATAAGTAAAATAAACCTCTCTTTTTTCATTGTTTCTTGTCTGTAATCTCTGATTTAAAGGAGCGTCATGGTGCCTATAAGTAAAACGAACCTCTCTTTTTTCATTGTTTCTTGTCTGTAATCTCTGATTTTAAAGGAGCGTCATGGTGCCTATAAGTAAAACGCACCTCTCTTTTTTCATTGTTTCTTGTCTGTAATCTCTGATTTTAAAGGAGCGTCATAGTGCCTATAAGTAAAACGCACCCTTCTTTTTTCATTGTTTCTTGTCTGTACTCTCTGATTTTAAAGGAGCGTCATGGTGCCTATAAGTAAAACGAACCTCTCTTTTTTCATTGTTTCTTGTCTGTAATCTATGATTATAAAAGAGCGTCATGGTGCCTATAAGTAAAACACACCTCTCTTTTTTCATTGTTTCTTGTCTGTAATCGCTGTTTTAAAGGAGCGTCATAGTGCCTATAAGTAAAACGAACCTCTCTTTTTTTGATTGTTTCTTGTCTGTAATCTCTGATTTTAAAGGAGCGTCATGGTGCCTATAAGTAAAACGAACCTCTCTTTTTTTCATTGTTTCTTGTCTGTAATCTCTGATTTTAAAGGAGCGTCATGGTGCCTGTAAGTAAAACAAACCTCTCTTTTTTCATTGTTTCTTGTCTGTAATCTCTGATTTTAAAGGAGCGTCATAGTGCCTATAAGTAAAACGCACCTCTCTTTTTTCATTGTTTCTTGTCTGTACTCTCTGATTTTAAAGGAGCGTCATGGTGCCTATAAGTAAAACGAACATCTTTTTTTTCATTGTTTCTTGTCTGTAATCGCTGATTTTAAAGGAGCGTCATATTGCGTATAAGTAAAACGCACCTCTCTTTTTTCATTGTTTCTTGTCTGTAATCTCTGATTTTTAAGGAGCGTCATGGTACCTATACGTAAAACGAACTCTTCTTTTTTCATTGTTTCTTGTCTGTAATCTCTGATTTTAAAGGAGCGTCATGGTACCTATACGTAAAACGCACCTCTCTGTTTTTATTCTTTCTTGTCTGTAATCTCTGATTTTAAAGGAGCGTCATGGTGCCTATAAGTAAAGCGCACCTCTCTTTTTTCATTGTTTCTTGTCTGTAATCGCTGATTTTAAAGGAGCGTCATGGTGCCTATAAGTAAAACGCACCTCTCTTTTTTTATTGTTTCTTGTCTGTAATCTCTGATTTTAAAGGAGCGTCATTATGCCTATAAGTAAAACGCACCTCTCTTTTTTCATTGTTTCTTGTCTGTACTCTCTGATTTTAAAGGAGCGTCATGGTGCCTATAAGTAAAACGCACCTCTCTTTTTTCATTGTTTCTTGTCTGTAATCGCTGATTTTAAAGGAGCGTCATGGTGCCTATAAGTAAAACGCACCTCTCTTTTTTTATTCTTTCTTGTCTGTAATCTCTGATTTTAAAGGAGCGTCATTATTCCTATAAGTAAAACGCACCTCTCTTTTTTCATTGTTTCTTGTCTGAAATCTCTGATTTCAAAGGAGCGTCATGGTACCTATAAGTAAAACGCACCTCTCTTTTTTCATTTTTTCTTGTCTGTAATCGCTGATTGTAAAGGAGCGTCATGGTGCCTATAAGTAAAACGAACCTCTTTTTTTTCATTGTTTCTTCTCATTATTTTATTCGGTAATCGCTGATTTTAAAGGAGCGTTATTATTTTATTTTACTCTGGCAAAATAAGATTCTTCAAACTAGCAAAAATATGTTATCAGAGGTCGCATATTTTTGCTAGCATATTACCCCCATCCCCAAAAAAGGAGAACGTAATCCTTGGGAGGATGCTATTATGACGAATGAACAGATGCTACATTGCCCCCTCCCCAAAGAAGGCAATGCCTGGGAGTATAGTATCATGACAATAGAACAGATACTATACTACCCCTAAAGGAGAAGGAAATGCCAGGGAGGATAGTAGCATTACAAAGAACATATATTACACTACCCCATCCATGAATTGAGCTTTAAATTTTATAAACACTATTACTATATATATCCCCAAATTACAGATCTTCTCGTTCTTTGACACTTTTAGCATTTTTCGCTCTTGAAAAAGCCCACGCAACAGTTGGGTGAAATGTTGAGTTTTAGGTCTTCCGCTGGTCCTTTTTAATGCATACCGTCGGATTATTTTATCATTTCAAACATTGTTAAAAAATAACAGAATTCGTCTGTTTGATTATACCCTTTTTATTTTTTCAATTTTTTATGGTCTTTTTTGTATCAAAATAAAAAAAAAATAAATGTTCCATTGGTTTCACAGGTTTCACGAACGTTTTCGATTCTTGGTCGAATCATCCTCAGGTGTCAAAAGCAAATAAACAAAAAAAGCTGGAGAAAGAAAGGAATTTTAAAAAGATGACGGAGAAACGCGCATAGAACGTTTTTCGTATTGTTCCTGGAAGTCGTTGACGATTTAAATTCAGCAACGCTGGAATGGCATCACAGAACAAAATCGCATTACGTTAAGCATGTTACCACTGGTTTCATATGTGATGTTGTCAATTTTAGATTGTTAGCGTGTTAGCCTGTCCCGGGAGTCACGTATCTCCAGTAACGAGGTATTTAACTTCCAGTACCCAGCTAACTTAGGGGTTCTATTTTCTACTTCCAAACTGGCCACAAGTAATTTGTGGTCAGAATGCCCTAACCAGTGGAACGTGAAATAAGAGATATAGTCTACGTTACCCTTTCTCACTAACAACCGATCAAGTAAGTACTTGGAGCGGAAGGCCCGTTAGAAAGCCACGTCCACCACTCCCGTCCTGGGTGATCGACACGAAACCTGTCGACCAGATCACATTCAGATCAGACAGACTTGTCTAACACCCATCCGACCTTCTAGGCCCACCCACCCTATCTATTTTGGGACCAAAGATGGCATTCCAATCTCACAGTAAAATTAACCGCTCTGAACCACCGAGGAACTCCTCCAACCCCCGGAACTCCTTCGAAACCCGGTACTTTTCACGGCAACATCAGCCCCGACTAGTCTGCCATCAGCATCCGCGTGAACAACGTTTACCCTTGTAGACAGAGTGCGTTTTACTAACAAGGAAACTCCCCTAGTACAACGGTCACCGAATGCTGAAAAAACCCCATCGAAATGCTTCAACAACAGTCGGTGATTGTCGATCGAATTATAGTGAGTTTCTTGTAACGCAGCCACATCTATGTTAAAAGAAAAGTGAGGTCCCCTTCGTATTCAAACTCCCTAGAACCAAGTTCGTGGCCATCTGCACTATTCAGTGTCAATCACCGGACTGAAATCTTCGGGACGTAGGATGCCGTAGGCTTGGCCGAGACTGCCCGTAAGCAGGTTGGACATAAACTATCCATCTCGACCGATGCCTCCGACATTCAGTGGGAAAGTTAGTTTGAGAGCCTTATAAAGTGAGGGGTGGACGTAAATGGGGACCCTCCCTGTGCAGAGAGACTCCAGCTGTTTGAGGAAGTCACGCCCCTTCTCCACCAATCTCAGATCCGGTATTGCATTCTTTGCTGTCTCTACCATATTCCATAACGCCTTAGTGCGCCCAACCTTTTGTATTCTTAAGGAATGTTGTTACCATAGGGGCATTAGGGAATTTTTTTAGGGTTTCTAACTTCTAGTTCCTGGACCTGAGTCAGGTGCTGCAGTGGTCTGAGGACTCCTAGATGCCTGGGATTTAAGTCCCTTGCGTCGTGATTGGCATCGACATAACAAATTCGATCCCCATGTAGGTAGGGGATTTTCCTTGTTTTGCCCTTACTCGAGGTGGAGAGCGATGAAGACCTACTGCTATTTTTTTGCTTCTGCTTTTTCTACACAGACACAGAGCGGGAGCGAGCTGAGGGTGGGGGAATTAAAAATGGGAGAGGGATTTCTGTTCAGAAGAAAGAAAGAGGGGATTGTTTTTTTTTGGGGGGGGGGTCTTAGCAGAAGAGATAGTTATCTCTTTTGACATAGTGGGAGGGGAATGGCCCCAGCCTCCTTTACTTTCTTCATCTTATGTTTGGATTTCATGTCTGCCGTCACTGCTGGACCGGAGTTTTCCTCCTCCATTGCATCGTTGATGATGGACCCCCCCCCCCATCTGATTCAAACGCCAAAGTGATAAACACCTTCTTTTTGGGTGCTGATGACGCCTTGCCTGGAAATATGCACAGTATATATACCAATAAAAACGATTACATAAAATACATTAAATATTTAGGTGATAAAAACCGTATATATTTCCAGGCAAGGCGTCATGGTCTGGAGGTAAAACGCCAGACTATAGACATCAATAACGAATGTTCGATACTTTTCCAAGTTAGCCATGCTGATGACTACTGTGAGCCAGAAACACGTGTCGATAGATTACTTTTGTGTACGTATAAAATTAATAAGGATATATATCTTAACGAAAAATGGGTTCTATAAAGTTAAGGGCGACTAATAATGAAATTTTCGGCATTATTTTCGGTGTATCTTGTCGAACTTGGAAATCTGGACGGAATTTTGAACGGAACCCTTTATTAAATCCATGACTGGAAGAAGTCTTCAGTAATTCGCAATTCTTCGTATCGCCCGCACTGAGGATTGAACCTTCAACTTTCAGATGACTGTCACTTAGAACTGAATTACACTTTGGACCCGTTGCGCAGTGGATATAGTACAAAGTATAATTACGTTCTAAGTGACATCATCTGAAGGTTAAAGGTTCAATCCTCAGTGCAGGCGTTACGAAGAATTGCGAATTACTGAAGACTTCTTCCCAGTCATGGCAGATGGAACGGGAGCATGCTACCCCCGTGGAATTAATTAAGGGTTCCGTTCGAAATTCAGTCCAGATTCCCGAATTTATCAAAGTACACCTGAAGAAGGTCGGAGGTTACATCGTCCGAAACGTAGTGATAAAAACGCCGAATATACCAAATTCTACGAATTACTTCTGTAAATACACTCTTGTAAATATACAAACGTGTTGTCTTAATTATTTTCGGCCCTTCAATGTCACAACACATGTCAACCTACTTTTGATAATTACACACTGAATTAATATTTTTATTTACCATTGGCTTATTAGTATTATTATTATTATTAGTAGTAGTAGTAGTCATAGAAGTAGTAGTTGTAGTAGTAGTAGTAGTATCTAAATAACAGTCTTCGTGATCATTCTTACCAAACGCTTAACTTCTAAAAATAATCCTATGAAATAGTACTATATCCAGTGTTTTTTATTATTTCCTTCTAATGGTTTAGTATAGAAATTATTATTATTATTATCCACCCTCCAAAACAAAACATCGACAAAATCCACCCCAAGTTTTATATGAGGTTCAGAATTGGGATCTTCGCGTACTCAATATTTCCAGACAACGCTTGGACACGGGTCCCCTTTTTTTTAATGTTGTTGTTATTTATTATTATTATTATTATTATTATTATTATTATTATTATTATTATTATTATTATTATTATTATTATTATTATTATTATTATTATTTGTACTCACTAGGAGCTCTCACACAGATTACCGTCAGCGACCGCTCACCGACAGCAACCAGTGGCACTTCCTGGAGTCTGAGTGACAACAAGCCCCCCCCCCCCCTCAGACTTCCAGCGTTCTTCACCTCTTTTCGATAACGATGCGGTATCGCAACAGTCTCTTACCATTGATTTCTCGCTGGTAAAGACAATTGGTCTTCTCTGAGATTTGGGTGGCAACAAGCCTCCCCAAGGTCTCAACACTCTCTGCACTTTTCCAGTGGAGGTCTGGTTTGTGCTGTCCCTCCTCGGTTTTCTCATCCTTCCTCTTCTTCTTCTTCTTCTTCTTCTTCTTCTTCTTATTATTATTATTATTATTATTAAACAAAAAGAAGATTTTTATATTCAAATGTTGTCTCTTTTCTTTTGGCAGAATGTCATACTTCTATCTCCATGTAAAACCCTTGTGCTGTCAGGTAAGAAACGATATTTTTCTTCGATATTCTAAGACATGAGCTTATCAGATATACCCTTCTCGTGGCATTATCTCCATATCATTTCTATATTGAATTAAAAAAAAAATGAAAACAAATTAAAGCCAGAAAATTTAAAGGGATGTTCAACTTTAATTAATACCATGTATTGATATTTTCTCTTTCTCTCTCTCTCTCTCTCTCTCTCTCTCTCTCTCTCTCTCTCTCTCTCTCTCTCTCTTTTATCCCCATTGGATAGTGATAATTTTCGGAGGGCCTTTCTCCTTCATCAGTCAGATACGAAATGCGAAATCCGCTCGGAATTCACCCGTTAGTTTTAAACGCGAACATTTGTCAAAACATTTTTAAAAGAGAAATTATTGAGACTTATCGCGCAACTATTAACTGCTTTAATCACTAAATCACAGAAATAACGACTGTTTAACATAGAATAAAAAATTCGGAGTAAAGTTTCGCTGTTTGCACTTTATTCTGCGATTTATTTTGACAAACACACTGTCGTAATTGAATAGCTTACATCCCCTTTTTTTCTATATGGACTTGCTACATATAGAACGAGCAGCTTAAGTAAAAAATGATGAAGAATCGTGCATTTTGGTAAGCAAGCATGAAACTTGGCACGATTGCTCACAATGGTCTACTCTTCCGAAAAAACTTTTGGACCACTCAAAAAATCCAAGATGGCCGCCATTTTTCAAGATGGCGCCACGGATGGTAAAATTTATCATTTTGTGAACTAAATGCTTCATTTTTGACCGATTTCCACATATTATATATCAATTTATATGTTTCTGATGTCAACAAAGCCATTTCTGACGACAAAATAAAGATTTAACACCATTTGAGTGTAATAAAGGCTATATTTTACACACTTATGTCAGTTTATCCCGCATTTTTCTCTTCTTGTTCTTGTGTTTTCATCAGGATTCACACGTTCAACACTCGCAATTGCAGCTGCATAAATTTGTACATGGAAGACCGAATTTATAGCATTTGCATCTTCCAAAGCATTGTGTCTTGCATCCGCATTTTGTTAGTTCCTTGCAGCTTTCTGCAACTGGCGGAAGCGTTGTCCAAAATATCTTCCATGTATTGCCGTGCTTCTTCCACCCCCACTCGCCAGGACTATCAATTTCCATGTGACAGCATGTTGCTTGACTCCAAATGCACCCTGCTTGATATGTTGCACGCTTTGTGTGTTCAGTTAAAGCTGCTTTAGTTGGAGGTATGGAGTCATAGGGTCTCTGTTTACGAGCAAACATGTCCAATCTTACAGCATCTATTTCTGTGAGGGAGGTAGATCTGTCATACATTGTGATGACAAACTGGTCAATAACTGCTTGGTCCTCACTTGTTATGACTGGTGGATGACTGCTCAGCTTGACAAATACGTCCGTCACGTCAGGTAAAACATTCCATGTCTGAAATGCTGTCTTTTTAGCTTTATATCGAAAGGCTGACACATTGTCACAACCAGTAAAGGCATGGAAAAAGGACAAGCCTTTAACTTTTTCAGGGCCAAGTACGCTGATGACTTCATGTACTGGAATAAACCTTGTGTCATTTCCTTGACCAAATTCAATGAACATTGCCTCCAGGCCCAACTCTTTCAAGACTGGAAATACAGTGATGGCAATGACAAGGACATCTGTGTCATTAGCTTTCAGCAGTACTGTTTTGTAACCATGATTAACTGCATGTTTTGCGTGTACAAACATCCTTGTGTCTGATTCCTCATGGTTGCAAGGTGCTAGTCCTTCAAAACTGATATTCTGATTGCTAACAACATCTGCAACTCTGGTGATTACCACGAGATTTTCATGATCCTGTGCTAGTGAAGTGATTCTATCAGCCAGAAACTTGAAGAGAGCTGTTTTATTGTCATCATCCCTCAAGAAATTTCGCCAGTTGGGAGGGAGCTTGCCGTTGTGGGTTACCCGACGCTTTGCACCTTGTCCACGTTTTGTCCGTGTTTCAGCTTTCAAACTTGTTGGTAAGTAAACATCAAAAACAATGTCAGTCCTCTCGTATGCTGAACTGAATTTCAGTACCTTTGGAAAAAAATCAAGTTGTGCATACTCTTCGAAGGTTTTGGATTTGCAGGGTGGTATTGTGTTTACCAATGCTGAACCATCGATGATGATGACTGACACATGTGGAACTGAATCTGGACATGTAACTTTGGACTGAAGAAGCAATGCAAGTTGAGACTTTGTACCACTGTAGAGGTTTCCATTTACACTCAACGATGCAGGAAAGGACTGGTTCTCATGTTTAAAGAATTCCATCAGGTCACACTCCCTGGATTGGCAAGATATGAATAGTTTAGAGAATAGGCGACAGTCATCTTTCAAACTTTTATGTTTGGCATCAATCACTGCTGCTTCTTGTGTCTGGTCAAAGAAGTCTATGTTGTTCCTTTTGATTTTAGAATAGAAAGCAGCCCGGTTTTCTCCCTCTAAGGTCTTCATGAACTCTTTAAAGCGAGTCCTGCCATTCCCATAGTGCATGCGAACAGCTTCAGCTGCGGTTTCCGATGCTATAATCTTTGTATCCAGAGTGAGTAGATCGGATGATTCTTCTTGAAATGGATTGCCCATTTCATTGATGACAGCCGTGAGCTTTGTTACTTTGCCATAGAAAGCTTTCTGGGATTGACTTGTTTGTTCTCTGTGTTTCATGTTTTCAGTAACATCCTTGTTCGATGACAGTGCTTCATATTCTTCAGTAAGACGACTCACTTCTGGCCCTGCTACCATCCATCTTCGTAGTGCTGAAGGATCCTCTGTCACACCTACGACCCCACCCTCTCCTTTGATGATTGCATTTTCCTGTTCATGTGCTTGATCAATGGCCATAGAAGAAAATGGTCGCAATGACTTGAAGACAACAAATTTGCCATTTTTGAATTGCAAATGCGTATCAGGATGGGTCTGCTCTAAGCACAGCATGTCCTTCAGATGAACTGATAGCCATCTTGCATAGTTGTAGTTATTGTTGGCAAAGAAGTATGGTATCAGCTCCATCAGTGTTTCGACATAAAGTCTGAAGTCAGCTTCCCTGAAAGAACGTATCAGAGATAGTATGGGCAGTTCCATTGAAAGCACTAGATACCAGTAACTGAATTGCGGGCTCTCTGCTTTTCGCTTCTCACACCACTCATCAAAGCTTAAGATAACTGACGCATCTTGCTCGAAAGAAGTATCTGCAATGTAATACTCGTATGCTTTTTTCATCAGTGTGTAGAGACTACATGCAGTAATCTGGTGAGCGTATCGTGTCCTAGTAACACTTGAAGCAGTGATGAAAGATTCTGCAATACCAGACGAAGCTATATCTGCTTCTACAATGGCTTCTATCCAACCACTTGCTTTTAGAAGCGACCCAATTGACTTCAGTGCAGCCATTTCAACATGCAAGCCGCCAAACATGATGACGAACTTATTTTCACCATATTGCTGAGGCCAGTGCCATTGTATTTGCTTGGTCAATGCATAAAGTGGCTGATCAGCAGTTATGACTGGAATTTGCCCTGGGTTGAGGAATGCTATTGTCTCTCTAATCCTCTCCATAACATGTCGTATTGTGGCAACTGAGTGGGCTTGTTCTCGGAGGAGAGGTAGAATTGATGTAATGCTCACTTTGAAATCTAAACCTCTCTTCTCAGAAGCATGGTGTGCCGACCAGGTTATGTTAACGTCATCATCAATGCTTTGTGTCAGATGAACCTTTTCTAGCCACTGAAATTCATTTGCTAACAAAAGCCTGGGAAAGTCAATATCGACACTTGTTGGATATTCGAACTCTGGAGGCGACGGAGTCTTGTTCTTTAGATATGCAGGATGAATGTTTGTGAAAGATTCTGGAAGTTCAGGCACCCGTTTTATACTATGATTTTTGATCATAAGTGGCTCACGCAGTTCACCATCACTGTCAGACGTTGGATGTTGAAATAGTGAGATACTGGTACCATGAAAGGATGTTGTAGCTGTTGTTGCAGACGGATTGTGATCTATATTGTCCATAGCTGATGTGGTGAAAAGACCTTTCCTAAGTTCTGTAGGGCACACAACACCCTCTTCAGTGTACCTGTCAACAACGGCATCACCCAATTGAGCAGATATTTCAAGCACCCTGTCATATGAAATGCTTAGTCCATGGTCATGTAACAGTTCCACAAGTTCTCGTTTTCGTGTTTTCCCATACAAAGATAGGCCCATAAAGATGGGAAAGGGAGTCTCACGATTGTGTGAATGTCTGAATGTGGATGAATTGCTTTTGTGACTGTAGCAGTTGTACTGCAGGAGCTGAGCTACAGCCAAGTCTGTCTTTGATGAACCTAATTCCAGTTGCGACTTGATATCGACGCCGTGCTCCACCATACAAACAAATTGTTGTAGTGATTGAGGAATAGAATTTCCCACTGAGTCTGCACGGAATCTACCATTAAATTTCCATTCATGAGCAAGCATGTGTCTTTGCAAAATACTAGCAGCTTTATTGAGTATAACAGCATCAGAAAATTCTGAAGCTTTTGACAAGATTGACCCTGTATCCTCTGTAAAGGACAAGATAACATCTCTCCCACTCTTGTGAGCTTCAAGTGCTGGTATATCTGACAAAAGCTTCTCTTTCAGTCTTGTTGAGTGAACATATGAGGCAAGTTCATGCAGTTCCAACTGTTCAAGTCGTTGCTTATACAGTGTGATGAGATCTGCAAGTTTAAACACAACTGGTGCATCACTGTTCGTATTAGTTTCAACTATATAAGCAAGAAGCTCTGAATATACCAATGGATGGATTCCTTTTTTCTGAGAATCTTCATTTTCCTGTTTTTGTAGAGCAGCAAGGTGACATCTTTCCCTGTTGTAAAGAGTTGTTAAACAATCTTTATGATACTTCAACTCTTGTGCAATGGCATCACCAGCACTCAATCGGGCAAGAATTTTACATTCACCTAGAGTTGTGGCACATTCATTGAGCCTACTGCTGAGCCCCATTGTCATGACTTCACGTCTTTGTCCATCATCTAGAAATTCTTTGTCGCAGATGAAACATTGTTCTGGCTTTAAACTCACTCTTCGAGTCTTTGAACAACTCTTGTCAGTATGTTCCTGAGCGTCAGATGCCCTTTTCCTGGCCCAATCAAGTTTGGTATTTTTGAACAAAGCACGGCAACTCTGATGGTACTGAGCATTGTTTTGCCGCAATGTATCTTCAATACCATCACCTTCATCGAGCCTAGCAGGATTAATAATCATGGGCATCTGACAGAGTTCTTGAAAAAGAGGAATATTTGTAGCCAGCATTGAATATCCATCTGATTTACTGCGACCTGGAATGGGACTACTGAGATCCTCTCCGGTTTTATCTGTCTGACATAGGCAGCATTTGCTCCAATCAGTTTTCACATTTGACGTCTTCTCAATAGACATTCTGTAAATGTTATAGGCTTCAGGCCGAGGGTTTATCCTTTTACCACCTATAACCACAGTTACCAAATATATTTTGACACATTCAGATATGGGATACAACTAGGTTCAGAAAGGTAGGTTCCCTACACCTAGCCCGATCGTTCATCCAGTATCATTTAAGTCCCGTGCGATCTGTACACCATCCAGGTAACTATAGCCCCGTTACCTTTGGCTCGGCTCTCCCGCGCTGGCATATCCTGTCAATTCAGGTGCGGCTATCTAACAGACTGAACATTATTTTGTCCATGGGGCTTATTAGACAGCATTTGGGACACTGAAACATGAACAGTGTGTCCGTAATCAGTTGATACTGGACCCCATGCTGAGTTTCACAGCAGTGATGTCACCGTTATGCCCTGGTTGTGTCATGACAATCACTCTCTTACATATGACATATTATAAGAATGAGCTGAAAGGATTAATTTTTATAACTAATACATTCAGCTCACTTGGGGAATTGAATATCAAGTCAATGATTCGGTTTAATGGCAATAAAAGGCAAAAATTGACAATATTTGCTTAAATTCATCTCATATATGTACCTATGTGGATTGTAGGACTCATTTATCGGTTATTTTTGTGTCATTTACTGCTTTCGCATCCCCTAAAACATATAATTTGACTCAAAAATTGTGAAAATCGGTTAGATACTTTGTAAACTAGCAATATTGGATTTCAGAATGGCGGCCATCTTGAAAATGGCGGCCATCTTGGATTTTTTGAGTGGCCCAAAAGTTTTTTCGGAAGAGTAGACCATTGTGAGCAATCGTGCCAAGTTTCATGCTTGCTTACCAAAATGAACGATTTTTCCTTAATCTGCTCAGCTAATATAGAACGAGCACCGATTGACTTGGTACATCAGTAACATGGCATGAGTTAATTTTTATTACTTAACAAACCCATTTGACATAACCAGTTTCACAGGTTTACAGAAGGAAAAGTGTTTTGATACCTTTAAACTGCTGAATAACAGTATTTATATAACATAAGTTTTATGAGACATGGAGTTAATTTCTATTTTTAACTAGCAGGATACAGGTCCGGCGTTGCCCGGGAGAAATATAAAATAATAATTTAATTTTTAAAATTTAAGTATTAGAGCATTAATTCTGAAAAAAATCAGAAAAGAACCCATTTCACTGGTAAAAAAGGTATCCAACAAACAGTTTTTATTGTCGGACGTACATGTGCGCTAACGAACAAGGATTACTGTGGATTTGTTTCGATTACAGTACAACTAAAATACATCTTTAAAAAAGGCGTGTCAAAGAGGAAAACTTTTTTTTTAAAGTAAGAATACTTTTATTGTTTAATTTTTTTAATGTATGATGGACCGTGATTCAAATTCGAACTCGAACCATTAACATTACGAACTTTACCAGATAAAAGTTCAATAGAATACTTTTAGTAACTAATCAAGGGAGGCGCGATAGCGCTCTATCCCTTAATAGACTTCAAAAACGACCTATGCTAGAAATCTCATTTCTTTGATCAGTCATAACTCAAAAACCAATAAACCAAATTAGTTAAAACTTTGCACAAAATGTTCATTTGATAGGTTCTATAAGTTTGTAAAATTTCAGCATCATTAGTCAAGGCAACCCAGAGATCCAGAAAGGTCAGGAGTGATTTTGTGTTATCCGTGTGTACGTACGTACGTGTGTGCCACCCTGTATCTCATCAACTATTTGATGGATTCAGCTGATTTTTAGCAGAGATAGAGGTTCTAGGGTCTAGTTGATGGCATTTTAATTTCAGTTTACCATATACCTTAGTTTTCCAGAAAATTAAAAAAAAACTTTAAAATGACCACTGTCTTGAGGCATAGCCTTTACAAAAGTAGTGACATTCCATGATAAATGCCAGTATACTGAAATCATATGTCCTTAATAGGGTTAAGATGAAAATTCATATACACTAAATGTACAAAAGCAAGGAAATTCCCAAATTTTTACACTTTTATTGTCATTAAGGGTATGACTACCTATCAACCAAACCATTTCATTATAACATCACTCAAGTATAAATCTCTATGCATGAGTGGATGAAGTGTGTGAGGTGTGCTGAAGAAAAATTCCTACCAGTAAAATACATAGCCCTGTTGTGCTTGCATACCCTTAATGACAATAAAAGTGAAAAATTTGGGAATTTCCTTGCTTTTGTACATTTAGTGTATATGAATTTTCATCTTAACCCTATTAAGGGCATATGATTTCAGTATACTGGCATTTATCATGGAATAATAATACACTCACTGCTATCATGACTTTTTCTTAAAAAAAGAAAACATTTTTTTTGTTTGTGTTGAGTGCTCCTGGGTATTTTCAATATGGAACAATTAGTCGAAATGACTAAAATGCTGTATACGAGCAAGCAACAACAACAACAACAACATCAACATCAATAGTTGCATCAACAAATACTGCAACAACAGAAAAGTTTCGAAAAAATTCTGAAACAGACCACCGGTGAAAGAAAAAACAGTTTATTTTCTGCCGAGGGAATTGCAAATTCTTTATCTGAATGTATACAAGTATGATTCTGGCGTTATATTTCCAGAATATTTCAGACGATTTGAAACGATATTTACTTTATAAAAAAGTGCTTAGATTGGTCGGATGAAGAACGAATAACCATGTCATTACAGAAACTGGAGACAATTTTGGTTCGTTCTTTCCCAAAATGCCAAATGAATGTGTTCTGTAATTATAAGACTGAGATAAATTTATATTAAAATCAAATCGTGAAAACTGATTTTTAAAAAAATAAAAAAATAAAAAAAGATCTATGATAATTACTGATGTTCTTTATTGTTACAATTAAACCCACTTAAAGTTGCAGATGGCGTTTTTGAGGAAGAATCTTAACTTAATATTTTCCTAGCATCTTGTTAAGTGATCAGGTAAAACGATATCTATTACTATACTAAAACTAAAAACTTGATATTGCCCAGAAAACCCGAGGACGTTTCATTCCATGAAACTATAAATATACTGTCGAAGATATTCGACAAAAGAAATAGTCTATTCCACACGCGATACAAATGTCGAAACATCGTGAAAACGAATAACGAGAATTTGGGGGGGGGGGGGGCTGGCTTTGCTTTGGCAAGTAGCATCATATCGTTCCATCTATGGATTCGATAATTTCAAGTTGTATTTTATCCAGGCTTTATATCAGAGGAGTTCATCTGATGTATAGGCTTCAGAGTACCAAGGAGTGAACGTGGCGATTAATATCTAGGATGTCGGGAACGATGCGGCCAGTCCGAGAGTTTGGACTATATTGCTCAGCGTTGTGGGGTGACAGTCATTGGCGACGATGGCCTTGAGTCTGCTTACAAGATGAAAGTCGTTAAGTACGACTTTCTCCTGTTCAATGAAGTGTTACGGTCGCGAATTCTTGGTGTCGGCCCGGGTTCTTTGGTGAAGCATGTTCCGGAAGTTCTAACCTACAGGGGCTTGGTACACCCCACAAGTATATCATCACTCTGGGCGCTATGTCTCACTGGTCGAAATCTGTGTGACCTGGTTATCTTGATGATAATCAAGACTATCAAGTTGCGGCCAAGCGTTCGATTTCGGCTCTTCCTATCATCGCAAAGCAGAATTCGCCAAGCGTTGAATTGTTTACCGACTGACAAGGAACGTGAGTTGAGTTTAGACCGTCGTGAGACAAATCAGTTTTATCTTACCGATCAACGGGTGTAAAACGTCGGCCGTGGCTACGGCTATACCGTTCAGTACGAGAGGAACCGCGGGATCGGAGCAACGGTCACGTGCTCGCTTGAACGACAACGGCTGAAAGCTAGAGTTTTTCAGCCGTTGTCGTTCAAGCGAACACGTGACCGCGACCGCAACCGGTGCCGTCACGGTATTACGAAAGGCTTCTCTTTCCGTTCCGCTCGAGTCTGTCATAGCGGTCGCCCTCACTAATGGTGATGACGACAGCGGTGGCCTTCGTCAGCGGTCTTCGGGTTATCGGCAGGTCGCTGTCGTCGTTGCCGCTTACGTAGCGACGTGCGCGAACCGACTTGACATGTGCGAACGGCGGGATGTTGACGTTGCTGTCCTGTTTCGAACCCATGTGAAGCGTGAGATGAACAATCGCTCGTAGACCACTTAACTTCAGGCTAGGGGTGTCGTACTTCGTAGAGCAGTTATCACACTGTGAGCTATTACTTCCATCAAAACCACCAAGCACTATAGCATTGTTTGCGATGTCTTGTTCACAAACCTCTCGGGTGAATGGCATCCAACCTACTATGGTGTTTGATGTGACACTAATTTCCTTTTCAATTGTGTGTTGTTTCATATTAATGCTCCAACAAAACAATAACATCATCAGCTGTCTTATTTGCAGACGGCTTTAAAAAAAAAAAGATCCTTCGCGTATGCCAAGTAATGACAGACATAGGCGGTGTCTCCACTGGCATCCATCTATAAGTTTTTTTTCTTTTGGTCAAAACACTGCGTATTTCGCATGCTCCACACGTGCTAGAATTACCTATCAAACCTAATGAAGCTGCGAGGTTAGTAATTTATAATCCTAGGTATTACCACCACCCTTCTAAATACTTTTAACCCCTACTTCCGCCATCCCCTGCACTAAACAGATTTGAACTTTACTTTGTTCTTCCGTTATCAATAAGAATTCCCACTAACAATATCTGTTAATAATCAACATATTAACAAAATGTCACTGAATTATGAACGGATCACTTAGTATCAATTTTGTAGAATTCTCTTCTTATCACCAGATATATATATATCCTTATTCACTAAACCTTTTCTCCACTCACTCCATCAAAACCCTCATTTCACGTATTCTTCATTCAACCTCCATGCCTTTCTTCTGAAGATTAACTTTCTTTTTACCTCATGAGCTTTCTTAAACTTGGTCACAAACAACTGATTGATGCTATTTCAAAATTATTGTCACTTCACTGAAGAGTTTTCGTCCGTTTTTCTAACCAACAGATTATCTACTTGCGTCTTTGCTGTTTTAGATTCATCTGTAACAAGATGGCTTTCCATTTTCTTAGAAACAGTATTTGCAACTAACACATTAATCAGTAATTTAAACTTCTTAAATTTATCTTATATTAATTTATAAGTTGACAATTTTAGCTATTTCTATGGATTGCTATAGCCTATATTTGATTTGAATATTGGCCTTTTATTTGAATATTGGCGTTTTATTTGAATATTGGTCTTTGATTTGAATATTGGTCTTTGATTTGAATATTGGTCTTTTATTTGAATATTGGTCTTTTATTTGAATATTTGCCTTTGATTTGAATATTGGCCTTTGATTTGAATATTGGCCGTTGATTTGAATATTGGTCTTTTATTTGAATATTGGCCTTTGATTTGAATATTGGCCGTTGATTTGAATATTGGCCTTTGATTTGAATATTGGCCTTTGATTTGAATATTGGTCTTTTATTTGAATATTGGCCTTTGATTTGAATATTGGTCTTTTATTTGAATATTGGTCTTTTATTTGAATATTTGCCTTTGATTTGAATATTTGCCTTTGATTTGAATATTGGCCTTTGATTTGAATATTGGCCTTTGATTTGAATATTGGCCGTTGATTTGAATATTGGCCTTTGATTTGAATATTTGCCTTTGATTTGAATATTGGCCTTTGATTTGAATATTGGCCTTTGATTTGAATATTTATCTTCTATTTATGGTGTGACCGGGATTATTTCCATTTGACAGCCTATCGAACAAAATGATTTTCTTTAAACCCTGATCGGAAATTATTCCCCGGAAAGTATTCATGCTTCATTTAACTATTAGACAGAGAAATCCCTTTTAAAAGTTATCTGGATAATTAAGTGAAATTAGCTAGAAAAAATACAGTATCATGAAATGGATGATAAATGTCCATGAAAAGAATAGTAAAATACTAGCAAACATATGCTCCCTCCGGTCGCATAATTTTGCTAGGTTGCCAGGATGTCATGATGAACAAACTACATACACTAACCCCTAAAGGAGGAGGTGATGCCTGGTAGGATAGTATCATTACAACAGAACACTGGGAGGATCTCATGACAACAGAACAGATACTACATTAACCCTCCCTCAAAGGAGGATGTAATACCTGGGAGGATACCCCAAACCCCTTAAAAAGAGGAGGTAATTCATGGAAGGATGGTCTTATGACAACAGAACCGAATACAATGATCAGTTTGTTTTTTATTCATTCAAAAATGCACAGTCATAAAACATTATTTTGATAGTTCCTTGGCTTTTTTGCCTAAGATCAAAGTGTAGTATCTGTTCTCAGCATTACAGTGACATTGGACGTGAATTAAAAATTAATACGGTGCCGTTAACGGAAGTGAGGAAAGAGGAATGGGAAGTGGGGACGCAGATAGAGAGCCAATCAGTAGCTCGCTTGCGAGCTAGCCATCCTCTTTCTTGTTTTTTCGGTCGGTAAGAACTTTCGCGAGATGTTAATAGTTTTTCTTAAGTTTATCCATTTTTGTATTAAATCATTTTAATTAATTACTGCTAATATCGACGAAATTATTGGACATAGATAGATAAAATAGTTTCATAAGATTAGAAATAAATTACATCAAATAATAATTAATTATGAAGTGTTTAAAAAATAGATATGTAAATTAGACTATTTAATATGTTTTTAGATCGTTCGTCACTAGTATATATAGAGTATTTCAAATTTCTATGGTTTATTATTGATTTAATAACATATACCAGTTTTGATGTTTATATAGGAGTGATAAATGAAAAAAACGTTCGCATTTATTCAATTAGATAATATATATTATATAGGAAAGAATTGAGAATATGAAGAAAATGAAAAATGAGAAAATTTGAAAAACTCTAATGCGGAAAAGATAAGTTATTTTCCCACCGCACACACATTAATTACCTCTCCTTTAGGAAAATGCTGTTAGTAACTTTGTGTGTTTATGGAATCAATATTCATTGAGAGGTCATAAATTTTTATTCACTCCTGAGATGTGGATGTTAAGTCCTAAACTGATGGACGATTAAACAAAATAATTTTGGATTTAACACCGATCCTTTTTACTTCCGGTTTCATTATAAACAAATCAATGTGTACATAAAACGAAACGTTTCGTAAATGCGGCCGATGTAAACTCCGATCTTCTTCAATTGCGTCTTGTCAAACTCGGAAATCTCGGCACACAAATTTAGGTTGAATGTAAAATTGTTAGGATTCTATTTATTTCAGATTTTTCTTTAGATGAGAATAGATTATTTGAATTTTTAGAGTTACTGTTGTCATCTTGAATAGTATTATCACAACGATGCAACCTCCGACCTTATTCATGTCAAACTTGGAAATCTGTACGTAATTTCGAATGAAACTCTTTATTTAATCAACATGGGTAGATTGTTCTCGTTCCATCAGCCATTGTCGGGTAGAAATTCTTAATTATATTTTCAGTATTTTCTGTACATAAAGGATTTAGTTCGAAATTCCGTACAGATTCCTGAGTTTGACATAAAGATTCCCGAGTTTGACAAGACGCAATCGAAGAAGGTCGGAGATTACATCGGCCGCAACGTTGTGAGAATAACATCTAAGATCAGAACAGTAGTCTTAATAATGCAAATAATACATGAAGAGTTCGGTTCGAAATTCCGTCTAAGTTCTCGAGTTCAAACAGTTGCACCTGAAAAGGGTAGGAGGTTACATCGGCCGAAACATTGTGTAAATTACAACCAATATGATAAAAGTAGTCCGAAGACTCTAATTCCAATTGTGTTCAATTGTTCTATTTTATTTGTTTCATTCTTTTTATTAATTTGTTTAATCAAGAGTTGTCTTTTCTTCTGCTTTCTTTCAGTGACCTTTGTACCTGTGCCAGATACAACGAAATCAGCTGGACATATATGCATATACATATATTATTATTATTATTATTATTATTATTATTATTATTATTATTATTATTATTATTATTAGCAAATGTATGCTCCCTCCGGTCGCATATTTTTACTAATTGTTTTAAGTTACATATTACATATTACATTTTAAACTAAGTAAAAGGTAACCGCAGGGAAAGTGTTTCGAAAACAAAATCTTTAAATTCTCTTCGATAAATAGAAGAAAGTTGTTAACTGGCAGTTATTTTATTGTTTCGGAAGATGATCGTAACAAAATTTATATTTGGCGAACCTATAGATGACCCACCCTCCAGTCTAAAATCTTTATACAATTTTTTTACAATTTTTTTTTTCGGATTACTATCGATTAAGCAACAAAAATTCAGATTATCAAAAGAAAAAATTTGTTTAAATTTACTCATTTAGATTTTAGAGGGGGGGTTCAGTTCGCTATGCAAATCTAACGTAAATTGACAACGTGTCGTATACGTCTACCAAAATGGGCATCGAGTGATAACAATATGTTAAATCTAAACTCACTTAAGGTCGTAAAAAGATAATAATATTTGAAGTTTGTCAAAGCGAAAAAAAAGTTTACCTAAAATAAAATCAACAATTAAAAAATAAAATACAATGAACACGATTCTAAATTCAGTTATTTAATTGCTCAGTAAAATGTGTTTATTTTTTTTTACAAAAATAGAGAAAAAATTAACCCATCTTTTATTTTAATAAATAAAACGCGGAATAATAAAAACATAGTTTTAAAACAAAATTTTACCCTTTACGGCGTAAAATGTAAAACAAAAATCCTGAACTCACTTAAGGTCGTAAAAAGATAATAATATTTGAAGTGTTTCAAATCGAAAAAAAAAGTGTACCTAAAATAAAATCAACAATTCAAAAATAAAATACGGTGAGCACTATTCTAAATTCAGTTATTTAATTGCTCAGTAAAATGTGTTTGTTTTTTTACAAAAAATAGTAATTATTTTTTAATTAAACAATTTGATTCAATAAATTTGTGCTTTAAAACATAATTTTTAATAAAATTAAATAAAACAAACCCAAAACGTTTTAATAAAAAAATCAAAGTAAATATATCATTTTCGAGCGACTCGTACGATAAATCTCAGATAATGTGTCGTTTACTTGTTATTAATCAAATAACGCGCCCCTATCTTGTGCCCATCTCTCTCTCTCTTTTCTCTCTTTCTCACTTTTTCTCTCTCTTTCTTGAAATATAACTTTCCGTGCGTTCGAAATAGAACGTTATACATAATAATCAGGGGGAGGTTAACCAAATGTTAGAATCGACGCCCTCTGTTCCATCATATTCCATTACAATCTAATTTAATTACGTAATTCAATTATATAGATTCAAACAACAATGTCTTTAAATAATTCTATTTATAATTTTTATTAAGATTATTATCGAGGAAAATATTTTGAATACATCTGGAAATCTGAAAAAACAATCATGAGTGAATATTTGTGAATATTAATTTATTAGAAGCTTAAAACAAATTAATTATGTAAATTTGAAAGACGCGTGATGTTTAGGGAAGTTTTGGAATGGGTATATCTAGGAGCTGATAAGTAGATATAAAAAGAGAGCGATCAAAACTGATAATATAGTTTCGGCTTCAGACAGACAGACAGTTACATAATATCCATTATTAATAGAGTATTAACATTATTATTATAAAGCTGGGTTCATCAACGTTTATTTCCCTAAGGCATTTTAATATATATTTTAATTACACAAAATCCATGCCAAAATATGCCTCAATTTTGGGATTGAGTTATTCTTGAAAAAAAAAACTTTCCCTTTTAATTTTTTCTAATGAGACGCAATTTGCAATTAACTCACCCGGATTTTGTCTTTTTATATTTTAAAATTTAACTGACTTTGCAAACTCACTTTTCTTACTCAACAATCTAACCCGAGCTCAATTATTTTTAGAATATAAAATACAAGTAAAAATGTTTCATAAATTAATTCAACATTTTCTTACTAAATGTGTTTTCACTCTGCTGCATATATCTTACTTACATTTTTATAAAGAAACAAAAAAATGAAACAAAAAATAAAATAAGTTCGGAAAATCGTTTTTTTTTTTTAAATTCTTTTTAAGTAAACAACAATACGTCCTAAAATAATTCTTTTGGTGCATCAAAGCTTTCATTGCCAATTTCGCATCATTGTCGTGCGCCCTCGCTTTCAGTAGGTGATTTGGCATTCGTAACAAAACCGGATGTTCACTCTTCGATCTTATCGACCTGTATGATAGACACCGAGCGTCATTTCACCCACGCAGAAACATCTCTACCAATCAGATATGATCTATACGCATCAGCAGCAGCTGACACAACAGTATATAAAGGCTACATTTTTCTCATTCGAGAGGGACTTTGGGGTTCTCCCCCACCCTCGTTACCCGACGGGGTGCTGTCACCACCGGCAATCACGTGTTACCAGCACATTTTGCAGCCGAACGTGGGTCCTTCCACGACGCCGACGATGACGCCGTCTCCATCCGACTCAGCATCACTTCAACACGGCGACAATGACCACCAACCAGACTTCGTTTCAGCTGGAGGATGATCAAGATCAAAATGTAGTATCTGTTCCGATGGATGCTAAACTTCGTAGACCAGTACCGTTACAGTATTGCCATGTGTAGTTCTAGGATGTGCACTCTCCCAGGCTTTGCCTTCTCACCCTTTGAAAATGGGTTAGTTTATTGCTAATGGCCTGAGGCTCCCCTACTAGAGAATGCCGGCGAGACTACCCAGGCAGGAGTGCTCTTCTTCCTCTAGGGTGCTGGCTTTTCAATCCCACTTACCCGCCCTTGTGTCGCATCTTACCGTTGTGGGATGTAGATAAATACAACCAGACCTCGTCTACACCGACAACGATGGCAGTCTCCCGTCTATTCTGTCAGTTCATCATCATCCGACCCATCCTTTCCTGTCGATTCACTGAATCATGGACTCTTAATCACGAACTTTTTTCCACTGAACCATGAACACTTTTATAACAATCATGCACTTTTTCTTAACAGACGTATATTTATTTATTTGAAATAAAAAACACTTTTATATTTTCTTGCACACACGAGTTTGTTCTTCTTACCTTTTGTTGTTGTCACGGTAATCACACGTCTCTTTCATTTCATTTATTTCTTTGTTAGCGGGGATCGAGGTATAGTGAACGATTGGTCCATCATCCAGCTGTGCCACCACCCTCGCTACATCATGTTACCCCAATATAACGTCGCAGTTTCTTTTTCTTTAAAGCCTTTCCAGTTTTATCATAGTGCATTTGCTCTCTTGTCTCATGAGACATTTTAACCTAATTTTCTAATAATTTTCAGCTGTTGATTAAAATCTTAGATATTCTCATTCGGTGCTTCTATATTATTGGGGACAGATGAAATTTTCACCTTTAATTAAGAAGTATTTGTTCAAAGGGGAGATAATTCAAATTTTTTGTTTGTTTGTTTTAATCATGACCCATGAGTAAAAATCTAAAGAATTAGTAAGAAAATAAATTTAAAAAGGGTACTTATACAGTTTACTTATGCAGTTTACGAACCGGACTGAAATAATAACGTTATATTTTAGAAAGCCATTCTTAAGATGGGGAGGTGAGGGGGGGGGGGTAATTAACTATTCTGTTTATTAAATTGTTACGTGAAAGTAAAAAATAATTAATCAAGCCCCACTTCCCCGTGTTTAGAATGGCTTTCTAAATTTCAACGTTATTATTTCAGCCCGATCCGTAAACTGCATAAGTACTTTTTTTAATTAATTTTCCTACTAATTCTCTGGATTTTCCTTATGGGTTTGGTTACAACACAAAAAAAACAGTTTCAATTATCTCCCCTTTCAACTGACTCTTCTAAAATAAAAATGGCAAGTTAATCTGTCCCCTAACAATACAGAAGCACCCCTCATTCTACTAAGATAGTCACAGTATAGTGAGGGATTGCAAGCGAATCTCCCACACGTCAACAACATAAGACGACAAAAGGGGCTTGTGGTTTAATAGATATCCATTTATTAATAATTTTTCTTCACAAACGATAACACAAACTAAGGGAACCTAGATTGTACATACAGTTAATGCAAGTTCCAAAACCACTGAATATAACGTAATTGTAACAAGGTAATAGGTCGTGTGGATCACACAAGGTATTACTTAAAGTTACCCCATGGGTGTTTGTTTGTAGGGGCCGGACTGAGAACCGGTAGGTCTGTTCAGTTTGGCGAACAACGGAAAAAGGCGAAAGTCTTTATTTTTAATTATATATATATATATATATATATATATATATATATATATATATATATATATATATATATATATATATTATTTTAGATACTGTATGTTACATATTTCAGCAATGTACCGCGGTTTCATCCAAAATGGCAGATTTAGACATTATATTTATATATATATATATATATATATCTATATATATATATATTATATATACGTGTGTGTAGTGTGTATTATATATATATATGTGTGTGTATTATATATATATGTGTGTGTGTGTGTATTATATATATGTGTGTGTGTATTATATATATATATATATATATATAGTGTGTGTGTGTATTATATATATATATATATGTGTGTGTGTGGGTGTGTGTATTATATATATATGTGTGTGTGTATTATATATATATGTGTGGGTGTGTGTATTATATATATATATATGTGTGTGTGTGTATTATATATATATATGTGTGTGTGTGTGTGTATTATATATATATATATGTATTATATATATGTATTATATATATGTATTATATATATGTATTATATATATGTATTATATATATGTATTATATATATATGTATTATATATATGTATTATATATATGTATTATATATATATGTATTATATATATATGTATTATATATATATATGTATTATATATATATATGTATTATATATATATGTATTATATATATATGTATTGTATTATATATATGTATTATATATATGTATTATATATATGTATTATATATATATGTATTATATATATGTATTATATATATATATGTATAATATATATGTATATGTATAATATATATATATGTATAATATATATATATGTATAATATATATATATATATATATGTATAATATATATATATGTATAATATATAACCTCATTGCTAGGCAAGACCCTTTCGAACTGAAATGGTCAATTTTAGGGAGGGCTAACAAATATAAACCGAACAAAAGGAAGAGATGCAACCTATGTGCATTGAAGTCGTACCACATCATGACATCTAGAGATAATTTACTGAACGCTAGGCAGGAAATACTACAATGCTGTCTGCATAGAAACCGTTACCTGTTATCAAGCCTAAAACCTGGATAGGAGGGGAAGTGGGGGAAGTACAAACTTACAGCAGAGAAAGGCAGGTTGAACCTTCCTGAGGCTATCTGGGGCAATAATTAGTGTATAATATGGAGGATGAGAATTAGTAACACGTACTGATGCTAAGATATATCTTGATTCAATTATTAGCGGAGGCTCGGGACTTAGGTTGGGGGTGATAAGGTAGGAATATTCTATCGGAATAAGGCCCATTGATAGTCAACTATAGTAAATACTTATTCAGCAGAATAGAAGGGGGAAATTTTGTTACATATCAAAAGATAGTGGAATAATAAATAATAAATCACAATTTATTCTCAGAAATAGATATATTATACGAAATGCATTGGGAATTTCAAGTAATTTTAAGTGAAAAATAAGAAATAGCAACTTGGATGCTATCACTATTTAATTAAATTAGGTTAAATTAAATTAAATTAGTTTTTAATTAGATTAAATTAAATAAAACACTGGGTGGCAGGAATGGGGAAAAAATAATTAAGGAAAAAATAATTTTAAAAACATGCATGTGGACACGGACTTAATTTCTAAAAATAGAAACAATTGGGTTTTTATAAAAAGTATTTTGTACGGGATTTTAAATTAGTAATAACAAAGTCTCCTGTCATTTAACGAGTTAGAGTGATATTTTCCCGTAAAGTTGGCCAAAAAAATAACCCGGTCCATTAAAAAAGGTTTTTTCAAAATAGAAAATAGATTTCTGATAACGATATTCCGTAGTAACATTTATTTATGGAATATGGAATAATATTCTCCACAGAGAGTTGCAAACAGACACAGCCGTTAAGGAAATATTTTAAATGATTTAAAATAATAACTAGATTTTTGTAATAAACTTTTTTATAATAACATTTTATTTTTGATATATGAATAATCTTTTAAAAACAAATTCTGCGGGATAGGCTTTTTTCGCTTCGTTAAACAACAAAACGATAATAATTCGGCAGTTAATTAAATGAAGGATATTTTCCCAAAATGTAAAATGACGTCCCAGACACTAGATAATTAATTTCTATAGAGAATAGGTTTAATAATAAATATTTTTAGAAACAGTATTTTGAATAAATAGTTTCTATCTACTAATTAAGATTTTTTCTTAATGTAAGGGTTTTTTTCTGCGAGATTGACATTCAACTCGTCGTGTGTTTGTTTCGAAGGGCAAGAAATCAGCCATTGAAATAAGGCTCTTTGAACTCGGACGAACATTTGTGTTGACTTTTCTTTGTGAGAAGTTAGATTTAGAATTCCCATACTATCATTGGATTGGAATGGTAACTTGTGAGCGGTATCTTGAATGATTTAGTTCTTTTGTTTTTTTGTGGGGGGGGGGATTTATTCATCATTGAGCCGGCCGACGTAAAAGTGTATTATCTCACATTGTTCCGGTTTTTTGGGGTTTTTTAATGTATTTGGGACCGATTATTTGCTTGTTGGCTTGGTGGAAGAAATAATGAACGAGCTACTTTTCTAAGACTTTTCTAGGACTTTCTTTTTTTATCGTTGTTCTTCCTTGTTTTTTAATTTTGACTTTTATTTTTATTTTTTTTCCTTTTCTCTTCCTAAATGACCTCAACTATTGCAACGCCACATTGTGTATTGTCGAAAGTTGAAACCAGTATTCCAGACATTTAATTTCCCTGATGATCTGCCAAGCAAGTAACTGCTTGGTAGTGAAACACGTGTAGGAAAAAACATTTAATTTGAATAAATAATATTTGTAACAAAAAATATCTTTAATGGTGATCATTGGTGTTCTGAAAGGAATGCTTTGGTAAGCCTTCATAAAATCACATATAAATGCTCTGTACTCTGTAATCGAGTATCATCGAGCTTGTTTTTATTGGAACAACCCCGGTCTTCACTGAATAATCTATTTTATAAGTGAAAAATCTAAATCTATGTATAATATATATATATGTATAATATATATATATGTATAATATATATATATACATATATGTATTATATATATATGTATTATATATATATATATTATATGTATTATATATATATATGTATTATATGTATTATATATATGCATAATATATATATATATATATGTATAATATATATATATGCATAATATATATATATATATGTATAATATATATATATGTATAATATATATATATGTATAATATATATTTATATTTATGTATAATATATTAATGTATAATATATATATGTATAATATATATATGTATAATATATGTATAATATATATATATATGTATAATATATATATATATGTATAATATATATATATATGTATAATATATATATATATGTATAATATATATATATATGTATAATATATATATATATGTATAATATATATATATATGTATAATATATATTTATGTATAATATATATTTATGTATAATATATATTTATGTATAATATATATATATATGTATAATATATATATATATGTATAATATATATGTATGTATAATATATAT
>OY744516.1:5979740-5989740 GCA_963556195.1 Sepiola atlantica | reverse complement strand
ATTTTTTATTGCTTTTCTTTACTTTAAAAGCACTAGATCAAAAATATCAAAAAAGCTTCGCCAATTTTGACAGGAATTCCTTGGAGGTTTCGTGTTCAGCGTTGGTTTATTATTTTGTTCGTTGCTGCTTTCGTATCATAAAAATTCTAGAAACTTGCTTCTATCAAAATGCTACCACTCTGTGACCCTGTATGTATTCATGCTTTCACTGTATAAGCCGCGATCGTCTCACACGTTGTATCGGTTGAAGGTTGTTGTTCGATCTTACTCAGTTCTACAGCAATTAACTCACATTCCAAGTAGAAACCATAAAAAGTGAAGTTTATCTACAAGTAACAGATTTATTTGTTAGTTATAAATGATACTCGTATTCTTGGGTTGAATGGCAGACTTGCAAAGGTGATTCCTCTATCCCGGTGAAATAAAATATAAGTCTCACACAAGCATTTGGCTAAGATCCCCATTATGGCCCACCTGGCCTTGAAAGGTACCCAGCTTCAACTCCCCGGTATCTCTGCCAAAAAACAACTTTCTGTCATGTCCACTGGGCCAGGTCTCTCTCCCGCCTACTTATCTTCTGGGGTTAATTCCTCCCTGACCTGAAATCCTGAATTCCAGTTTTTCTCGCTGGTCACCATCCGGACCACCCGAGCACTCGCCACTTGAGATGTCAAACACAGTATTATCATGGAGACGATCTATGAACATCCCAGCATGAGTCCCCGCCTTTTACGAGGTGCTTACTTTATTCTAAAGAGAAATAAACTCTTGGGTGACTCAAATAAAAAACAACAGCATTTTCATTTTCTTAGTGCCCCCTTCTCTTTTCTTTTAGCTGAGCATCGAACACTTGCAACGTCTGCTATTCTATATGCACCACTCTAAAATGCAGCCTACTGCATTTTTACAGCTCAAAGATGTTGCGAATTGCAAGCAAGTCATTTTTACAAAGAAAATTGTCCCGAAACAACGCTTCTTCTTTCTTCTTCTTCAAACCACTGCCATGGGTCATTTTTCTATGTGAATGCAGGTCGACGTCTATTGAGTTCTACATTCAATGAACACGCATTGATATTCGAAGAAAGTAGCAGCAGAATCAATATGTGCTGATATGAAAGTATCAGCAGAATCAATATGTGCTGATATGAAAGTATCAGGAGAGCTGTGCATGACATTAACGATAAAAAATGCATATGTTTATTTCATGTGTGTGTGTATGTGTAGGCTATAAGACATTGAAGTAGCAGCAGCTGCGTCACCGTGATAGGGGCGGTGGCAGCGTGGTAGCGTCAGAGCTATGCCGTTTGAAACCCCGGCTCTTGCCAGGGCTACCCATAGCAGACAGGTCTGATGTCAAGCGATATTAGGACCGCAAACGACTGGTGAAAGCTCGAGAGAAGTCGACATTAAGATCCTTTGTCTTATAGTCGTCTCTGCTTCTGTGTGTGGCAAACAAAGACGTGTCAGGTGTGGAACCGCTAATCAATGGAGTAAGTGGCAACAGTTATTTTATGTTATCTGGACCAAACCTTATCCGACCACGTGCATCTTTTCTGTGTCTCTGGTAAAAATCTGCAGTTTAACGATTCGCTGTGACCAACGAGTCAGATTTCATGAGGACCAGACAATTCTGAAGGAGTATGATCGTCGTTAGCTCTATGCACAAGTTAAACAAAAACAAAAGCAACAGTAACAGCAGCAGCTGTGTAAGCTGTAAGACATTGACGAATATTGATGTATGTGCTTATTTCATGTGTATGTATATGTGTAAGCTATAAGACATTGAAATAGTAGCAACAGCTGTCTAAGCTGTAAGACATTGACGAATACTGATGTATGTTCTTATTTCATGTGTATGTATATGTGTAAGCTATATGACATTGGAGTAGTAACAGCAACTGTGTAGCTGTAAGACATTGACGAATATTGATGTATGTGCTTATTTTATTTGTATGTATATGTGTAAGCTATAAGACATTGGAGTGATAGCAGCAATTGCGTAAGCTGTAAGAAATTGACGAATGTTGATGTGTTTGCTTATTTCATTTGTATGTATATGTGTAAGCTATAAGACATTAGAGTGATAGCAGCAACTATCTTAGTTGTAAGACATTAACGAATATTGATGTGTGTGCTTATTTCATTTGTATGTATATGTGTAAGCTATAAGACATTGAAATAGTAGCAGCAACTGTGTAAGACATTGACGAATATTGGTGTATGTGCTTATTTCATTTGTATGTATATGTGTAAGCTATAAGACATTGGAATAGTAGCAGCAACTGTGTAAGACATTGACGAATATTGATGTATGTGCTTATTTCATGTGTATGTATATGTGTAAGCTATAAGACATTGGAATAGTAGCAACAACCGTGTAAGCTGTAAGACATTAACTTATATTGATGTATGTGTTCATATCATGATTATACGTGAAAGCCTTACGTCTACTGTTAGAGCATTATCAATAGCAGCGTTTTAGCGGGAAATGTAAGTTCTTTCTTATTTTCAGTTCCAGAAATAAATACATAACTTCCAGCGTGTATTTATATCTTTCCTCCACTTGACGTAAAATTCATACTTTACTTCTACATAAGTTATTCTACTATCAATAACTTGTGAACTTCTGGGCCAATGAATTTTGCCAGTATCTTAACAACTTCGTCTTTCGGGTCGTACATTGATCGCATGATGTTTACAAACGTCGTCAAGATAACACGGATTTTCCAGAAAAAATGATATATGCGTTATTTGAGGTTTTCTGTTTGAAGACTTTTTCTCTAAGCAAAAGGCAAGATTTTCCAGATTTTCTTATTAAATTCCATACTCTTTCTGACGTAATCTGCAGCAAGTATGTCAAACATGCGGCCACGTTATTCTTCCCGCCTTGAATGTACCCTCTTCTCAAGATGAAAGGGGTTCTGTATTCGAAAATACACCGACATTGGTACGAAAGGATTTTCGTGACGACCCCCATCTTCTAATATAGGGGTGATCCATACTTTCTGAGGTGAGGAAGATGTTGATAATAACGAAGTAGGAATTGGACTGAGGATAATTTACGATTATTTTTTATATAAGGAAACAAAAACGTAAATTAAATTTCTCCAATGCAACACCGGGTAGGTACAGCTATTCGATAATAAAAATGCCATACCCGTAATGAAAGAGATAATTGGAAACAAAGTGAGTACCGTCAAAGATTGAGTATTTTTTCTGTGGACACTCTTTACGAAATATGTGGCATGATGCGACATTGAAAAAGGCCATCCAGATCACGCACCTGCTAATGTCTTAAATCAATACATTTCACCACTATGTTCTACTGTAAATGGAGCACAACAGCCAACACCGAAATGGAGACCTTCTCTTTTAAGCAGATATGAGTAGATAAACTTACCCTAGTCAAAATTTGGTACGTATAATTTGATGAGTGATTTATTTACAAAATAGATATAAATAAAAACAGACTATTTTTTTTAAAGTGCTACAAAATTAATTTAAAGATATAAAAACATTGATGGAGAAATGTTATTGTTGGATTGTTTTATCATTATTAATCATTCGTCAGTTCGAAATTCATAAATTGAGGATTTAACTTTTCAAAAATTCATAACCTATTTTGGTTTAAATTTGGAATCATTTTTTGTAATTTTTATTTGAAAGTTTTGTTTTTCATCTTATTTTATTTGGCTTTCTAAATCTGTGTGAGTGAAATGTTCCTGTGCTTAATATAAGAGGTTGTAATTAAAAGGCTAACATGACCTCTAGTGACACTCATCTACGAAACAGTTCAACCGTTTTCCCAACCGTCAAGGGTCACCCTAGTAACGACAAGCATAAGCAACTAAATATAGATAACATCACTAAAAATAAAAATTAGCACACACCAATACTTACAACAATACTAACGGTGAAGCCAAAGCTCTAACTACGAAGCTGAAATAAAAATTAGAAGTGAACAACTGGAGGATTTCAACACACTTAAGAATCACAAGGTAGAGTTTAGTAACATGCCCACATACAGGATGCCGATTTCAACCAGAGGCAAAATAGGACTAACCAGTAAATACATATTATTAAGAAAAATTAATACTAATTAGCACATGCCAATATTTACACTGAATCCAGTCATCTGGTTGAAAAACATACCTAACAAAAAGGACTGTAGATTCACACAATTCTACACGACAGACTTCATAACTAAAACTATCCTAAGTAAAGCGTCAGATTTCGTTAACATAGATACATATATAAGCGATATAGATAAACCATGCCAGGAAAACGTTTTATTTTACGACAACAAAGCTTGGGTAAAAAATTAAAACCCCGAAGATGTGTTTAATGTCACAATAGGATCATACGATAAGTCTATACCTCCTCCCTATTATTTTGATTCTTCGGATTACCACGTTCATCTTAGACGTTATTATCACAAAGTTGTATTATTTCGGGTCCCTACTGATTTGACATTATGATTTGTATTACGTTTTATTTTACGACAACAAAGCTTGGGGGAAAGATTAAAACTCCGAAGATGTGTTTAATGTCACAATAGGATCATACGATAAGTCTATACCTCCTCCCTATTATATTGATTATGCGGATTACCACGCTCATCTTAGACGTTATTCTACTGATTTGACATTATGATTTGTATTATTTATATCATTATGTTTTTACCTTGTGAGAATAGTATTCAAGATGAAAATAGTAGTTCGAATAATCTAAATTATACAAATTAACAATACTCATCTAATAATTACGAAACACCTGCGACCTAGTCGGATTATTTATCCTAAACTTGCTAATAGAATTCCGGATTAAATGTCCTCTGCAACTCTTGAAATAGTAGTGGACATAAATTAGAAAAAGTCCACAACCAGTTAATTGCACAGCTACGTCAATTAGAACAAAAAATCACAATTAACACTAATATGTCTAAAGTTAACTTTCTGGCTTTAAATATAGACCTAATCAATGTAACACACATTCAATAAACTAAACGAGCAACTAAATTAGATAAATATACAACCGTGCAAGCCACCAATCAATGTAACAGACAAGTCATACTATAAACCAAACAAGAAACTAAAGTACATTAATATAGAATCGTGCCACCCGCCATAAGCATTCAAAAATCTTATGCCTATTTTTAGCCGCAGAATTTCCCACTTGGCATCGAACTTTATTTTTTAACCGTCCTTTACTACAACAGAAAACTCCACGAAAGCAGATAAGAAAATTCTTGTGACAGGAAGGCTTCGCATGTCATGAGAATTCTATATCTGGCCATTGCTGTTACATGAGGAAGTTCAGCGAGGATTAAAATGATTTTGCTTGCTTGTCAGGTTTTCCCACGTAACATGCGGCCAATTATTCTTAAATCCCTAACTTGTTAGATCGTTTTTTCCTTGGTGAAGAATCATCCGTGTCCCCATTACGACCTAAATTCTATACAATGGAATGCTTGTTGATGATGTCCTTTTCGTAATCATCTATGTTTTTCTCACTTTGGCAGCGGATACGCTATTAGATTTGTTCACAAAAAACAGCCGTATCTATAATACGTATCTAATCATATCTGCTTAAAGAAGAATATCCCCCACGCCGTCTTGGCTGTCATGCTTTTTTTTTAAGTGGAACTTAGTGATGTAAATATTGATTTCAGGGTGCTGTTATAGATGACGCGCCAGATTTCCGTGACTTCGCGTCGGCAACGATCGGGCAGATCGCGGAAGCGCCCGAGAGTTGTCGAGACGAAAACGCCAAGCGTTAATGGAAGACTTGCAGGCAATAATATAAGACGAATAAATTCAAAGAAATAATACATAGATAAAAAGATAAAAACAGAACAAACTGTAGGGTGGGGGTCAAATAGAACCATTTTCAATCAAATGTGTAGAAAGAAATTTGGAGGGGACGATTTTGTCAATGTTTTCTTTTTCATTTGTTTCGCTGTTTAACGTTTCTTTTTTTGGGGGGGGGGGTAAAATGTTGTCAATGTTTTTATAAGATAAAAGAAAGAAAAAATGATATTATTCCGTCAGCGCTCGGGCGCTTCCGTGACCTGCCCGATCGTTGTCGACGCGAAGTCACGGAAATTAGGCGCGTCATCTACATATAACAGTACCTATTTCAGACATTAGCAGGTGGTGCCATGAACAACTTTTTCAGCGGGTCAATCTCAATAACATTTTGGATTCCTGAAGGAAGTAAGATTGTGTAGCACTACGGAGACTAATTTTTTAATTCAAACGGATTATCCAGACAGTCATTCATCACGTAGGCAGCTGGGGTCTCTTTATGTAAATAATGACAATACACGATCATTTGGGGTTGAACAATTCTTTCGGGTTGTTTTCTTGTTCTCTTTTAGTATAGAGTATTCATACATAATACCTCCATAGGGGAATGGGAGCAGCTGTCCCTAAAATGAAACGCTCTCTCATGCGGACCAGTAAAAAAAGAGAAAGATATTATCAGCTTATATGCTACGACTTCCTGTTTGCGACACAATATCCTGACACGTAGCTTCAACTCTAACTTAACTTCTATTTGAAAATTCCATTTTTTAGTTTAAACTAACCTTATGGAAATAACGTTTTCAACAATACTTTACTCACCCGCATCCACTTTATTTACTAACATTACACCGAATTATGAAAAGCTAATAATACTGCTGCCATATTATCCAGACAATTATGGAAAAATGTTTATCAAAATCAATTGAAAATTCCTAAATTTCACTATTACTGTGGAGGATTCGTTATACGAGTTTTAAGCAAAAAAAATAAATATCATGAAGAATGGTTCTACAAAGAAAAGGATAGAGAGAGAACTGAATGAACACAACAATAATTACATACATCAGTAGACACACTTATCTGAGATTTAAAAAAAGCTTAATAATTCAAGTGTTCATTTGTACGTGTATGCGAGAATTTCGATAAAGTTTAGTAACTGTTCTTTTATATTTGGATGTGAGGAAGGGTAATAATCGCTGTGTACAAACCAGTAGGTGTTGGGTTTATTTAATTTCCTAATGAGGCACAACTTATCAAGGCCTAACACCACTCAAAGTTAAGGGTTAATGAGGTTAATAAATTGATAGTTTAATCGTGATGAATACTATGAGAGGATTCAAAATCTCCACGTACTTTCCACTCGAAATAACAGCAATTGTTGCCCCTTTGCCAGAAACATCGCTCATGGAATGTTAGGACTAAAAGACAAAGTCTGGTGGAGCGAGAGTTGCGAAGTTTCCGAAATTAAACCCAAGATTTGCTTTCGACTCTCATTATGCGTTCGTGTGTGACTTTATACGAAGAAATTTCGATTTAATTCCGCCGCATAGCTTTTTTTTCTAAGTAAATACAGTTCCCTCCTATCTATGTAATTAATCACTTCCGTAACAAAAGCCACATACATGAATCTATTTCGTCAATGATTTGCAGCAAATATTGTCTCGTGTTGTTAAAAACAACATTTTTATCTTTAATCGATTTCAGCGATTTTTATATTTAATTCTGATCAATATTTTATTTTTACTAGTCATAAATAAAGGAAGGTGGATTCATTTGAAAACAAACTCACTCTCTAGACATCAGTATTAGTTGATTAAAACTATTCATAAATTAAAATCTTATATATAAAGTAAATGCAGTGTTCCTATAAATAAAGGAAATAAATAAAAGAAATATATAAAATAAATAAATAAAAGAAGGCGCAGTAGTTCTTACTCTCAATCCTAATACCGCTACCCAAAATTACCGCGTACTAATTTAATAATGGATCATGGTTCTGATATTTACCCGTAGAAAAGAGGAAAAGGGAGTCTAAATGTGTCTTTTACGCTCTATTCTCTCCTTTCTTTCGTTGCCTTTGGCTGACAAAGGGGAAAGAAAGGAGAAGTAAAGAAAGACGGGGAAGGAATACAAAAATAATGCTGCCTATTCCGATTTTAACCAACATTCGACTCTGTGTGTGTGCGTGTGTGTGAGAGAGAGAGAGAGAGAGAGAGAGAGGGTGTAGAGAATTAACTCACTAGCTGAATCGGTTAGAGGCACAAGTTATGAGTTCGAACCTCATTTTACTCTGTTTTTGTCCTAAAACGAACTTAAACATTTCAAATTACGAGATTGTTTCGTTTTAATTTAATTTTTTTCTGTAATCTATGTACTTTACGGAAATTAGGATCCCAGGCGATGCCGGGAAACCATGCTAGCAGTAAAAAAAAATTCTTTAAATTTAAAATAACTTTTTTAATTTAAAAACATGCTATGTGAAAGCAATTTCAGCTGCTCTGCGTTTTGTTGTTCAACATTTTTTTTACGAAAATAACTGATACTAAGCACCGTTTTTACTGAATACAACCTATTGTAGAGAGTTCTTAGATAGTTATGAATCTTCGATGCCAGAAAATACAGTTGTCGGTGTACCGAATTAATTAAGTGTTAACATTCCGAGGGATTTAAAAAAATGGTAATTCGCATGCGTAGAGCAGAACGCGCGACAGTGTTTTTACGTGAAAACTGAAACCTTCTGAATACCTTTTAAAAATAAAACTCAGAATGGAAACAGTTTCGATCAAATGAACCGGATGTAGCACACAGAACACACTTCCAACGTCCATGCCGGTTTACAGGCATTTTACGCACGTCGGGACACAGCCATTTTTGCGTTTTTCATTTCTGAGGAGGAAATAGAAAGATGACTAGTGAATCTATTTGTCTATGGAGTTAGGACTCACTTTTTTCTGTTATATGAACCAGTAAACCGTCTAGCCTTCACTTCATTACATCACTATACAGGAATATCCCATCTAACTACAAATTTATTAGTCGGAATACCCACCTCAGGACGGGTCCATAATAGACACACATGAAACCTTTAGTAAGTGAAAGACACCAAACCTGAAATTGCTTGAAAACATTCAAAAACTTTATTCATGATGGTAAAAAGTGTGTGGTAAAATACAGATTGCATGGCTGAAGTCATGGATTCTTAGAAAAGAAAACGATACCTACGTTTACGTTGGTGTTCATACGCTTCGGACACAGACATCAACTCTTTATTAAGTAGATGAAAATACCAGAAACAAAAGTGGTCGTGCATCTATATAAATAAAATTATGAGACAACTTCACGTGTGTGTGTGTGTTTTTCGCGTCGATTTCGATAATTACATTTTAAATTGGTCGTTTTTCTGTCCACGTTGCGTAGAACAAAAAGGCGGTTGCCTTGTCACTTTAAGAAATACGAAGGGTAATATTTGAAGCTTGCAGGGATAGTTTATTTACCTCCTCAGAAGATTAGACACACGTCAGGTGGGGATTGAAAAGCTATTACACTAGAGCAGGGACGGGTAACCTTTTCAGAGTGAGGGCCAGATGAGATTTTAGGAAGGAGATCGCGGGCCGGAGTGAAAAACGAAATCTCAGAATTACTATATTTTGTTTATATGAATAAATTGTATAAAAATTGCATTGAACACTCTACAAATCTGATATTTTTTCTCAAGAGACTTCTGTATGTGATGTTAAAAAAGACGCCGACGAAGAGCCATTTTGGAATCATAATAAATAATGATGGGGGAAGTAGCAAGTTGATTCAGCATTCGTGTTGACACACCTCACACAGGTTCTCTGTTTTATGTCCTTTCCCCGTCTCTCGTTTCCTCTTTACCTCTCTCTTTCTCTTTTTCTACTTTTTTTTTTTATCTCAGGCCAAGGATTTGAAATTAATAGTTTAAAAAAAAAAGAAATATGCATGCATCATCGCTCGCTGATATTTATACATTTTCATCCCACTGTAAATCTTAATTGAAACCTACTTTTACGTCTATGTCACAAAATGATATGAGTTTTACTGGGAGGTCCGCGGACAGGATTGCAATAATAAAGCATAGCAGGGTGGCGGGCCGGACGCTAAGCCTTCGCGGGTCGGATGTGGCCCGCGGGCCGGAGGTTGCCCGCCCCTGCACTAGAGGAAGTGCACTC
>OY744516.1:5827240-5974740 GCA_963556195.1 Sepiola atlantica | reverse complement strand
GGATCTTCGTGGGAGTGTGGTTGTCAATAGTGGTTCGGCCTGTTGGTGTCTAAGCCTGAAACATGTTTCACAGTTCTCCACTGTGGTCGTTATCTGGTTAGATAATCCTGGCCACCAGATTGATTGGTGGGCTCGTTGTCAGCACCTGGTAATTCCTTGGTGACCTGAGTGATCTTGCCGATTATCTCTAGTCTCATCGACTAGGGGACCACAGTCTGTGTCTCATACATTAGTAGGCCTTCCTCCCAGGTAATGTCTCCTCGATGGGCCCAATATGGCTTGAGTAGCATAGGAACTTGCTCCTTTGAAGGCCATCCCTTTTTAACAAAGTTTAGGATGCATGTACATATGTCATCATTGCTGGTGGCTTCCCTTATCTCTGCCAACCGTCTATCCTAGACAAATATTGCTGAGCTTTCCTCCAGTTCTTTATCTTGATTGATCAGCATGTTGCTGCATGTGACTCTTGATAGAGCATCGGCAGTGTATAGTTCCTTGCCGGGTATATGATGGATTTTATAATTGAATCTCATGAGGTGGATGCAGAATCTCCGTACTCTGGCTGGTAATTCACTGATATCCTTACTGCCTAGTAGGGGTACGAGCGGCTTTTGGTCTGTCTCGATTGTGAATTCCCACCCTATGAGGTAGTCGGAGAATCGTTCACATCCCCAGGTTATGGCTACAACTTCCTTCTCTATCTGAGCGTATCGGGTTTCTGTTTCCGACATGGCTCTTGATGCATATGCTACTGGTTGCAATCTTGTATCTAACTGCTGCTGTAGGAGTACTGCTCCAAGGCCATAAGTGGATACTACTGTTCTTTTTGTTGGATTGTACAATGACAGAACTGGTGCTGAACACAAAACTTCTTTTATGGAGTTGAAGGCTCTTTTTTGTTCACTTTCTCATACAAACACTAAGTCCCGTAGCGGCTTTGTCATTTCTGCTAGGTTTGGGATGAACTTCTCCATTTGGTTCACCATTCCCAGAAATCTGTGAGTTTCTGTTATATTGTTTGGCACTGGGATGTTGTGGACTCCGGAAACCCTGTCTGGGTCAGACATTAGGCCGTCAGTGCTGAGGATATGTCTTAAAAATTTTAGTGATGTTTTAGATATCTCACATTTTTGTGGATTTAGGGTTACTCCGGCTGCTCAAATTCTCTTTAATGTGGCTTTTAATCATGTGTTATGCTCACTTTGGCTCCTCCCATGTACCAATATATCATCCAGCATACATATCGCCTCTTCTTGCTGTTACAGTATGGCTGACATCCGCCTCTGAAAGATCTCGCTGGCTGACGTGATTCTAAGTGGTAGCTGATTGAATTGAAATCTGACAAATGGAGTAATGAAGGTTGTCAGTCTGCGGAACCCTCGTGACAATGGTATTTGCTAGTATCCACTGTCTGCGTCTAACTTGATCATGACTTTGGCTCCATCCAATTGGGTGTGCACATAGTCGACTGTCGTTAACATATGCAATTCTCTTTTGACATGTGTTTAGTTTTGTCAGGTCAACACATATTCTGGCCGTTCCATTATTCTTCGGCACCACTACTATGTGGAGCACCATTCTGCTTATTACCCCTCTTTCATCCTCTTGAGTTATCTTTGTCTCCTTCATTAATGGTAAGGGTATGCGATGTGGTATTGAGATGGAGTAGGGTTTAGCATCCTCTCGTAGAGGTATGGTGTAGCTGTCCCCGAATATGCCGAGGCCCTGAGACAGGTTTCTCATCTCCTTCCTCGGGTCAAACGGTTGCACATCAGTATCTCTGATACTATGTACAACGGAGGATAGGCACTATTTCAAGTGCTTCAATGGCCGGTCTTCCTAATAATGGTTCCTTTAAGTTGAGAATGACATATATATGTTGTATTGTCCATCGCCCTTCATTTCCTTGGATAGTTGCCTTTAATTTCCCTGTCACCTTTAGGGGGTTACGGCATGGACCATGTAGCTTCTCCCTTGCTGTGGCTAATGCCAGTAAATACATTCTTCTATAAATGTGTTCTGCGATTGCGGTGACATCAGCTCCAGAGTCGATTTTGAATTACACTGACGTGTTATTTATTGCCAGATCAATTCTCCGTGATTTGCTGTGTCTAATTTCAGCTACCGTCAATAGACCCAGGGTGATGTTGTCGTCTCTGCTATAAGAGTAGTCCTTATCGTAGTCTACGTCGTAGTGTACGTCGTAGTGTACGTCGTAGTGTACGTCGTAGACTTTCTTCAACCTGCAACACTGTGTGTAATGGCCGACTATTTTACAGTTGTAGCATTCTGCTCGAGTGGCAAGGTATGTACGTCTCAGGTGGTTTTCTCTGTTGCCGCAACGGTAACATCCTGTTTCTGACTTGCACTGTTGTCTACACCCTTTTGGTTCCTAGTTTTGGTGATTCCTAGAAGAGTTCTCTCCTCTTTTGTCATAGTTTCTTTTCTTTTGGTAATGTCTGTCAACTGTGTGAACGACAGTGTTCTCTTCTCGTTGCTCAACTCAATTTTTTTCAGTCGGCCATAATAATCTTTGTTGGGACTTCATGGTTTCCTTCTGGTGCGCCCTTTTGACTGTGCGTTCCAGACTAAGGTTAGGTATCATTATAAGGGTCTTGTATAAGTGTACATCTCTGCACCCCACAACGATTCTGTCCAGTATGAACTCGTCTTCAAGTCCCCTTAGCTTGCATGGCTTCGCTAACACGTGTAAGTTCGTAACAAAGGCATCAATGGACTCAACTTCTTGTTGACAACACTTGTTGAACATGGCTCGTTCATATATAACGTTTGTGCTAGTTGTGAAATGCTTGTCGAACTTTTGTTTGACTACGTCAAACTTTTCCGAGTCCTCCTGTGATAACTTGAATGTAGCTAGGACGTCCTCGGCTTTGTCACCCATGCTATATATAAGGGAACCCACTTGGACGTTTTCGGGTTTCTCTTCGAGGCCGGACACAGTTTTGTAGTGAGTAAATCTCCTTATCTACTTTGGCCATTGTCCTGGCTGGTCGAATGAGAATGGCTCTGACGTCGACACATTGCTGTTCATTTTGTTTTGTTTTAATTCCGGTTTCTGGCTCGGATATTTTAGTTTGTCTCACGTCCACGTGTACTCCTTACCTTATGCTCAATTATTCTGATTTCGGTTTTATCAAAATCCCACTTCTGACACCATGTTATGGTACTGAATAATGACCGAAGCAAAGCACGTGTTTTAAGTTTCGGATCCAAGATGGCTGACCCACGTTTATTCACATCTCGTTCAGTTTACAAAGCGAATGTTAATCTCGTGGTAAGGGGGATAACTCTGTTTGGTTAAGCCCTACCATAAAAATAGTAACTTATATTCAATGTTTTCATCACCTGCTAGCCATGATGGCTTCAATTAATTGGGTCGAAATAGGTTAAGTATTACAATGGTCTTAGGAATTTTTGGTCAACAAAATGACTCCCGAGCAGGAACAGCTGATATAATTTATTGTTATACTAAAGCTGAGTTAATCAACGTTTGTTTCCCTAAAGCCTTTTTCTCATATATTTTAATCGCATAAAATAGATGCTAAGATATTCCTTGGTTTTGGGATTGAGTTATGTTTGAAAACGAAATCGAGTTTAATTGTTCTAATTAGATGTAATTTGCAATTAACTCACCAAGTAAATCATCACTTACATAGTTGATTGATATCTATCCTTCTCTTTCTTTCACTTTATCTTGTGTGAACCATGCTCTTATTTATACCGTTTTTATCACTCTTGTTTGCATCACTCCACCTCTCTCTTTGTTAATAAACAGTCATAGATAATAAAATTAACTATGAAATAAAAGATTGGAATAATCCAATATAAACAATATGGAATATCACTATGAGTCTTAATAATATTTAACCATAGCTGGAGAGAAAAAGAGAGATAGACAGAGAAAGCGCACACAGAAGCTAACATTTTTTTTATATCAGCCTAAAGACGGTTTGTCTCCTGGCAAACCCTTCTTTGTTATGATATATGATTCAATTTGGTCCAAGAAGATTATCCTCCCAGGTATTACATCCTCCTTCAGAGAGGGGTTAGTTTATTGCCTGTTACCTGAGGTGCCCATAACATGTCCATTGATGGCTATTTTGTACTCTTCCAAAGTCCTCTCTCTGGGGAACTTGTTTCCCCCACATACAATTGACCTTGTGTCACGCCTTGCTGCCATAAGGAAGCACATAAATAAAGGTATTAGCTAGAAGCATTCTTGCTAGAAAATAATGAGACATTCAGAATAGACATATTAAAGGAGATAACTTGTCAGAGTTGCTTCCCTTGCATTCTATTTGGAGAGTAATATCCCCTTGGCTTCCAACAGAGACAGACGTTATGTAATGACATTGTCGTTATCAGCTCCTCTAATAACTGTTCAATTAATTAGTAAATCCTCTTCCAATTATAGAAAGGAAATAAATAATTAATTCCTGCTCATACTAAGTCTTCTTATTCAAATTCTTTCTTATATTTTTTGTTTATTAACTCACATTCACATATTTCAATTTACACCCACTCAGCATCATTCAATAATCAGCACGGTCACTTCAAAGGGGCTTTCTTTCAGTTCTGCTTTTCATACCAGCCGGGGATTCCAAGGAACATTGATTTTAGGGTCTGACCCTTTTTTTCTGAATTAGGTATATTTCGGTTCGGTCCTAAGAAGCCATACTTCCAGGAATTACCCTCTTCTATGAGGGAGAGGTTGGGTTATTTCCAGTCGCTTTTTCCTGGTTCAAATCACCTAATCTAAACTCAGTAGGTGAGTATTATATACTACTAGCAGGACCCGTGTCCCGGCGTTGCCCGGGGAAATATAACAGCCTGATTTTAATTTATAAGTTAAATAAATAGATTCAGAAAATAAATCATTCCACTGGAAGTAATTTAAGTAATTAAAATAGGATTGATGTTTTACCTTCTGGTGCCAATATGTATAGACATTGTGGAGAGCCTACCCTTGAACATCCTACATAAAACTGCCCATGGCTAAAGCAAGGTGAAGTCAAGTTTAGACCAACCACAGCCAATGATTGTCCTTGGGACTTGTTAATTGTCATGGCAAAACACAATGTAACTGGGAACTGAAGCCTTTTAAATTCTATTGCAGAATCCGACGGAATAATGGGTATTCTGGGAAAGAATGTCAGTTTTCTCCTTGCCACACCAGTTAGTATTACAGCTTCTATCACATGAGGTTTCATGCGTTGGAATTTCATCAAGGAGTTGTTGATTGACGACATGTACCATGTCATTTTTAGTAGCTAGAATTGCTCCGTTACCAATTCAGGATGCACATAGTTTTCGGCTATATTTCAATAAACTTTGCTAGTAAGTTCTGTGATTGATGAAACAATTGAACCAATACCTGGAGTAATAACAATCGTGCCATTATTGGTTGTTGCAAGCTTGCCATCACCTATTTTAGGAGTAGGGAGGCAAACTCACCAGCCATTGGGTCACTATTGAGATGTGCACGCATGTTTGTAAATAACGTTACAGTCTTAATGTACTTCCACAAATATGACAATTTAATGCAAGCATTTAGCTCATCAGCGGGACTTCCACGTGGAACAATAGGAAGCGTTTGTCGGAAGTCACCTGATAATAAAAGTGTTATGCCACGCATAACAACATCATGTTTCTTGAGATCACGCAATGTTTTATCTAGAGCCTCGAACGCTTGTTTATGTGCCATTGTACATTCATCCCATACGATCAAGGAAGAATTCTGTAAAACTTTAGCTGGATCTGATCCTCTTTCTATTTGACAAATTGGATCAGCATCTTTTGTTAAGGATAATGGCAACTTAAATGTGGAGTGAGCTGTCCTACCATCAGGAAGAATAGTGGTTGCAATGCCCGATGATGCCACTGGCACAGCTATTTTGCTTTCTGACCTAACTTTAGCAAGAATTAACTTGGTAACAAATGTCTTTTCACGCGTCCATGCAGTAATGACCGGATGTGTATTAGATCGATTAGGTGAGGTAAGACCCAATTTTGTCAGTGTTTTACCATTCATCCTATAAGTCATAGCTTCTATATGTACTAAAGCCATATTGAAGATGTCGTCTAAAAGTGTTTTTGTGTGCATCCCGAAGTCGTTTTGGATGATACACTGCACATGATCGCAAACAAATGTCTAAAATTGTTTGCAGAATCAGATATAGATGCTTCCTGTAGTGTAGCATCCCAGTGGTTATCATCTTCAAGTAGTCCATGTGCACTACATGCATCCCTGAATGTAGTCATAACTTGACCATTGATCGTTTTTAGGTCATTAAAGCTCTGTGTACCTCTAACATTGTGTAGAAGTATTCTCAAACAGAAGCAACTCTATATGCCGCAGTACTTTCAGTAAAGTATATCCACTGTCCATTTTCTAGATGAACTGATAGGTGAATAACTGGGGGATGATATACATGTATGTGAAAGTTAAGTATTCTCCAAATGGTTTCATTGGTTGATATGTAACGTCCCATTTCGTATCTCTTAACTTCATCATGAGCATTACTTTCAAGTGTGAAGGTATCTTGATGACTACCTTTATTTACATATTTACAAATGTATTTTATTGATTTCATGCTGTTGCAATATTCAACATTGATATGTGCATAAAAAATCTTACAAAGCAGTTTATTATGTGGTACAACGCATCGGTTGTCTACAGGAACTGTTATGTTGCCAGGTAGGGTAACTGCAATCTCAAAACCTCCAGCTAAAGGAGATAGTCGTCGATATTGTGGGTAGCCATTTGTATCCGATTGAGTTTCACTCAAGAAGTGTGTGGGATATCTCTTACTGCAGTGTCCATCTTTGAGACAGAGTGAACATCTGTTTGTTTCCACATGGTCCATGAATCATATGGTGCCTACTGAATCCGGAAGTTCCACACTGATAACTGAATCTATGTCATAGGATCTCAATTTTTGTTGCACCTCCATTATGCTCTGTCGCCATCTGAAATTGTTGGATATATAGATTTTCTCTGTGAAGCATGCTTTGCAATGCAAGAACAATATCTAATTTAGTGTTTGAGAAAGAGTTATATCTAATCGCCCCATACATTTGCTCGCCAGAAGGTGAATCGTAACATAAAACGGGCAGCACTTTTCACGGCCACCATCGTCCGCCACCAGTGATTTTGCTCATGTGACTCAATCGCATTCATTTAAAAATAGAGAATAGTCTTTATTATTATAAATAATCATATAATAGGCAATTTCCCCCCCTCCCAATACATGTTTTTTTTTATTTCGGTTTAGTTATATTTGTTTTACTTTTCGAAATAGTAGAAGTAACGTTCATGGATTTTCCGCACATTCCTGATTCTTCTGTCGATTTAAATATATTGTACAATTCAGTGTTTTATGCCCCCCTCCCTCGAATACGATATTTTTCTTTTCAGTTTATTTATATTTTGTTACTTTTCAAAACAGATCCACCACATCAACCTATCAATCCCGCCACACCCCGCTGCTAGGCATTTGACTCATGTCACTCAATCGCAGTCAATTAAAAAAATAGCGAATAGTCTTCCTTATTGAAAATAATCATATAATCGTCATTTTATTTCCACCCGACCATCCGAATACAATTTGTAATGCTCATTTTCAAATTGTCTTTTCAGGCAAAGAAAATGGAATTTCTATACAAAGATCTGTAGGCCTCTTTAATTAATCGCTGAGATTTCAATTCCCCCCCCCCCCAACATTGGATTAAAAAAAAAATGTATCTATGGTGTTTGTGTATGTTTTGTTAATTTTCTGAAAGTATTTAACGTTGAGGGAACTTTTCACAAGGAAGCAATTGTTAGTGTAATGTATTTATTAATAATTTATAAAAATAATAATATTTATTTTTATTATATGAAATAAACTGTATCAAAATAGTAAACAGTTATTGTGAAAATAAAAAGTTATCATTTAAATGAATAGCCATTAAGAGAATGGGAATGTCATTTGGCTAATGTATAATTTTTTTTTTTTCCGAACGTATTACGTTGGGTCAAATTCTGTAGCAGTAAAGTTTTTTGTTTTTATTTTAGTAAGTAAAAACGTAAGTGTTTTATCTTATTTTTTATAGTTGGAAGTTTTCATGTTTGTTATTTTGTAATCGCTGTCCTTTAAGTGTAATAATGAGAAAAACGTAAAGGAAAAATGTATCTTTTCGGTTTGTTTATGTTTTGTTTATTTTATCAAAGTATTTTACGGTTAGGGAAGTTTTCCCAAAGAAGCAATTGTTATTGTATTTTAGTTAGTAATAATTTATAAAAAGAATATTTGTTTTTTGTTATTGTACGAATTAAAAGTTTCTCAAAATAGTCAACAGTTATTTTTGGAAATGAACAGTTATCATTTAAATGAATAGACATAAAAAGAATGGGAAGAATCTGTGCGAAGCAGGAATTTGGGAATGTAATTCGGTTATTCTTTAACCGTGTTTTTTTTCTTAACGTAATCTGTTGTTATTTTTGTTTCGTAAAGTATTACGGTGGGGCAAAATCGGTAGAAGTAAGTTTATTTGTTTTGTTTTAGTATGGAAAACGTAATTTTTTTATATTATTTTTTAGAGATGAAATGTAATATAATTGTTATTATGTAGTATCTTGGCGGCTATTGAATTAAGTAGGAAGTCGATTTAATGAAGGAATTTTAGCCGTCATGTTTGAAGAATAAATGTTGCAGGTACTGTGTTCGTTAATGTCATTCGCTTAATTCCGGATTGAATGTAAATGTGGAAATCATAGTTAGAAATAGGAAAAACGTAATCTGATATTCGCGGAATATCATCGGATTGAACGGGAGCGGTCATTATTTGTTTGCGTATTGCTTTATATTATGTAGTAAATTAATACCAGGCAAATAATAAATAAGGACGGACTGTTTTGTGAAAAGTAAACTGTGTTTAATAGTACCCGGTGTCGATGAGTGTAGTCACAGTACACAATTGTTAGGGGGAAAAGTATTTGCTACCACCTATATGGAGTTGGTTTTTCGGAGAGACGTTGATGGTGGGCCAAATATAATATTTAGTGTTAGGTTGGAAAAATTAATAACAACTTTACTAAAACACGCTCGAGTGAATAAGTGTAGTATAGCGGTGAGTTTAGTAGCCTGTGATGTATGTGGTTATTTTCCTATTCGACGCGAAGGTACAGGGGAAAAAACGTCTTTACTTTATATATAAGAAGATAAATATATACACACACAAAAAAAAAACACGATTTTTCACCAAACTCACACAATAACATTTAATTTACATTTTTTTTTTTACTTACTTTAAAATTAAGATGACCAAAGGAAATTTATTCTCAAGTTGGAAAATGTCATTGAAGAATCAGATCCATCATCAGAACAGACAAGCTTATCTAACAAGATAGAAATGTATTGCACAAGATGATCAGTTCTACTCTCTCCATCCTAAACTCTCTTTGCAGATTCACCAATTTTAAGTGACTCCTCAGAATAATTTTCTTTAGCTTGAAGCTAAGTCTGGCGACTAATATTATTTCAACCTATTAAAGTGTAAAAGTTAAAAAGAAACTATAACATGTGTTAAAATGTGTATACCTTTTAGTTGGACCACCTGTATATAGTCAGATGGTTATTTAAAAAACATGAATCAATTCTATGATGCATTGCTTCAGTTTTCAACCATCATGGAATGAGTCAGTGAAAGAGGAGGTTTCTATGTTTTGAATGTCCAACCTAAGAACATTCGACGGTGGTTTAAACAGTTTCAAGAAAATGGGTGTCAGTGTTCAAGACGATCACGAGTTTCAGAGCAATAAGAGGTGTGAATCCGTTCTGCGTTTGAGCGAAGTCCTCAAATCAAGCTAGCGATCCCTTGATCTACTATCTGGCATGTACTAAGAGATCAACATTTGAAAGCTTACAGATTACACTTTGTTGAGGCACTTACCAATAACAACAAGAGGAAGCAGATGGAATTTTGCAATTCAATGTTTTTTGAGCTTGGATAGCAACATCTCCAGTGTGATTTTTTTCTTGTGGGAACAAGTAAAAGATTGCATTTGTTTCATCACTACTCATTGACCTCAAACATCGTATAAGAGATCATGATATGCTGACACGTGTCCGGGAGGAATTCTCTTATCGAATTAATGTTGCCTGTGCTGCAAATGGTGATCACATTAAACACTTGTAAGGCAGGACACAAGAGTTGATTGTGAGTTGAATACATGTGATTTGGCTGGAGTTTTTTTTAAATTAAAATATTGCGCGATGGAATCGGTTCATTCTTTTCAAATAATCTGCATAATACTAAAGCCCTTTGACTTGGTCGCCATCGCGCATTATTTTGACGTTATTTCTTTAGTCAGCAAAATAATCAGTTTCTTCTATGTAATTGTTTCTCGAATCATTGTCTTTAATAACTTTGTTACCATAATACAGGGTGAGTTTGGTCCACTTTTGAAATATATTTGTAAAATTCAAGTAAGTTTTCATTAATTTTGTTTTGTATTGTATTCTAGGGGGACCATCGTTAACTATCAGTTTAGGTGGAATTTGGAACCAGATTATTACAATCTGAGGAAAGAGAAGCACTGATTAGGGGTGGCCAAAGTCACCGTGCCATGGTGTGACTTTGGCCCCACTATACCAGCTCTATTGTAACTAAAGTAATACTTGTATTGGGGTGTCGTCTATGGCCACACAGAATATAGTAATTTTAACTTTGCTTCACTAGAAACTTGTAACTAAGCCTTTATTTTATTTAACTCAATATAAGAACATAAACTACGAAGAAAGGTCACACATTTATAACTACATGTACAACTCCACCCAGATTGAACATTTTTTTAATAATATTTTTAAACATTTTTTTAGGCTCTGGCCCAAAGTCACGTCATGTTACAGTACAACAAAAGCAATGTTTGATTCTGGTTAGTCAATTTCTTTGGTAAAACTTTTCATAAATGTTTTTAACGTATTTTGATTACATTTCTTTTGTAAAAAATTTCAAATTTTAACTAGATAGTAGCAGCAGATGTCTTAGTGAATTTAAAAACGGCCCAAATAGCTCAGTTGTTAATGTGTCAGACTGAAGATTTAAAGGGTCCATTTTCAATCAATTTTTATAGCCTATGACAAATTAGATATATAAAAATTCTTCAGATGCTTTCCTTGGTCTTCACCTGTGAACTGGACCTGCTACCTACACTGTTCTACATCTACTAATCCAAGAACTCTCATCCATTCTTTCAGCGTGGTCATAACATCGAAGTCTACTCTTCTGCACACATCTCTCTATACTGTTCAGATTTTAAGACTCACATTACACATCCATCGTATCATTTCTCTCGATGCATTGCATGCTCTCAATCCTCACTGGCCAGATTTTGCTTCCATACATGATCACACTGCATACCCATGGCAGAAGAATATAACTACTATTCAAAATAGTTTATGTCTAGACAACGCTGAGAACATCTACAAGTATATGAAAATAAAACAATGTATTTTTTCTGTTGTTGATTAAAAGGAAATAATAAACAATAAAATACTTCAATTATAAAAGTAGGTTGACCGTAGTTGAGGACGACCTGGTACCGAGACATAGGGGAGAGCAACATTTATTTCCTAGGATTACTCCACTTACCTTGATCCTCACCTTATAATGCCGAGTGATTAGCAAAGAGGCATCAAGTGCAATATTTTTTAGTCAGGGGAAGAGAGAGAGGAAGGGGAGGAGAGAGAGGAAGGAGAGGAGAGAGGGAGAGGAGGAGAGAGAGAGGAAGGGGAGGAAGAGGAGAGAGGAAGGGGAGGAAGAGGAGAGAGAGAAAAGGGGGAGGAGAGAGAGAGAAAAGGGAGGGGGGAAGGGGGAGAGGAAGGGGGAGAGGAGAGAGGAGGGGGAAGAAGAGAGAGGAGGGGGAAGAAGAGAGAGGAGGGGGAAGAGGAGAGAGAGGAAGGGGGGAAGAGGAGAGAGAGGAAGGGGGGAAGAGGAGAGAGAGGAAGGGGGGAAGAGGAGAGAGAGGAAGGGGGGAAGGGAAGAGGGAGGGTCGGGAAGGGGAGAGGGAGGAAGGGGGGTAGGGGAGAGGGAGGAAGGGGGGAAGGGGAGAGGGAGGAAGGGGAGGAAGAGGAGAGAAGGAGGAAGAGGAGAGGAAGGGGAGGAAGAGGAGAGAAGGAGGAAGAGGAGAGAGAGAAGGAGGAAGAGGAGAGAGAAGGAGGAGGAGAAAGTGAGGAAGAAGAGGAGGAGAGAGTGAGTAGGAGAAGGAGAGACCGATAAAGAGGAGGAGGTGAGAAAGTGAAAGCAAGCAAATAGTGGATTAGATGCGTCCACGTATCTCTATAAAGAAAGGGTTTGCCCGTCCGTCTGTCTGTCACACTTTAGTTTGAAATCGCATTTTCATGGCTAAACATCAGCGAACACTAACCGTTGCACAAAATAATGTTACGGACAAAATAATGTTACGGACAAAATAATGTTACGGACAAAATAATGTTATGGACAAAATAATGTTACGGACAAAAATTAGTATTGAAAATGTTTAAGAAAAAAATGAAGAAAATGACATGCGTAAATATATACAAATGTTTATTTTCAATCGGAAACATTAGAATTGCCTGGATTTTTCCTTTTCTGTTTTCTTTTTTGGAACTTGTTTCGTTTCTTTTCAAGCACTTTTTTCTTTTTTATCTTGACGAGATCAAGCACTTTTGATTTGTGACTCTTCCTCTTCTTCAACGAACGCTTCTCTTCTGTCAAATCGGTTAAGGCGCCAAGGGAAACCTCTGCAACAAAGAATCAAAGCACTTATAATATTCGGATCATATTCGGAGCGTAACAGGTAAGAAATTTGTAGTAAAGAAAGAAAATCAACTTAAACGCCACACCGAAACAAAATGAGTTCTATATATATTTGAAGAATTTAGAATACCAATAATAATGTTTGATAATTTTTTATTTTTTTATTTATTAAATGAATAAAATCATTTACATATATGAGAGCTTCGACGATATTCGCCTTTTTCAAACAGTACTTTCTTTTTTTTTTTCATTCTGCTGGTATTAACTGCGAGGGTAACCCACTCGTGGATAGAGCAATCCATATATATTATTTTATCCTTCAAAGTCACACAAAAAAGGTCCGAAAGCTCAATGGTAATTTTTTTTTAGTATTTATAAAAAATTAGTCAAATACCAGAGCTCAAATATAAAAAAATAAAATCCGAGCTTTTTGGATAAAGATTTGATTCTCATTACCAGACAGCTGTTTCGCCCGTAGAAAATCATAATTACTGTTTGTTAATTGCATAACAAAAAAAAATATTATCTCAGTCAAAATGTTGTCAAAATAACAATCAAGATGACTAATAAAAATAAACGGTGCTTATGCTGATTAGCGGCCTATGAAAAAATTATTTTTATATAAAACCAATAACATATACTTGTTAAGCATTATATTCTTACTCACTGTACGAAAAAGTAGAAAAAATTATCCACTAGAACTTTAATTACAAGTATTTTTCCATTCTGCGTATCATAACAACGACTCGTTCAGTAAGCCTCCATCTTGTTTTTAAGAAGATTTGAAGGGCAGATAACTGAAATCTTCTTAAAAAACAAGATGGACGCTTACTGAACGAGTAGTTGTTATGATACGCAGAATGGAAAAATACTTGTAATTAAAGTTCTAGTGGATAATTTTTTCTACTTTTTCGTACAGTGAGTAAGAATATAATGCTTAATAAGTATATGTTATTGTTTTTATATAAAAATAATTTTTTCATATGGCCGCTAATCAGCATAAGCACCAAATAAACATTTTGAATGATATGAAAAAGTAAAGAAAATAACTTACTCTCTCCAAGGGGCAACTGCAATTTACCCATCTTGGTCGGATATTTTGTCACAAATTTCTTTAAAGCGAGCTTATAACCCAACATTGTATCCAACTCCTCTTTCATGGCAGCAATCCTTTGGTGATGATGAGCCTGTTCTTTTGTATCACCAAGATCCAAACTAAATACAATCGGTTAAGGATAACAAATTAAAAAGGGGTGCTATCTAATCTAATATATAAAGTAAAGTCAGTCTTTTTATCGTTTCGTTGTCATCGATAGCTTTCTTCCTACAAAATCAATATTTGGTTCTAGTTTGTCGGTTTTTCTTGTAGGTCATCACAGCATGTTGTTAAGAAGAATAAAATGGAATTCTATTTAATTCCTTCTAGAAAATACTTTGACCTGGCTGGAATTATTTTCATATAGACGCTATCTTAAAAAAGGACAAGTAACTTTGCATTCGTGAATACAGAGTTACTTCCCTTTGGAACAAAAAATGTTTTTTTTAATCTGCCATAGTTAAAAAAAAAAAAGGGGACTAAACAAACTGCAAGTAAATACACTATTGTGCAGCTATTATAATAAGTTGATGTGTTCATCATTTTTATATTAATAGAATTATGAAAACACTTAACGTGTGTGTGTATATTTCTCGTGTCAACGTAACTTTTATAATTACACATTAAATATTTGTAAAAAAAATAATTCATTGAAATCAAAAATGCAACAGAATAAAATACAACAAAATTTTTAAATTCCTATTAAAACAAAATCAATTACAAAATTAAATCCACCATAATGCATTTTAGTTGGTTTGTAAACAAGTCAGCCATTTTAATCCTTTGTTAATGGTGATAAACAAAAAGAACTGAATTACTTTGTGAGCCTTTAAAAATTTGAAAGGAGAGGGACAAAATCGATTAAATTTTTAGATTGAATATAAAACGAACACTTACTTTATAGCCGGTGTAACTAAAATCCTTAATTTCTACGTCCCTTGATATTAGACATTCGAAAGGGGACATTTCACTGATACTGTTTTACAAGTACTTCCACGGAATGGGCTCTGATAAATTCACTGCACTTGTATCCCATACACGAAAAAATTCCCGACCCACCCGACAGCAAAATCCCACCCCTTCACTGTAGATGTCGAAAGATTTTCCACTCTAATAGGTTCTTTCCTCATACGGCTTGCTTTTGGAATTTACTTCCTGCTTCTCCTACTTTATCAACATGTAGAAATTTAAATGTAATGCTGTTGCCCAACTCTTCACTCAGGTTGGCCCCTATAAATCTGATCCTCATCACAGTAGCCCCGTATGCTTCATTGAAATACGCTTTGCTTGGATTGAATGAAAGTAAAAACAAATTTACAATGATGATATAATACATAAGTGTCCCCACCCCACACTTCTGTTCACGAAAATAAATAATTACATTTTTATCTTGTGCTTTGAACGTGATAATCGACCATTCATAGTTTTTATGAAAATGAAAATAAAAATAAAAAAGGAGACATGAAATATGTCTTCATTTGACATTACAGTTGAATTGAAAATAAGATGTAAAAAAAAAAAAAAAAAAATAACAAATATTGAAATATCTTATTTTCAGTGGCGCGGCAGGAGAATTACACGAGAATTTATTGCTCTAAATACAAAGTTCGTCATCTGCATGTCAACGAAAAAAGAATAGATATTCTCGTCAAGTCGTAAATAAAAAAGGCAAAGCATTTCCAGCCAGATGAAATTACAGCGAATGACATAAGTGAATGACGCTGCGAAACCATTTATCATTTCGGCGGGTCAGGGTAGCAAGAAATCTAAGCGTATTCTTTTCGTGAAAGGCTACACAATGATGAAATGAGAGGAAACGCTGCTGTCAAACGAGCTTACACAGTGAATGTCAACAAAGATAAATAGATGTTTTATATATTGAGGATTGGTTGAAACATATTGAGAAGAGCATGGTGTGTTAAGAGAGAAAGAAAAATGGAAGGGATTGAAAAATGGAAGGAAGGAAAAACAGAAGGAAGGGTTAGGGTTAAAGGAATAGAATGATGTGACGTAAATTAGAGAGAGGAATAGTAGAGAAAGGGGGCAAAAGATATACATATATATATAGAGAGAGAGACAACAAAAGGAGAGGGAGGGAGAAAGAGAGAACAAAGAGAGACGAAGAGAGGGAGAGAGCGTAGAGAGAAGGAGGGAGGACTGAGAGATAGAATGGGAGAGGACAGCAAAGAGAGAGGAAGGGAGGGGACAGCAAAGAGAGAGGGAAGGAGAGAGAGTGAAGAGAGGGGAAGGGAGAGACAGTGAAGAGAGGGGGGGAGAGACAGTGAAGAGAGGGGGGAGAGAAAGAAAAAAGGGAGGAGGGAGAGAAAGAAAAAAGGGAGAGAAAGAAAAAAAGGAGAGAAAGAAAAAAGGGAGAGAAAGAAAAAAGGGACAAGTGAGAAAAAAGGGAGAGAGGGAGGAAGAGACAGCAAAGAGAGACAGAGGAAGAGACAGCAAAGAGAGACAGAGGAAGAGACAGCAAAGAGAGACAGAGGAAGAGACAGCAAAGAGAGACAGAGGAAGAGACAGCAAAGAGAGAGGGAGGAAGAGACAGCAAAGAGAGAAGGAGGAAGAGACAGCAAAGAGAGAAGGAGGAAGAGACAGCAAAGAGAGAAGGAGGAAGAGACAGCAAAGAAAGAAGGAGGAAGAGACAGCAAAGAGAGACGGAGGAAGAGACAGTAAAGAGAGAGGGAGGAAGAGACAGCAAAGAGAGAGGGAGGAAGAGACAGCAAAGAGAGGGGGAGGAAGAGACAGCAAAGAGAGAGGGAGGAAGAAACAGCAAAGAGAGAGAGGGAGGAAAAGAGAAATAGAGACAAAGAAGAGAGACAGGAAGTCTCCCTCTCTCATGCATATATAATTTAGGTATATGTATATTTATATATTTGTATGTATAAGATTCATTCATAAACTAATTAACGAATCATGAATCTTGTATCACAGCTGCTAGGTTGGTAATGTATGCTATATTTAGTTTAATTTAGTTTTATGTAAAAAGGGCAAAGAGGGGTCGAAGCCCTTCATAAAAATCCTGACACCTCCAATTTTTGTGAAATTTTAACCATAGGTATTAGATATCAATTAATAAATATTCCCAAAATTACATATGTATTACTAGCACTTGATTGTTTGTCGAATTATCTTCAGGTGACGAAAACAACGAACAAAAAAAACTGGAGAAAAGAGAATAAAAAAAAAAAAAACAGCTGCGAATTCCGTATGTGAAGTCGTTAGACGTCAAAGCAACAAACCGGTACAGTTCCTGAAGAACGTTTATGATTTACATTCTAGGATGACAAAATTAGCGTCACAGGATAAATTGCATTTATGTTAAACATTTTAAAATGTTGTTACTTGTTTCATACGTAATGTTATTATTGTAGGTGGCTTGGTTTAATAAAGATACCTCTTACCAAAGACTCACCATGCACCTGGTAAACTCTAGCCACATTTGAAAAAACATAACTATATCCCCCGCTTCCTGATTTAAGACAAATTTTAGTAAACAACACGAAAATATTACATTCTGAAAATAATTTTTAAAATTTCTTTAAATACTTAAAGCTACCTTAGTCCCTTTTTGAGATAATAAAAGATTTGTCTATTTACGTGGATAACGTTATCCTTTTATGATTTCATCAGTGTGCACGGAGACAAACAAATAAACATGAAAATAACAGTTTTAGTAATATGCAGATAGATATAAGAAATACTGGGCCGACAGGTCAAATGTGGTCTCATCAGATATCAGATTGTTAATTATTTATACCCAATAAAATTAATTTCTTACCATAAAACTCTTCTTCAAAAAACTTTAGAGAATAAATTCAAAATTTTGTGTGACTAAGAAAGGATCACTACTGCTGATATTAATGTTTCTCATGAAAGATAAATAGAGGTGGGAAGTCTAACTAGATTATTTAGAGATTGAAGAGGCTAACTAGATTATTTAGAGATTGAAGAGGCTAACTAGATTATTTAGAGATTGAAGAGGCTAACTAGATTATTTAGAGATTGAAGAGGCTAACTAGATTATTTAGAGATTGAACAGGCTAACAAGATTATTTAGAGATTGAACAGGCTAACTAGATTATTTAGAGATTGAAGAGGCTAACTAGATTATTTAGAGATTGAACAGGCTAACTAGATTATTTAGAGATTGAAGAGGCTAACTAGATTATTTAGAGATTGAACAGGCTAACTAGATTATTTAGAGATTGAACAGGCTAACTAGATTATTTAGAGATTGAACAGGCTAACTAGATTATTTAGAGATTGAACAGGCTAACTAGATTATTTAGAGATTGAACAGGCTAACTAGATTATTTAGAGATTGAACAGGCTAACTAGATTATTTAGAGATTGAACAGGCTAACTAGATTATTTAGAGATTGAACAGGCTAACTAGATTATTTAGAGATTGAACAGGCTAACTAGATTATTTAGAGATTGAACAGGCTAACTAGATAGTTGAGAGATTTAAGAAAGTAAAAGGCTAACTAGATGATTTAATAATTGAAGAAGGTCTAACTAGATGATTTAGAGATTGAAGAGGGAGGTCTAACTAGATGATTTAGAGATTGAAGAGGGAGGTCTAACTAGATGATTTAGAGATTGAAGAGGAGGTCTAACTAGATGATTTAGAGATTGAAGAGGGAGGTCTAACTAAATGATTTAGAGATTTGAGAGGGAGGTCTAAATAGATGATTTAGAGATTGAAGAGGGAGGTCTAACTAGATGATTTAGAGATTGAAGAGGGAGGTCTAACTAGATGATTTAGAAATTGAAGAGGGAGGTCTAACTAGATGATTTAGTGATTGAAGAGGGAGGTCTAACTAGATGATTTAGTGATTGAAGAGGGAGGTCTAACTAGATGATTTAGTGATTGAAGAGGGAGGTCTAACTAGATGATTTAGTGATTGAAGAGGGAGGTCTAACTAGATGATTTAGTGATTGAAGAGGGAGGTCTAACTAGATGATTTAGTGATTGAAGAGGGAGGTCTAACTAGATGATTTAGAAATTGAAGAGGGAGGTCAAACTAGATGATTTAGAGATTGATGAGGGAGGTCTAACTAGATGATTTAGAGATTGAAGAGGGAGGTCTAACTAGATGATTTAGAGATTGAAGAGAGAGGTCTAACTAGATGATTTAGAGATTGACGAGGGAGGTCTAACTAGATGATTTTGTGATTGAAGAGGGAGATCTAACTAGATGATTTAGTGATTGAAGAGGGAGGTCTAACTCGATGATTTAGAAATTGAAGAGGGAGGTCTAACTCGATGATTTTGTGATTGAAGAGGGAGATCTAAATAGATGATTTAGTGATTGAAGAGGGAGGTCTAACTCGATGATTTAGAAATTGAAGAGGGAGGTCTAACTCGATTATTTAGAAATTGAAGAGGGAGGTCTAACTCGATTATTTAGAAATTGAAGAGGGAGGTCTAACTCGATTATTTAGAAATTGAAGAGGGAGGTCTAACTCGATGATTTTGTGATTGAAGAGGGAGATCTAAATAGATGATTTAGTGATTGAAGAGGGAGGTCTAACTCGATGATTTAGAAATTGAAGAAGGAGGTCTAACTCGATGATTTAGAAATTGAAGAGGGAGGTCTAACTAGATGATTTAGAGATTGATGAGGGAGGTCTAACTAGATGATTTAGAGATTGATGAGGGAGGTCTAACTAGATGATTTAGATATTGAAGAGGGAGGTCTAACTAGATGATTTAGAGATTGAAGAGGGAGGTCTAACTAGATGATTTTGTGATTGAAGAGGGAGATCTAACTAGATGATTTAGTGATTGAAGAGGGAGGTCTAACTCGATGATTTAGAAATTGAAGAGGGAGGTCTAACTAGATGATTTTGTGATTTAAGAGGGAGGTCTAACTAGATGATTTAGAAATTGAAGAGGGAGGTTTAACTAGATGATTTAGTGATTGAAGAGGGAGGTCTAACTAGATGATTTAGTGATTGAAGAGGGAGGTCTAACTAGATGATTTAGAGAGTGGAGAGGGAGGTCTAAATAGATGATTTCGATATTTTAAAGAAGTCTCAAACATGAGGCTATTGTGGAATCATTTAAAAGACTACCTGTAATATCAATTCAGGAAAATTGAAGATGACCAGTTTTTAATAGACCAAGTATTTGAACAAATAAAGTAAGCATTCTTAATTATTTATTAGAATTTTGCATTAAAAATATTATCACAAAAAGAATTTGGAATAGACAATCAATTTTGTTTTGTTTGTACTCCAAACTATATCTAGAAAAGCAGACATATACAGACCTACGGTCATGTCAATATAAAAATTGTAAATAATGAACTTAAATAAAACCTACAAGAATTCATAAAACTGGCAAATTCTGAGATGGTTAAATTTCTAAAGTGATCGAAAACTTATTAAATGAACAGAAATCTAGATCAGCTTTCACCAGTTTGATCAAAGTCTGCCCACGAAATGAGACGCTTATAAACTGTGAAAACAATAGCTTTCACATACGTTTTTAAGTGTTTTGCTCAAAGAAAGGATACAGTTCGTCTTCGTCGAGTTCAATATCCATGTCTTGGGCAGCTTTTATGTACCAGTCGTTGTGGCGTTTCTTTTTCTGGAATCTGAGGATAAAAGAAAAGCAGTTCAAATACATTTTCAAAAATAGGGTTACTCATCTGTACGCTTTTCTATAGCGCATCCGGCGGGGATTAGAGTGTAGTGAAGATACAAGGCCAGTGGGTGGCGAGAGATGAATGCGAGAGATTAGAGAGAAATTACAGATTTGTAAATGTGCATGTGTTTTCTTGCTTACGTTAACAAGGCGAGGTTTCGGTCTATGTGACCTCCTCAGAGGCACTACTTTACTCAACTAAAAAAATATACTAAATCAGATATTTAGCAAGAAAACACTTCAGATCTTACCGCACATATACTTTTCCCAAAGATATTTTTCAGTTGAATAAGGTAGTGGATCTGATGAAGTCATGTAGATTGAAATCTCAAAATGTTGAAAAAAAATTAATTAAAAAAACATATACCAGCTCCACTATTAACTATTTTAGAATTAAGTATCGTTGGAATGGATATATACCAACTTATTACCTAGTAATAAACCCAAACTCATCCTATATATATATATATATTAACAAACACATATATATATTAACAAACACAAGGACTTTTACAATAAAGCGTTAAAGCAAAGTGGATACAAAAACACCCAAATTAAATTCACCAAACCTACACCTCCCAACAACAGACGCAAAAATAGGGGTAGAAAAATTATCTGGTTCACACCCCCATATAACAACATGGTTAAAACCAAACTCGGTAAAAGATTCTTAGACTTAATCAATCTACACTTCCCTCCCAACAATATACTGCACAAAATCTTTAATAAAAACACCCTCAAATTAAGCTATAGCTGTGGTGAAAATTTAGAAAAAATAATAAAAAAACATAACAACAAAATTCTAAATGAAAAAACTACCGCAACTAAAACAGCAAATACCAAGGCCTGTAACTGCACAAACAAAAAAGAATGCCCATTACAACATAATTGCCAAATAACCCAATCAGTATATCAAGCAACCATCTCTACTAAAGAAAACCCAACCCTGAAAAAATTCTACATAGGTATGGCTGGTAATACCTTCAAAGAAAGATATACTGGACATAAGTGTTCTTTTAATAACCCTACATATCAAAAAAGAACCTCACTTTCTATATATTACTGGGAACTATACAACAATAACCTATCACCAACAGTAACTTGGAACACAATTAGAAGAACTAGCACCTGTGGTTCCCTAAACTCACCTTGCTACCTTTGCCTAACAGAAAAACTTGAAATAATTAAATTCAGCGATAGGGGCAAACTTCTAAACAAAAAACAAGAAACATCAATTAACTGTAGGCATAACAGATTACACCTTCTTAGTAATCCACTCATAACCCCTTAGGCTGCTATTATATATATAAAAAAAACAAAAAAAAAAAAAAAAAAAAAAAAAAACACCTCCCCACCAACTGAAAATTTTGTCAACACAACTATCATCTTATACCTTTTATTAATTATTATTATTTTTATCTCTATTAGTAGTAGCTTTTTTGTTTGTAGTATTATTTGTAGTAGTACTGTAAGCGGTAGTATTGGTTGGTATTATTATTGTTGTTATTATTATTATTATTATTATCATTATTATTATTATTATTATTATCATACCCACAACGATTAACACTAATGGTCATCTTCTGTATTTTTCTTTACTCTTAAATACCCCCCTTTTATGCTTATCCATTCTTTGATTAATATTTCTATATTTCTTAGATTATTTTTTAGATTATATATTTTTTAGATTATCATTATCAATTATTTATTACTACTATTATTAATATCTTAAACTTAACTATTTGTCATTGAATCATTTTCTTCATTCTTTTCATTTTTTCACTTTTTTCACTTTTTCATTTTTTCATTTTTTCATTTTTTCATTTCTGTACTTTTTATCAAGATAATTATTGTTATCAGTGGTGACACCATGTCCGACGTTACTATCATAGTTATTGTTATTTGCAGCAATGAAATTAACAGTAGCACTATTATTAATAATATTGCCATGTTTTACCGTTACCTTACTTTTGCCTCCACTGCCATTTTTATTATCTTTATTATCATTATCATTATTATTATTATTATTATTATTATTGTTGTTATTGCCACCATTATGACTACTTCTATAATTTTTCACTATTATCATTACTATTGTTAAGATTACTGGGATTACCACTCTGATTACTGTTGTCCGTTAAACCACTATTTTTATATGATCAGCATTATTGCAACCATTAACCCATACCATAATATCGGCAAACATTATCTTATCATTATCTAATATTATTATGATAATCACTACCCCCTAGGATTCCTAATATTCCTTAATTATTCTATTTCTTTCCTAAACTATTATTTTTATTATTATTATCATTACCATTATTATTATCATTATTATTATTATTATTATTATTACTATTATTATTAATAATTAATAACGCCAGCATTTTCCAGTTATTCTTTTAGTTATATATTTTTAATATTTTTTAATATTTTTTAGTATTTTTTAGTATTTTTATTATACTTCATTTATTATTATTTTCATTATTTCACCTCAATTATTAGGAGTATCTATTATTATTATTATTATTATTATTATTATTATTATTATTATTATTATTATTACTACTACTACTGTTATTGCCACCATTATGACTACTTCTATAATTTTTCACTATCATCACTACTATTGTTAAGATTTCTGGGATTACCACTCTGATTACTGTTGTCTGTTAAACCACTATTTTTATATGATCAGCATTATTGCAACCATTAACCCATATCATAATATCGGCAAACATTATCTTATCATTATCATTATTTAATATTATTATTATAATCACTACCCCCTAGGATTCCTAATATTCCTTAATTATTCTATTTCTTTCCTAAACTATTATTTTTATAAACTCTAAAATATTATTGACCACTATTATTATTTTTATTATTATTATTATTACCATTATTATTCTTATTATTATTATTATTATTATTATTACTATTATTATTAATAATTAATAACGCCAGCATTTTCCAGTCATTCTTTTAGTTATATTTTTTAATATTTTTAATATTTTTTGGTATTTTTTAGTATTTTTATTATACTTCATTTATTATTATTTTCATTATTTCACTTCAATTATTAATGGTATCTACTATTATTATTATTATTATTATTATTATTATTACTACTACTACTACTATTCCTGTTACATTTAACGAATATACTTATTTATTCAAATTAACTCCAGACAAATTATAAAGACAATATAAAGACCCGGAACCGCGACACATTTTATCACCGCCCTAACCAATATAACAATCAGCCCAATTTGCACGCACGCATACTACAGTTCACTTGAAAAAGACATTTATAAACTCGACGGTTTTTTGACACCTAATTCGTGCATGTCTACTACCCCCCTCCTTCCCCTCCCGACCTAAATCAACAGACGCCCTCTCTCTCTCTCCTTCTTCTTCTTCTTTTTCTTTTTTCCTCTATGTGTCTCTCCCCTCATCATTATTTGTTCCTCTTTCCACCATATATTCTTATTTATTTATTTATTTATTTATTTATTTGCCCTGTCTGTTTCAGATTCTAGACCTTAGATTTTTAGATTTTTTAATTTTTAATTTTTAATTTTTAATTTTAATTTTAATTTTTTAACGGCTTTAATTTTTGAAATGTTAAATTTCTTTCCTTCTTCTTCTCTGTCTCTACCCCTCCACTTCATTCTCTCCAAATATGATCTGAGGTTAAGATCGGATTCTAACTCTGCCTGATGAGATCTCAGTTTATAGTAACTGTTGATCGATAACATCGACATGCCAGTGTCGCAGATTTTGTACATGTCTGTGTAAATAAAACTATCATATATAAAGCTCTATTTTGATATTGAGCACTTTTTATAAACCCGGTTAAAATTCTCTGGATTACCACCCTGTGGATATTTTTCACCTGGATTATTACCATTATTATATATATATATATATATATATATATATATATATATATAAATGGGAAATAAAAAAGGAAAAACCAAAAGATATTTTTATTTTTTTATATATTCAACATTTCGTCTTTATTTGTAAGACTTCCTCAGGATGATAATTTTAAGAAAAATGTCATGCAAGTACATCGAAATATTGGGTTGACATGATGAGTTGATAAGGAAAAGTAGTAGCCGTGGCTGCTGACAGCGCTGGACCAAGATCCAGGGTGAGAGAAGTCAGTGGCAGAGAGTGAAATGAATGTGGATGGCTGTGAGTGTATATATATATATATATATATATATTTATATTTTAGTATATCTAATGAATAGTTATAAATAAATAGTTTTACAACATTATTATTAGTTTCTAGAATTCAAGGTCAACAATGGTCTGGTGTACGATCGTTTCAGAGACTATTAGGAATTATTTATATTTTCTTATTTTTTATATATGAATTCCAATATGTCTCCTCTACAGCACCTTTTACTAAGGTCACAAATAGAAGTTCAGTGAAAGCATCAACATCTTTCACATAATTTTACAAATATTTCAAATTTTGACAGGATATATATATAGATATATATAAAAATAAAGGAAAGCTTAAAGTTACTGAACTAAAACAATTCAAGAGTTACCCTGTGTGAGATTAATTCATATTTACTTTTAGTAAAAAGTAGATATGAAGTGCCCACGATATGCTTCAAAACTCCAGGTATATATATATATATATATATATATATATATATATATATATATAGGTGTGTGTGTATGTATACATGTAAGTATATTTGTGCAGATATATCTGTGTGTGTCAATGTGTGTATGTATGAATATATATATATATATATATATATATATATATATATATATATATATATATATATTCCATGATAAATGCCAGTATACTGAAATCATATGCCCTTAATAGGATTAAGATGAAAATTTATTTACACTAAATGTACAAAAGCAAGGACATTCCCAAATTTTTACACTTTTATTGTCATTAAGGGTATGACTACATATCAACCAAACCATTTCATTATCACATCATTACAGTATAAATCTCTATGCATGAGTGGATGAAGTGTGTGAGGTGCGCTGAAGAAAAATTCCTACCAGTAAAATACATAGCCCTGTTGTGCTCACATACCCTTAATTCTGGGTTGCCTTGACTAATGATGCTGAAATTCTACACACTTATAGAACCTATCAAATAAAAATTTTGTGCAAAGTTTTAACTAATTTGGTTTATTGATTTTTGAGTTATGATTGATCAAAGAAATGAGATTTCCAGCATAGGCCATTCTTGAAGTCTATTAAGGGATAGAGCGCTCTTGCGCCTCCCTTGATATATATATATATATATACACATACATACATACATATTTGTACACATAGCAATGTGTATGCATGTGAGAGTATGTGTATATATAAATATGTATGCATATGTACTTTGTGTATATATATAGCCATAAGCTCAAAACGACGTTGTACATAGGTAAAAATATTTTTTTAAATATTAAAACTAATTTAATATTATTATAAGCCCCTTCCAAGTAAAATTGAAAGTTGAGCACTGTCAGAAACATTAAACATAAACATTCATTTAAATACTCCGATCCTGTCGTTGAGTGCTATCGAATGTTTAGATGTTTATACTCGCCACATTCAGTATAAATATCACCTTATTTCTCCGTAATTACGTGGCAATCCCTCATGGTCAATGGGACTAGGTGAACGCCTACAGATTCAAGGTTTATCTGTGAACGAGGTTCACGCCCTATGACCGTCTGAGATTGTTATTTCCCTGCGCTGATAAGAGCTGTAAGCTCAAAACGACGTCGTACATAGGTAAAAATATTTTTTTAAATATCAAAAATAATTTTATATTATATATATATAAAAATATTTGTTTTGTTTATTATCTATGTACGTATACGTTTCGTCCTTTATAATCGGGACTCATCAGCATAGAGATGTAACTATTTCACTACTGGTCGCGTGATTTGAAACCCTGGGCTCCGAGTATTTTACAACTCAAATTCCCGACATCTAGAACCATATGGCCACCGCTGAATAGCTAAATAAACAGTGAGAATGTTAACACTTATTCAGCGGCTTGACGTCATAAGATGAAAGAAACGATGCATTTATAGCTAGCGACGTCATGCTGTGTTAATACTACACTTACAGTGCCCATCTAGAGGGTTTTCTAGGGGCTACAAATAATAAATTTTTTTTTTTGTTTATCATCTATGTACGTATATGTTTCGTCCTTTTTAATCGGGACTCATCAGCATAGAGATATAACTATTCACTACTGGCCGCATGAAACTTTATTCTTATGTTAACACGTATGTACTTATATATACACACACACACACACACACATATATATATATATATATGGTTGTGTATATAAGTACATACGTGTTAATATAAGAATAAAGCTTATATATAAGCCAAGTTTGTAAAGAACTAATTCGCTGACTGTTAGAATATTTGATAGAAATAGGTAAATATTGACCAGTATATATATTATATTGTACAAATGGGTGTGTATAAGTGGCAAGTTTTATTTAATAGCGTAATTCTAGTCTAGCGTAATTATGTGATTATCTGGCTATATACATATAAAGGAAAAAAGAATGGTCTGTATCTGTATTTAAATTTGATTATTATGATTACAGAAATAGGGATGCTTAGATGTGAATATATATGTATGTATATGTGTAGGTATGTATGTATAGATATATATCTGTGTATATATGTAAGAATATGTGTACATTGATATGTATGTTTATATAGCCATGGTTGAATACGGGTTTGTATATGTGGGGATAAGATTTATAAATAGGTCAGTTTTGGATTCGCTGACGGTTTAAAATATTTGACTTAACTTTAGTAAAAGTACAGAGAAGACTTTGAGAACAATCTTGAGTCGGTAATAAAAAATAAAGATTGGAAACGGTCGGGTCAAAAGCACTAAATAAACCCCCAAAAAGATAGGAACTGAAAGAAAGTGTGAAACGCAAATGTGTAATTGGATATGAACTTTGCCCGTTGAATTATGAACCCATCCCCTTCCAACCAGGGCAATATACTGAATAAGTGAGTGTTCAATTTCTCATTTAATTTTCTCTAAAGGTCTGGGGAAGTTGACTCTCGATAGAGGGGACAACTGAAAAATGTATGCACATATGTAACCAATGATGTTTGTATAAATAAAAATTTATACTATATATATATATAAGAGAGGTTAGTGAGAAAAACTAGTGAGAGAGAGAGAGAGTAGAGAGCAAAAGAGGTTGGACATGTCAAACCTAATGCAGTTTAAGAAAGATGCGTTTTGAAGTTCATTCAACCAAAGATCCTACGCCCATCAAAAAACAAAATAATAAATGAAACTTATTTAACACAAATTAAAGATGATAGACATTTACATACGCACACTGATGTCTTTCTCTCTCATATATATATATATATATATATATATATATATATATATATGGGCGAACGTATTGAAAGTGAACAAACTGGTTTCACCAAAATGGTTTATTTCATATAGAAATAAATGTGGACGCAACCCCATCTCGCTCAAAAGACATGGAAGTTTTTTTTCTTATATTAAAATCTGAAAGTGACTCCACCCTTCCACTGTTCCTGCTGTGACAATTCTAAAGACTGGTAATCATCACTCCTCTAACTATAGAAAACTTTCTTGCTTTTTTTTTTTTTCGACAGGACTAATATCTCTAGACATAAGTAAACATGGCTACTGAAAAGCATTGAAAAAAAAAAACAGGCTTCAATGGCTTTACTGGAAAGTGGGGATGACACTGCAAAATAAAAAGGGATGGGGGTACTTTATAAATTTAACACAAAATTTCCATTATTATTATTACTAATTGTATCTACCCGGTGTAGTCCAGGAATCATTAATTCCATTGTAGTCTAAATTTAAAAAATATGTAAGTCATGAAGAAAAAACAAAAAAAAGATCAAGTTGTAAGGGAGATAAAGGTAAAAATATGAGTTATCTTCCTTACATTTTGAGCTTTTTAGGTCATTTAAAATTGTCTCCATTGTAATAATCTTACTTGTCAGAATAATTATTTTAAGAAACTGAAGCTAAATACACCTTTTAAGTGTACATGCTGCAATGGTAAAAAGGAAGACATTGCTAGTCAAAATCAAATATAGATTTGTCAGATTCACTGCTATTTAGGTCTTACATAAAAAATCAAACCGACTTAAATTTATATATTAGATCATTCACTAAACCACTCATGACCTGTTCGACCTATATTTGTTATCTATATATTAATATGACAGCGTGTGTGTTCGTGTGTCACGCTTACGTCAAAAGCTCTGCGCATGCGTGCCGCGCCTAGATTTGGAAAAGCATTCAAGTCACCTAATTTTCGTAATATTTTCAAGTATTTCCCTTTGGCGCAACAGTTAGCGACATAGGTTTTTTACGCCGGCCCGACTGGTTTATAGTTTGATCCCAATCAACCTCTAAGATTTTTTTTTTCTACATTGAAAGGAGGGGGGGGGGGGGGTAGGGAGTGGACAACCGGGAAGACACATTAATACGATAGCGTGTGTGTTATTTTGTGTGTCACGCTTACATCAAATGCAACGACCTTCCGAACTATTGTATGCTACTTATGAATTGGAGCCAAATTTTATTTAATCTAAAGCATTTACAAAGTACGGTTTAGTCGTCGAAATCGAAATTAGTCGATCGAGAAATATTGTATATAAAGAAGTTTTGTAAATTGTTTCATGTATTGTTCATTTTTAAAAATAAATATACAAGTCAAATCTTATCATATTTTATTCAAACATGTATAGGTTAGGAACAAGATAATTAGTATTGAAAACATCATTTCGTGTAATTTACACGGGTCCCGCTAGTATATTTATTATTAAATAGAGAATTTCTTAACTTTGGTATTGGTTGATGAAGCAGCCAGCAGTTACGGCTCTTGCTGCTTTCAAGCATACACATCTACAGGCAACTAGTATTCATCCTTGAAACAGGATGATGTTATAAAGTAAATATATATTTAATTCTTGATAATTGCACGTTGACCAGGAAGCAAATTGAGATGAGAAGATCCACAGACTTTTAATAATAATAATAGGTCACGGGTTGTCAAGATAAAATGTCATCAAGAGTTTTCTTGTTTTTTGGGGTTTTTTTTTTAAATTCATTTCAAATAAAGCACATTGCCACTGAGATATAAGGGGCTACTATGATTAGGGGTCAGATTTATAGGAGGCATCCTAAATGGAGAGTTGGGCAGCAAGATGTTTGTTCACATTACATTTAAATTTCTGCATGTTGGTGCAGTTGTGGAAACAGGGAGCAGGGAGAGAATTCCAAAAGCAAGCAAGAAGCTATTAGAATAGAAAGTTTTCCCACATCTAGAGAAAAGGTGGATTTGTCGAGGGTATTTACGTTGAGATGTACAAGTGCGTGCACATCATCATTTTATGATGTCATCCAATCGGGCATGCTTTATCCCCACCCCTGTTTTAATGGATGATGTCATAAAAGGATGACATCATCCACTCTATGCAAGGACAAGCAAAAAAAATCCACAAAATTTTAGTAGAATATTTTGATTTTTTGACATCATCCACTGTGCACGGCTATCCCCCATTTCTCTTTTAATGGATGACCCCATCCTTTATAATAAATAATCAAAAAGTCCAGAGTTTTAGTAGTATACTAGCAAATAATAGCTTATTTATAGAAAAACTAAGACAATTTTTACTTCACATTTTGGAAATTTGAAAAACACCACAGAAACAACAAATTTAGTTTTAAAAATAAAGTATATATTTAATTATTTAAAGAAAAATCTCGTCATTATGTTCAATGTAGTGTTTATTTTTTTTTAATTAAATTATTTCAAGGTAATTTAAGTTGTTGGTTTGTGTAAATGTACGTGTGCTTAAATGAATTCGAATTTCAAAATGATACTTTTTGAATGTAAAACTATTTTCATTAAATCTTTTAAATTAATATTACAACTACTAATAATAATATAAATATGAACAAACAATTGCGTATATATAAGAAAATTAGAAATGAATCGTGAAGAATATTAATTTATTAGAGAGTGTTTCTAAAATTATTATTCAGCGTTTCACCTTAAACTCCACTCTGGACTCGGCAAACAACCCCCTCCCTAATTTCCTATTGCAGACTGAAGCCACACTTGAGAACCTGGGCATCACCCCGTCTCAAGTGAGAGACATCATAAAAAACCTTGACACCTCCAAAGCCTGTGGGCCTGATCTTATACCAGTAATAGTAATAAAGAAATGCTCTGCTGAGCTGGCCCCTGTCCTCTCCTAACTATACAACAAATGCCTTACTGAATCTTGTTTCCCTTATAATTGGAAAATTGTCTTTGTGGTACCAGTCTTCAAGAATTCTGGAGATAGAGCTGCTCCTCTAAACTACCGCCCAATCAGTCTACTACTGATCTTTGCTAAAATCTTTGAATCATTAATCAATCTAGCGATAGTCAGGCACCTAGTTAATGCTTAACTTCTTTCTGATCATCAATATGGATTTAGACAAGCACGATCTACTGCAGATATCCTAACGGTCATCTCTGAACGCATATACCATACACTGGACAAGGTAGGTGAAGCTAGGGCGGTAGCACTCGATATATCCAAGGCCTTTGACAAGGTCTGGCATGCAGGGCTTCTAATAAAACTGCACTCATATGGTATTTCTGGATAAATATTTAATATAATTAAATCCTTCCTAACAAAAAGAAAGATCCAGGTTGTCTTCGATGGCCGTTCTTCTAAGCAACATGACATAAATGCTACTGTACCCCAGGGATCTATTCTTGGACCTCTACTGTTCCTGATTTTAATAAATGAGCTCCCTGATGTCATTGCGACTGAGATAGGAATATTTGCTGACGACTTTACTCTCGTCATGTGGGCAAAACCGACGCACACATATCTGAGACAATGGCTGAATTCTTAGAAAATGACCTCCAGTCTGTAGTGGAATGGGGTAAAAAATGGATGGTAACTTTTAATGCTGCAAAGACAAAGCTACTTTCCTTCAATAACTACAAGAAACCTCTTCAACCACCGATTTTCATGGCAAATAGCACCCTGCCTGAGAGTTCATCATTCAAACTCCTCGGCCTAACCTTCACAGATAACATGAATTAGAATAAATACATTGAAAACATTGCCAGGGCTGCTGCAAAGAAGGTGGGCTCCCTCTACCGTGCCAGTAAACTTCTCATACCTGACGTTATCCTATATCTCTACAAAGCCACCATCCGCCCATGCATGGAGTATTGTTGTCACATCTGGGCTGGTGCATCATCCACTAGTCTCTTCCTCTTAGACAAGGTTTGATGAGCTTGTTGCTCTGGTATCCCCACAACGTGAATTCACTAGACCAACCCGACAATTTGCCAAATTCCATCCATACACTGTGGAGGTCCCCAGATGCCGAAGAGCTTTCTACTCCAAAAGCTTCTTTCCTCGTGCTGCTGGACTCTGGAACTCCCTCCCTGCTCCCATGTTTTCCTGACGTTTCTGACATGCAAAAATTTAAAACTAATGTAAACAGACATCTCGCTGCGCAGCTCCTAATTTATGTTGAACCCCCCCCCACCCCAACCTTCACCCTTTTTTTCTCAGTAGCCCCTTATGTCTACAGTGGCGGCCTGCCTTGTTTGGGATGAACTATGATATAATAAAAAAATGAAGCATCTGAATAAGTGTGTTTTATAAAGTATTCGAAAATATTTTAATGCATAATTGAATTAAATAAGCCTAAGGTGTTTTGATATAAATATAGTTCGTATAAATGGAAATTTTTTTAGCATTTATTCAGGTCGTTTAGATAAAATGTCATTAAGATCTCTTCCGCCCTCTCTCTCTTTCTCTGGTTTGATAAATGACGTCATCCAGGGGACAAACAATTTAAACAAGATTCACAGAGTTTTACTAGTATAGTAGACCTTCTGACTGTGACAACCTGCGACACTTTGACTAACGGGTCATCTCTGTTTTGATTTAATTGAGGATGTCATCTTTCTGTTACTTCTGCATTTATGATGTAATAAACGTTCTCTGTCAGGTGTCTTCAACATGTTTTAGTGGATGATGTCATCTTTTTGTGATGTCATCCATTGTGCATGGAAACAAACAAGATCCACAAAGTTTTAGTATTATAGCATCATATATCCTGTTTAACATCAGTTTTAAATGCTGGCATGTGTTGGATGGCTTTTAGAAATTGACTTCCAAACTAACCTATCTCTCACCAGGTCTTTATTTATCCCTTTTTTTATCACTTACTCCCATGTTTTCCTTGGCCATCCCTGAAAATTGTTCCTGCTACATCAACTGTTTTACATCAACTAACTCACGAACTCTCATCCATTCTGTCAATGTGACCAAACCAACAAAGTCTCCTGTTCTGCACACATTTCTCTATACTGTCCAGATTTAATCTTCCTCTGAGGTCATCAGACCTAAGCCTGTTATTAAGACTCACTTTACCCATCCATCATATCATTTTCACATCATTTCTCTCCATGGATCATATATCCTCAACTCTCACTGACCAGGTGTCACTTCCATATTTTATCACACTGCATACCACATGCCTGATAAACTCTTCCTTGGTTAACATCAGTAATGCTCTGCTAGTTTGTAATGACAGTTTTTTCTGAACTTACTCCATCGACTCCTAACTCTTGCTGTCACACCACTTCAATGGTATGCCCCAGTTAAAAAAACTGTCGACTAAAGCTGTAGAATATGCCGACTGCACCTCATGGGCTCCAAATATTTTTGATCTGCAACACTCCTCGGCCTAACATTCACAGGTAACAAGAATTGCAACAAATACATTGAAGACATTGCCAAGGCTGCTGCAAAGAAAGTGGACTCCCTCTACCGTGCTAGTAAACTTCTCACACCTGACATTATCCTCTACAAAGCCACCATCCGCCTATACATGGAGTATTGTTGCCACATCTGGGCTTGGGCATCATCCATTAGTCTCTCCCTCTTAGACAAGGTCCAAAAAAGAGTTGCCAACTTAATAAGTCCCTCACTATCCACCACGCTCCATCCTCACTCCCATAGCCGCAATGTTGCATCCTTGTGCCTGTTTTACAAGTACTTCAATGAATTGTGCTCCGCTAAACTGGCTGCTCTAGTGCCCTCCCTCGATGTAAATTCACTAGACCAACTCGATAATCAGCTAAATATCATCCATTCACTGTTGAGGTCTCCAGATGCCGGAGAGCCTTCTATTTCAATAGCTTCTTTCCTCGTGCTGCCGGCCTCTGGAACTTCCTCCCTGACTGTACCGACATGCAGAAATTTAAAACTAATATAAACAGACATATCGCTGCACATCTCCCAACTTAGGATGACCCCCAAAACTTACTCCCTAATTCTCAGTAGCCTTTTACGTCTAGTGGTGATTTGCCTTGTTTGGGGTGAACTATGTTAGAAAAAAAAAAAAACAGCTTTGGCGTAATAATCGTACCATGAATGGTGAATGTGTAGCTGCAAGCAGGATCCTATTAACCGTATACCCTTGGCGTCTCAGGTGATTCTGGCCATGTACATTGTACCACCTTTTGCATCAACTCCATAATGCATCTGCATATCCCAGACATTCAGGAGCAAGGTAGATGGAGGAAGGCTTGGTTCAAGAGCATAAGTAGTGACATGACAGCATGCAACTTGACTAATGTTAATCATTTGGATTGACTGCATGAAGAGCAGGCGTGAGACGTTGCCAGGTGTTGCCTACTGCAGAGTTTGTGAAATACCAAAATCAGATGACGAAGACCTCTGCAGAAGAGTGAGAGACGCCCGCCCCACTCAGGTAGCGGTCTGTGGTGTTTAAGGACATTTAATAAAAGAGAACTGAAATTTAACTCTGAAGATAAAGTTAAACGACTCACCTGTGATTTTCTGTGTCCAGTTGTTTGGCTAACTGGACACGTTGCTTAAAACCTGGCAAATAATTCAAGTCAATCGGGAACGAGACCATATCTTCAGCTGAGAATGACAGAAATTAAACATATTCATTGATAAGAGGGAATAAAACAAAATCCACTTCAGAGGTTACCTCCCTTGCCTTTCAAAACCGATTATCTTCCCTTGTCATAGTGCCAATAAATTAACTCCTTTGTCTTCTAAAATAGCCCTATTTGACTGGGCAAGACCAGTACCGATCAGCAGGCACTCAAATTTGGCTGAATAAAGGCAAAAAGCTCTCTTTGTCCTCTTTCAAAATGTCTTTGTACATACAGCTCATACTTACTGAGCCGTCCCTGTGACGTAAAAAAAAAGGAACCTTCTTTCACACATGTTGTTATGTATAAACAGGCATATAAGTAACAGATGTCAGACGTGTCATATCACCTCTGATACCCTGTTGGCGAATTTGAATATACCAAAGTTTGATGAGCTTCTGACAGTCAATAGGCTATATTGGTTTAGTCATGTTGAGAGGAGCGATTCTTGGATAAAAAAAAATGCAGAGATCTTGAGGTGGAAGACCGGAAGAAGTGAGATGACCCAAGAAAACTTGGGTGCAAACCATCAACAAGGATCTTCAACAATGGAATTTTAACAGAATCAATCTTCAAGAGTATCAAGCTGGAAGATTGGGATGCAGCCTGCCAGAAAATATCAGACCCCCTGACCAAGGGAAATATAACGATAAAGTCAATATGTATATGTATCATACTTAATACTGATGAGTTGGTATTTTAATTAAGCCGCAAACACACTTGGTTTGCAAAACATTTATTGTATTATAATTTCAATGCATATTTATCTTTGATTTGTGCATTCTTCTTCATTGCGTTTCCATTTCAACTTGTCATTCCAACATTCTGCCAACAAGAACCAGCAAATCACTTCATTTTGCAAATAAACAACCAATCAACTTCAGAATCATTAGAAAAATAAATTATAATTCCTACAGAATGCATTTCAAGTCATCTAGTTATGAAGTGATTACCAAAAATATTAAAGATAAGTACAATTGTTTTAATTTAATACTAGCTCAAATTCCAGGCCCTGAACAGACCCATAATACCAAGAGACCCTCGGACCCTTTACTGAATGCAAGAAATTGGACCCCACAAAATATGTCAAAGCGAAAAAAAAACAAAAAACATTGTCACAGTTTATGAATACTCAAATAAGATCAAAGTAGAATAAATAGTAGAAAAGAACAATATTTACTGAATCATCAAGAAGTTTAAACAAGGAATATATCAATAACCTTTTTTTTTCATTTCCTTAACCCATGGATTTTTAAAAAGGCAAGCTTTTATCATCGGAGGAAGTCTTCAGGATAAATCAGTAAAACTAAATTACTGTTAGCACAGATTTCAAAATATAAAAAATATATAAAAAAAAAAAAATACACAATTTTTTTTTTATTGAGACAAAAAAATCCACTTTGATGGGAAAATGCATCATGTCCAAAAAAGTAAAACCAGGATATCAGGAATGTCAAGTAAATATACAGAAAGTGTTCCAGAGATTCAAATAATATAGGGGTAAAGATCTGATGTTAAAATTCATTGGTAAAAAAATGTCTGACTCACCAGAGAAAAATATAAGAGTATAAATCTAAAAATAACTATATATCAATAAATTCATCGCTCGGTAATTTAACATTGTTGGGCAAGTATAAAAAGTGTGATTAAAACCCTCAAACGACCAAATTCAGAATCATTTTTATTATATATATATATATATATATATATATATATATATATATATATATAAGATAAGTCGATTAAAAATAATTAGATTCGCAGATAGATGCAAATCAAATCATTCGTAGTTCAAAGCAAGGGCAAATAATGAACAATAATAATTCACTATTCCTCTCCTTTGTTCCTTAAGCCGGCTTTTCAAAGAAATTAAAATTCTTATCATCAGAGGAAAGTTTTTGATTGATAAGTTGACATATAAGGATAGTCAATTTTCAAATTTTTGAAAAAGTTTAGAAAAAGTTTTTTTAAAAATTTATAAAATTCTAAAAAAATGTTTACATTCAAGTGGGCATGTTCCAGTGTGGAAAAAAAGTCACTAAAAAGGAGTCCAAGACGGTATGAAGGTATATATATATATATATATATATATATATATATATATATACACTAGCCGGACCCGGCGCTGGCCGGTAGAAAAATAAAAGAATGAATTAAAATTTGTCAACATCCGAGAGAACGCAAATAGGTCACATCAGACAATATATACCTGCGAAAAAAATTACTTCCGAGTTGAACAAAAATAGAAATTGCCACAGTGTAGAAGGATATCTCCTTCACTGACTGATTATCGAAAAGGTTACATGTTTCGGGCGGGGCTGTTAGCTATTCTCTCGTTTGTCATTGGAAGCAAATCCTCGTAGAATGAGTAAATATTTATTTATGTTGGTGGATTTTTTGGACACAGTAAGAACTTACGTTGTGTCTAACTCTCCCTTCGTGGGTAGTCAAATGTGACTGAAAGTAGACCATGTGTAACAAATGTACATTTTAGTTTAGGCATGTAAGATAAATATATATTGTGTAATAAAAAATAATAATAATAATTTTGATCTGATTTGCACAAATTACGGTGTTGATTAATTATTATTTTACTCACGTAAATACCAATTTCGTATGGAGCTAGAAATGCAAAACAAATCTGATGTGTTGGTCACTGAATACTCTTTGAAGCAAGTATGAGTGTGAAAAGACGAAACTATGATTATTTGGTATGAACAACATGTATAATATCTATTATTAAAATGCAGAGAGAACGCAAATAGTTAACAATATCAGTAGCATTTTAAGTGACGCAGGTCTGTGTTCCTTTTAACTGCCGTGAGTTAAGTAAAGGAACGTTATTTGTCATTATAAAAATATACTTAAAAAAAAAAAAAATTTAGTTACGTTTTTAAAAAGTATCCGTTGTTTATTAGTTCCCAGTGTAGATAGGAAGAATGTTAGTAGTAAAAATATAAGAGGGAAAAGTTATTGCTACCACCTCTATGAAGTATGTTATGGGGAGAGCCTACGATGGTGAATCAACAGTAATATTAAGTCTTAGATGGAGAAAATAATCATACATTTATTATAATACGCTCGAGTGAATAAGCTTAATATAGTGGTGAGTTTAGTAGCCTGTGATGCATGTGGTTATTTTCTTACTCCTGTCAAACGTATAGGGGAAAAAATGTCTAAACTTATATATATATATATATATATATATATATATATATATATATATATATATATTTATATATATATAAATATATATTTTTCTTCAGGGAGGATAGTTTCTTTGATTTTTTTGGTCAGGATTTCATTGGATTTTTGTTCCACTTTTCAAACTTTGAGTAGTGGTAGCAAAACAATAGCACCTTCTTTACTGCAACAGTCCATGGTTGGGCTTTTAAGCCTCTTATATTTCTTTTTGTTGTTGCTGCATTTGATGGAGATAGGGGGCCAGGACCTTTGGTCTCGAGGCCTGATGGCTGACCCTGGTTGGCCTCTGTCATGGCTGGAGCACCGTTTCCAGAGGCAGGAAGGTTCACACCATTGCTTACATCTTCCCACCTGGTGTATGAACGGGTTAATGGGGCCTTTTCATCCTGGGTGCCGGCCTGCCAGTATTTATTTTGGTTTTTATTCATATTTTTTTATCATTTCCTCATTGTCAACGGCTTCAAATTTATTATTCGAAGCTAACCTCTAATAATAGAGGGAGTGCCCCCGTCTGCAATTCGGGCGGCGTGCTGGATGACTTTAGGAGACAGCACACCATTTTTTTAAATATTTGGTCAGGGTTTACTTCAAATATGAAGTATCCTTATGTCAGGGTCTCTGACAAACTCCTGTACAGAGAGACTGAAGACACCCGGGGGTTGTGTTTAGTAGGCATTCAAGTTCTCCCCATATATATATATATATATATATATATATATATATATATATATTATACATATACAGATAAAAGAAAGAGAGATAAATATGTATGAATGACAAATCTATTTCAACTTCGATTGTTCAATGCAAGGTGTACTCGGTAAAAACATGTTTATTTTTCTTTCCTTAAGCCAAGGCTTTTCAAAGATTAAAATCTTATCAGAGGAATTACATAGATGGATAAGTTAGCAGTGGAAAAGCCAAAATTCAAAATTTGAAAAAATTAAAAGTAAGGAGAGTAAGAGTGTGCGTGTAAAAATATGGAGTCTGTCCAGTTGGTGAATGTCCGTAGATAAGGTGTCCGGTGAAAGGAGATTTAAAGATGGATATTGAGCTTAAACTATTTCACTATAGGTTCTATCCTCTAAAAGTATACTTTTAGTTTCATATTTTATATATATATATATATATATATATATATATATATATATATATATATATATATATATATATGTATGTATGTATTTGGAATTTGTCTGTAGATCTAAATTTTTGTTTTAAGATTGCTTTCAAACTATTATATATAAATATACATGTACTATATACTTATATATAATAAAAAAGATAATATAGAAGTAAATAGATTTATTATTTTCAGTTATGAAAGAAGAATGCTTTGAAAGAGATGTCAATTTATAGATTTTCGAATGAAATCAATTTAGAATAGATCCAATGGGTCACAAGTACGTCTGGTTGAAACGTAAAATTAGAGGTAACATAATTCACAATTGTACTAAGTTCCCAGATACAAAATTAGCGGAAGCAAATGAACAAGTTTGTTTCTGCTTCGCTAAACAGGATTTTAAATCTTAAGGTATTCAACGAAATATTTACATTTGGAGTATAGTTTTCTACATTTGGAGTATAGTTTTCTAATTCAATTGAAGTATGAAATTTATTTTATTTTGAGTTGTATTATTTTTATGTAGACTGTACAAGACGTTTAAGTCCATAACAATTAATTCACTATAAAAAAAAATAATTTAGTTTAACTGAAAAATGTTAAGTTTATTGAATAAATGTGAATAAAATTTAATAAAAAACTGTTGAATAACATTGTTTGATTCAAATTTTATTCAACATTTCTATTACAATGTTAATCTTATTTAAGAAAAGAAAAAGAAAAAAGGAGTCAAGTTACACTTAAATTAGTAGTATAGAATGCCATGGTTGAGTCACAAATCAAGTACAAATTAACTGAAATTAAATTAATCAAAATTGTCTCAAATATATTGTTTTACTAGCGGCTACTTGGCATCACTTGGAGTCCTAATTTCTGTAAATTATGTAGCGTACAGAATAAAAAGTAAAATTCTGCTTAATATTGTAATTTGAAATATCTAATTTGAATTTGAGAAAAAGCAGAGTAAAAAGTAATTACGGTTTGAACTGAGGTTTGAACTGACAACCTCTGGATCTTAGTGCAGTGATTTTTTTTAAAAAATATAAACTATACGTTTTTCTTATCTTTTTTTCTTTTATTTGTTTATTTTCTTTAGGGTCAAATGTAGGTCAGCGGCAAAGAAAAAAGTAGTTCTTTTATGCATATTAAAAAATATGCATGAAAGAACTACTTTTTTTCTTCATTTTCCTTCCATTTTTATGTCGAGAAAACAATTAGTTACGCCCATTAAAATAAATACCATTTCTGTAAAAATTTATAGCATACTTTCAGAATAATCATTATTAGAAAGGGATTAAAATAATACTTTAGTAAGAATTTTCTTCCGAATGAGTGTTTCGTAGGACAAGGGAAAACAAAATAGAATTCAGGATGGCGACTAGAATTTGCAGAAAATTAAAATGGTACAGAAAGTGCGAATGATTCCATAAAAGTAGCGGTCACTTCAATAATTACAGATAAAATAATTATTTATATCAAAATATTATATTAATTATATTATTATTTGTTACAGATGAAAAAAAAAGTATTTTGATATTATTTTAGTTCGTAGTAAATGGTGAGCAGAAAAAATGTCTCTTATTAAATATTTACTCATGGTGTTTTGAGTTGCATGAAGAGTAGATGCGACTTAGGGAGTAAGTTCTCTCCCCCTTCTAAATTTACCAAAAAAAAAAAAAAAAAAAAAAAAAAGAAAGAAAATCAAATATTGATCAGGATAAAACATAAAAATTCCAGAAATGAAACGGCTTAAAACTTTATCATACTTAATTAGCGAAACAAGAAGAATACAATCAACTTACTTCTTTCTAAACTATAGAGAATCTTTCTGTAGTCTTTCTGTTCTTCAGCCGACACAAGCAACACGGTGAGCCCCGACTGAGATGCTCGGGCTGTCCGACCACTTCTATGGATATAGTTCTGTAAAATACAGGAATTAAAAAAAAAACTTTGAACAAATGTTATGCAACCATGAAAAACATTTAAGTGAAAAATCAGAAATAAAAAAAGAAATGATAAAAACAAAACCAAAGCAGAATCTCATATTCATGTATTAGTTGTACCAAACTGGTATTGCCTGGGGTGCAATTAAGTCATTTTAGTTTTTAACTATTTTGATATTTAGTATTAGTTAATGTGTGTATATATGTATATATATATATATATATATATATATATATATATATATATATATAGTAAGTTATGAAAATATATTTATGGCAATTAAGCTACACAGAGGCTCCTGCGTTTCATCCCCGGGGGGAATCTTCAGGCTAACATGCATGAAGTTAGTTTTGCCGGGTGTTTTTATATACACGGTTAGCTAGTTAACCAATCAGATTCTTTGTTGTTCTCTTAGCCAATCGTTGGGCTTCTCACGAATAAAGGTCCGGTTAGTTTTACTTCTAATTTCCTGTTCTACTGTTCTGTTTTCTATAGAGTGGCCTATATCCCGTTTCTTTGTTGTGTCAATATAATGGGTGAACTTATTTTAACACATGGTTCCTTGTATTTCTATTTTAGGTTTTAGTTTTTAGGTTGTTAGGTTTTAGTTTAGTTTTTTTTACTTATTTATTTATTTATGTATTGTTAGCCTAAGATGAATTTTATTCTGTGCAGGCAGCTGTTTGCTATCTCAGTTAACTATTTTGATATTTAGTATTAGTTAATGTATATATATTTATACATATTATTAAAACCCTGTGTTTGTATCCATGCACAATAGATGACATCATAAGGGGATGATGTCATCCACTTAAACAGTTTGAAGATATCAGCAAGAGATCTTTTAGGAGGTCATAATTGCTAAAGTAACCAAAGGATGATGTCATCCATTAAAACAGAACACAGTCTACTCGTGTCAGTAAACGAACAATTTAGACTGAGAGTCTAATATACTACTAAAACTCTTTGATTCTTGTTATCTTAATATTGAAAAAATTATCTGTCTTTAAATAAGTACCCGGTGATAAGCCTGCTGACTGTAAGACTAAGAACTTGTCCGCCTTCCTTTAAAAATTAAAATATTGATCAGGATGAAATATTATATATATATATATATATATATATATATATAAAAGCTGAAATAAATTTCAAGTTTAATGTTTTGTTTTTTGAACAACAAAGACCAATATTTACTTTATATGATTGATAAAAGAGAATTTTTGATATAGCTTATAGAAAAAAAGCTATTGATCACACAAGTATAGGAAGAAAAAAAAACAGGGAGACTGACTTTACTTTATAAGTTAGATGTAATTGTGTATTGATTTCGGAAGCAAGATATATTCTCATGACTTACCTCCATTGTCCGAGGCACTTGGAAATGGATGACATGTTCCACACAGGGAATATCCAATCCTCGGGCAGCCACATCAGTCGCTAAAAGCAAACCTTTAGGATTTGCTACAAATAAAAAACAAATACGAGATATAATATATTGCATCAAGAAGTCTGCAGGCTAATGGTTAACAGACGCATTTATTTTACACAATAAACTACTAAAACTCTGTAGGTCTTGCTTTTTTGTTATCTTATCTCCGTGCACATTTGGAGGTTTCTTTTTAGAGGTTCCAGTTTTGGGGGAAGATTTGGGGAGAGCCGAGTTATATAGAAACATTTTAAAGAAAAACAGTTTTAAGTAACATTCAAATGTGTGAGAGAGCAGGAGAAATGTGATATGATCAACAAACAAAATAATTAATTCAAAAGCATAAGTTTACAAAAGAGATATTTTATATATGTTTAAAATGGAAGTCTACAAAGATAGGAAAACATAGAATAATTGTTCTATACAGTGGAAGACTTTACTAATACTTATAACGTGCGATCAGCGCGCACACTACTTGTGGACATTATTACACAACGAGCCTCGTTAATAACTGAAGCACAAGATCAAGTGACACCATGTCGTTTAAAAAAAAAAAAAGAAAAGAAAATATTGTCTATTATCCGGTTGTGCTCATTTTTGAATTATAACGGCAAGTAGTTTATATTTGAAAACGCGTCTGTAAAGTTGAAATGTACATGAGAGCGTGATGGCGTTCTACACATACGAGAGATTTAAAGTTTGACTGTTTAAACCGTTAAGAAATTGATGACGTTAAATAAAGTGCATACAATTCAAACGCATAACTACCTAATGGCTAAGAATTTGGTAATGTTAATTATTATGCTAGACACTTTAAAATGTTGCGACTAGTTTCATAATTGACATTATTAATTGTGGGATGTTTAGTTTTTATGTAGAGGGCTTCGAGTATTTTTAATTTTTTGATATTGGTATCATGGTGTATTATTTTGGTATTGTTAACAAGGATGTTTTTATATTCGGAGGGGGTGCAATTATGTTTTTTTAGGTGTTGGCATATAGAGCTAGTGTCGGAGAGATGTAGGGTGAGTCTTCGGGATAGTGTTGTGGAAGTGAAACCTATGTCAGAATTAGTTTTTTTATTGTTGTCGGAGCACAACAGTAAAGACACTAAAACTAATACCACCTGAAGATGATTTGACGATTCAAATCGAAAGGACTTGCAAAAAAGAAAAAAGAATGGAACAAGAAAGCCATGGATCATATTTATATCAATTTGACCAACACATTAGATGGACAATTCGGAAAATTGAAAAAATATAAAAAAGTCGCATCAAACAAAACCACTCCGTGTTATTTAATAATGTTTGCCTAAATGAAAATATGCTGCCTAAATACACACAATATATATATATATATATATATATATATATATATCTCCTTACAAAACTTAGATATTTCAACCCATTTTTCTTCCAATTTACCCTTAAACTATCAACACATCCTGAACAAAACCACATTTTTCTCTCCCCTAAAATTAAAATTATTTTTCTTTCCTCTCATGCTCACCCTCCTCTTCTCCAGCACACTTCTGCACATTCTTCCAAACACACATTCCTGACATAGCCACCTGGTCAGTCCTCCTCCCCCCCCCCTCTCGGTCCTCAAAAAATTTCACACTTTACCACAACAAAAATCTCACCCCCCCTTTTGACCATTTCAATCATATTCTCACCCCACCCACCCCTATTTTCAAAGTTGTCTTCACTTATCCAAATCTTTTTTTTTCAACATGTTTTTCCCCCTCCCTCCTCTTTTCTCCAGCCTCTCAAAATCCATGCTATACCTCACCACAACAAAAATCTCAGCCCCCTTTTCACCACTCCCACCCTAAAACCATTTCAATTATATTCTCACCGCTCCCCATTTCATAGCTGCCTCAATCTTATCTACACGGCTACTACATCCCTTCATCTCTCCACCATGTCAACCCCAAACTTCGATGTACTTGCATGACATTTTTCTTCAAACTATTATCCTGAGGAAGTCTTACAATAAAGACGAAACGTTGATGAATATATAAACAACTATATCTTGGTTTTCCTTTTTCTTTCCACAAATATATATATATATATATAATGAAGGAGAGTGGAAAGGAATTAGAGAAAGCAAAAGCCAAATCAAAATTCAATTCAAAAGTTCAAAGCAAGGTATAATCCGCAAAAAGGCAATTTATTCAAGTTAAATTTTCCTTAAGCCAGGCTTTTCAAAGATCAAAATCTTATCATCAGAGGAAGTCACTGGGATAGATAAGTTGGCAATGGCCAAGATTTAAAATTTGAAAAAATGAAATAAAATAAAAATTGTAGGGAAGGAAACGTAGGGCAAAACTGTGCCAGGGTGCAAGCAAATGTCCGATTGCCAAAAAGTCCGGTGTCGAAGAGTCCAGCGGAGAGGATACGATGTAGATAGGTAGGTCGTTAGAGGCACGAGAAGTAATGAGAGAAGTTTCAAAGTTAAACTCCAAGAAACCACAACTTCATTTCTACCTGCTCTATCCTGGATATTGAGCTGTATACTCTTCACAATAGGGTTTTACCTTTCCTAAAAGTTCGCTTTTAGTACACCTCTTTATATATATATATATATATATGGAAATGAAAACTGAAAATTGTTAAAATATTCATCAACATTTCGTCTTTATTTCAAGACTTTCTCAAGATGACTGATTTGAAGAAGACTTGACTTCTATAGTCAATGAAATCAGTTATCTTGCGAAAGTCAATTTTCGGTTTTTCCTTTTCATTACATAATTATCATCATATATATATTAATTAATACTCTCCACCCCCCCCCCCCCGAAAAAATGACATTCTGCTGTTTTTTTAGGTGATGAAAAACAAATATTTTATAATTTAGTGGGTCATATATATATATATATATATATATATATATATATATATATATGGTAAAATGAAAAAGGAAAACCAAAAACTGGATGTTTTTTATGTGTACATCAACGTTTCGTCTTTATTTATAAGACTTCATCAGGATGATGATATAGGGAAAAGATATCATGCAAGCACAGAAACATGTAGGGTAGACATGTTGGGAAGAAAAATAAAATAAAATGAAAAATAATGGCAGCGTCTTGCTGGACGTCCGTACTTGTTAGAGAATGAAAATGAGTGGGAGAAAAAAGGGGAAGGGTGGAGGGAGCAAGGACTACTGTGGCTGGCGATGAGAGAAAGAGGTGGGGGATGAGCAGGGGTAAAATGGATGGCAGAGAGAGATTGGAGGAAGAGGGGGAGGGGGTGTTTGACCAGATGGCTGTGGTCGAGATTGAAGGGGAAGAGTGAGTTGGAATGTTTGTGTGTGGGGGGTGTATGCAGGGAAAATGGGGATGGGTAGAGAGGGAGGGGGGGGCTGTGATTTTGGTGGATGGGCGAAAGTTATGGTCTTAGAGAGTGTTTGGAGAAAATGAGGGAATTTAAGAAGAGGTATGGGAGAAAATAGATGAGAGGGGGAAGAGGGAGGATTTGTCGTGATAGGGTGTGAAATATTTGAAATATTTGGAAAATGATAGCAATGAGTGAGGGATTGGAGTGGGTGGGGGAGGGGGGTGATTGAAAGGGTGGGTGAGGAATATTTGAAATATTTGGAACATGAGAAAGTTTATTTGGACTGTAGTATTAAAAATGTGAGGGAAAAAAGTGAGGAAAAATAAGAGAAGATTCAGGGAGAAGAGGGAAGGGTGTGGGTGAATGGAAGAGTGTCATAAGGTTAGAGATGAAAATAAAAGTTAGCCATGATCAGGCAAAAGACTTTGTTCTGTGAGGATGATCTTGCTTATTAAGGGTGATAGGTTAAAGAAACCATTTCGCTGCTTGATAGTAGTGGAGGATGTGATGAGGGCAGTTTCCAATAATCTTCGCCGAGATTTGTTGTGGATGTGTTTAGTGATTTTGGCTTGTTCAAATTTGAATGCATGACCATATTCTAGAGCATGGGAGAAAAGTGCACTAAGAGGGTTGTTGTTTTTTATGTCCCTTTTATGTTCATTTAATCGTTTCTTTAATTCACGTTGTGTTTCTCCCACGTAGAATTGATGGCAATCATTGCAAGGGACAGTGTATAAGCCGGCATGGGATGTGGGTGTTTTTTGGAAATGTCTGGATGTGTTTAAAGTTTGTTTTATGGATTGAGAAGTGGTTTGTACTATATATATATCAAACCAATTTCCGGGCCATACTATCTTTTTAGGAAACTTACCAAAAGTTTTTACTACTAACCCTAAGTCCGAGTCGCAAGATCATAAAACGACATATAATCACCTAAAAAAAATAGCAACCCCCCCCCCAAAAAAAAAACACAGCGGATTTAACTACCATAGAAAAAAAGAATTTAGTTAACTGCCTTAAAACTGGATCCCCATTTTGGGGATCATTTTACATTAAATTTATATACAAAAAATGTCCCCCACTTTAAATTCCAAAATAAGACTTTTTTTTCGATGAATCTACAATCATATCAAAATATGAATCGATATTTTTTCAGAATTGGGACAGTTCCTGGAGAGGAGTAAATCAATACTAAACTATTGTTTTAATTTGTCAATCAGAATAGTGGCAAGGTCTTTATAAACATTAAACAATAAAAAGTTATTTATTTTTCAGTGAAAATGTAACTGAAGAAAGAGGGCGAAGAAAGGGATCACAGAGAAAGCAAGCGAAACAACCACACTCTCTCTCCCCCTCCCTTTTCTATTCTCACTTAGCGAGACAGCAATACTTTCTCTCTCCCCATTTCTATTCTCACTTATGCCCTGCTCGACTTTCGGTAAGGTCGTGAGCAAGCGTTGGTTGTTTAAACTGAAGGTGTTTTAGTTATTTTTTCCGATTTATTAATTAAATAACTTTAAATAATTACTGTTAATATGAACGGAACTATTGCATATAGATAACAAACATAAGCAAATGCAATTCCAAATTAATAATACCAAATGTTAATTAATTATGAACGGTTTAAAAAATAGTTATGCTAATCAGGCAGTCAAAGGGTTCTTTCTTAATCGTTTATTTATATATACAGAATATCAAGTCTATATGTTGTATTATTGATTCCTTTTGGCTAAGATCAAAGTGTAGTATCTGTTCCGATGGATACTGCACGCCTGTCCTGTGCAGTTCTAGGAGGTCCACCCTCCCAGGCTTCGCCTCCCCTCTTTGGGGAGGAGTAAGTTTATTGCTTACTGTCTGAGGCGCCCCTGCCGGGGAATGCCGACGGGGCTGCCCAGGCAATTTTTAAATGGCCAGAGTGCTCACCTCTCGAGCGCTGGCTTTTAACCCCACTTGCTCGACCCGATCTTGGGTCACATCTTATCTGTGGGAGTAAGATAAAACTGGCCTTGTGCCTAACTCCGGGAGGAGTAAATAAATATTATTGATTAGAATAACATTAACCGGTTTTGATTATTAGATAGTAGTAATAAATGAAAAAACTTTTCGCATTTATTCATTAAGATATATATATATATATATGAATGTTTGCTAACATGTGATGACTGGACTGAAATAGAGATAACTTTGATAGGAACATAATTATGCAAAAAAAAAACAACAAAAAAAAAACAAATACGAAAAACAAGAAAAAAAGAGTAAGAATTTACCTGAGAATCGTTCCAGATTTTTAAGACGTTGCTTCTGGTGCATGTCCGCGTGAAGAGGCAGTGGTTGGCACTTCAACAAAGTGAAAATGGAAACCAACCGACGGACACTGTCTTTACTGTTACAGAACACTAATGTCCTTCCAGGGTAACGACTGAGGAAGTAGTACAAGTACAAATCCTAAGAAAACAAAGAATTTGTGGCAGGAATTATTGACAGAAAGATTATTAAAAATGTTGTTTGGCTCACGACAAATAGAACAGCCCGTAAAAAATATATCTCACAGAAGGGCAGATCATTGAAATCTTCTTAAGATAGAAAATGGAGGCTTAGTGAATGAGTCGTGTTGGAACGATCCCTGGTGGTTTTGAGGGTGGACATGGAAATATTCAACGCATGTCAGCATATAAAACAAGTTATAGAGAATATAATGAAGAAAATGTAATGAAGAGAATGTAATGAAGAGAATGTAATGAAGAGAATGTAATGAAGAGAATGTAATGAAGAGAATGTAATGAAGAAAATATAATGAAGAAAATGTAATGAAGAGAATGTAATGAAGAGAATATAATGAAGAAAATGTAATGAAGAGAATGTAATGAAGAGAATGTAATGAAGAGAATGTAATGAAGAAGATGTAATGAAGAGAATATAATGAAGAGAATGTAATGAAGAGAATATAATGAAGAGAATATAATGAAGAGAATGTAATGAAGAGAATGTAATGAAGAAGATGTAATGAAGAGAATGTAATGAAGAGAATATAATGAAGAGAATGTAATGAAGAGAATGTAATGAAGAGAATGTAATGAAGAGAATGTAATGAAGAGAATGTAATGAAGAGAATGTAATGAAGAGAATGTAATGAAGAGAATGTAATGAAGAGAATGTAATGAAGAGAATGTAATGAAGAGAATGTAATGAAGAGAATGTAATGAAGAGAATGTAATGAAGAGAATGTAATGAAGAGAATGTAATGAAGAGAATGTAATGAAGAGAATGTAATGAAGAGAATGTAATGAAGAGAATGTAATGAAGAGAATGTAATGAAGAGAATGTAATGAAGAAAATGTAATGAAGAGAATGTAATGAAGAGAATGTAATGAAGAGAATGTAATGAAGAGAATGTAATGAAGAGAATATAATGAAGAAAATGTAATGAAGAAAATGTAATGAAGAAAATGTAATGAAGAAAATGTAATGAAGAAAATGTAATGAAGAGATTATCGATAAAAGTAAATAAAAGTTTAGAAAGACAAATAAAATATTAAAAGTCAGGTAAGAATATAATTCTTCAATTTCATAAAAACAATAACTGATGTTAAAACGAATTAGTACTGTTGTCATATTTGGGCTGGTGAATCTCTGTCCCATTTGAGGGTTCTTCATAAGGTGCAGAAACGTATCTGTAATTTGATTGCCCACACACTTTCTTCTTCTCAGCACCCTCTCTATCACAGACGTCATGTTGCTAGTCTCAGTCTTTTCTATAAATACTATTATGGCATGTGTTCTTTAGAATGGTCTGATCAATTCTTGCTTCTTTTGTTCCAGCTCGTTTGACTCGTTGGTCTAGTGGTCTCCATCAATTCGCTGTTTTGATATCTCATTGTAATACAGCTTCCTATTCCAGTAGCTTCTTTCCAAAAACTGCAGGTTAGTGGAACTTTCTTCCTGCTGACTGTTTTCCTCCTACATATAGCCTTGGTCTTTTCAAGACTAAGGCCAATAAGTATCTCGTGTCTTTGCGATAATCATATTTCGTTCTTGTTAGCTCCTTACATCAAGTGGCTTCATGTCTTGTTTGGAGCGATTTCCATTAAAAAAAAAAAAAAGAAATAGATATTTATGATTTTATTTGGACGTTTCCAAAATTTTACAATTTATTCCAAGGTTTTAAAACCATTATTTGGTGGTGCTTGTGCTGTTCAGCTGCCGTATGAAAAAATTATTTTTTTATAAAAACAATATTATATACTTATTCAGCGTTATATTCTTACTCACTGTACAAAAAAGTAGAAAAAATTATCCACTAGAACTTTAATTACAAGTATTTTCCATTCTGCGTATCATAACAGCGACTCGTTCACTAAGCCTCCATCTTCTTTCTTAAGAATATGTAAAGGGCAGATAATTGGAGTCTTCTTAAGAAAGTGAATGAGTCGCTGTTATGATACGCAGAATGGAAAAATACTTGTAATTAAAGTTCTAGTGGATAATTTTTTCTACTCTTTTGTACAGTGAGTAAGAATATAACGCTGAATAAGTATATAATATTGTTTTTATAAAAACAATTTTTTAATACGACCGCTGAACAGCACAAGCACCCATTATTTTTTTTTTCAAGAAGAGTAAACGATCATCAATTTAAAATAAATGACACAATGCACAGAATTAGTTGTTTTAATGCTGCTAGTTTAAAACCACTTCCTCCGATTTGGTAGTGTTCTGATGATGGATCGCAATGTTCATGCGGGATAACCTCAATTAATTTCTTCATCCACATCACAAACTGTCCATCACCAAACCAATGACATGGCTGCTCAGGCTATTTTTGCAGGGCTAGAATCCACCACCCATCTCGTGTGCTGGCTTTTCGTATCTCCCACTATCCTGTCCTTGTGCCACATCTTCCTGCGATAGGAACAAAATAAATGCCACCAATGAACAAACATTAACTACTCTACTCAACTACTTGGCCTTTTGGCTAAGATCAAAGTGTAGTATCTGTTCCGATGGATACTGCACCCCATAGACTGGTATTGTCTTGGCCTTCGGGGCTTGATCTACGCCGGTCTATGGGTCTGTCCTGTGCAATTCTATGAGGTCCACCCTCCCAGGCTTCGCCTCCCCTCTTTGGGAAGGAGTAAGTTTATTGCTTACTGCCTGAGGCGCCCCTACCGGGGAATGTCGACGGGGCTGCCCAGACAATTTTTAAACCCCACTTTCCCGACCCGACCTTGGGTCACATCTTACTTGTGGGAGTAAGATAAAAACTGGCCTTGTGCCTAACTCCTGGAGAGGAGTAAATCAATACTCTACTCACCTTCTGATCATGTTCACAGTAAATCTTTGCCTCGGATAAATTTTCTGCTGTCCGCGACTTCATCGTAAGGTCGATTTTCTTTGCGTTCTTCTTGATTCCCATTTTGTCTACCAACGTATCTATCGAAAACAGAAAAGTTTGAACCAAAAGTTTACAATAATCTCTCTCATTTCTCTATATATTTAGTATATATTTTCATTTATGCAAACTTTTAGGCTACATATGTGCAGACTTGTTTCAGGTCTAGTCTTATTTTGTCAGGCCACATTGTTAGTATGAAAGCAAAACATTTTGTTTTCATACTAATAATATGGCCTGATAAAGCTAAACCAAAATAAGACAATAGCTGAAACCATGTCTGCACATATGTAGCCTAAATGTTTGTATGTATAAAAATGTATACTAAATATACAGCTCAGCTTGTTATTGAGCACTATTATATAAACAAAGTAAGGATTCACTTAACTCTTATAACCAAAAATACCAGAATTAATATATATATATATATATATATATATATAGATATATCTTTTTCTTCTATCTAATATATAAAATATCCCGTTTGTTTCATAACTTATCGATAGTTTAAAACCTAAAATAATGTATATTTTAATTCATCAGTTTGTCTTGCTGATAAATGTTTTTAAGAACAGAAAATTGTCATCCACTTCATTTCCTTCAACAAAGTACTTTATCCAGCTCTGATTTTTTATTTTGGACAATATTTGATAGCAATTTTCAACTGCTAATTTCACGCAGATTCTTTTTAATACTTTCATTGTTTGTCTTATCTTCATGAAAACAGTGACTATATTTCCATTTTTTTCTTTTTTTTTTGCAGAATAATGGAGTTCTCCTTTGAATCGACGCCAGAAGGACAAATATCGAGATTCCAGACTTCTTTAGCATCAGCATGGGGGGGGGGGGGGGGGGTCAGAAAGAAATTGAAAAAACAAAGACGATATCAAAGAGAAAAACGCATGATCAACTACCTAACAGCATCAGAACACCGGAGCCAGTTGCTGGTTTTCAGGAAATCATCGACAATGAACCATAATTCTCCCCAAAGGCTTCAGGCTGGATACCAATGGTTACATCCAGGTTCTGAGTAAGGTAGTGAAATCTAGGATTAACCAGGTAGCTGCAGGAAGCAAGACTCAGACCATGCTATATTAACCAGAAGATCTAAGTCCTAAGCCTGGCTATCAGAAAACTTTGTTAATCACACTTCACCTGACTACAATGTCCTCAACTTCTTTATGTGGAGAACAATGGAACAAAACACAGAGATCCAGTTGCAACAAAGGATGAGCTAAAGGCCAAGATCACCAGAGTTTCGGGGGCTCTAAGTCGGATGACAATGACGAAAGCCTGTGACTAGTTCTGTCACTTATCATCAAGTGAAATTAAGAGAACAAGTCATGGAGACAAACTGAACCAAGTTAGATGAATAAATCTAAAAAATTCAACTATGGTGTTATTTTTTTCTTAGAAAGTAATCTTGTGAATAAATACCGTCCAGACCTTGTATTAGCATAAATAGTAAAACTATATAAATATACTTACTCAATTTTCCTTCCACTGTTAGGTTGTTCTTGTCAAATTTGCGTTTTGTTTTTCTTTGGGGGCCAGAATGTGTTAATGTCAGCGTAGCAGAAAATATAAATGTCTGTCTTTTCTTTTTAACACCTGAACTTTGACTAGAAAAGAAAAACAATGTAAATCTATTATTATATAAAATCGAAGTTAATCGACGCTTCTTTCCCTATATATTTCAATCATACACAAAATACATGTTAAAATATTCATCAATTCTTGAATTGAGTTATGTTTAAAAAAAATCCATTTTAACACAAGCATTATTTCAGAGGGTTGACGTTTTCTGACAGCTGAAATCTCAGTCTCCAAGTTGGCGGTCTTAAGGATTGATTCCCTTCAAATTCCACTGTCAAAGATCCTTGTTAATGGTTTGCATCCAAGTTTCCTTGGGTTGTCCAACAGGATATCAGATGACGATAATACTCTATTCTGGTGTTTCTTCTTACCAGTCTCCCTGGGATCAGTCGAGATATGCAGCTGATTTGGAAATAGATTTGGGTGCCCTTGTGGATTGGGGTACGAAATGGCTCGTTTCTTTTAATCCTGTCAAGACTCAGCTTGTGTCTTTCGATCATAGGCATTACCCTTTTCTTCCTGAAAGTCTCATAGATGACTGTTCTTGAAGAGAAATCAACTCTGAAACTTCTTGGTCTTTCTTTCTCATCAAATCTTTCTTGGAGTTCATACATTAGATCCATTGCTCTTTCTGCTTCTTGTAAAGTCATTTTTCTCTATCGCTTTTAACACTTTCTCACACCTAAGACTATTCTCTATTTCTACAAATCTACTATCAGACCCGTTATGGAGTACTATTGTTATATTTGGATCCTTGTTGATAGTTTGCATCCAAGTTTTCTTGGGTCGTTTGATTGTTTTGTTTTACAACATATCAACCATTTTCAAGTTGTTTAATGCCGAATACGGTCATTTTGTAAAAGTTTTTATGCTTCAAGTTCTATATATCTTTAAATCTTTAACTATTTATGCATGGTGTTTCGTTTGGTTGTTTTGTAGAAGAAAATTATTGTTTTTATTTTTGGCGTTGCAGAACATGATTGAGTTTTGCAAAGGGAAAGGAAAAATAAACAATAACATCAATGTTTGGTGCAGATAAGAATAAATATTATACAGAATACAATATCTATTAAATCATCAGTTGTTCAAAACAAGGGGTTTAAAATAAAAGAAATTTTATTATTCCTTCCTTAAGCCATGGCTTTTCGAAGCTTTTACTTGTTTATATACATGCTCTATCTCGTATATCGAGCATCAATTTTTCATGATAGGTTCTACCTTAAAGATATACATTATATTTTTATTCTCCTGTTCATTACATGTATAATTATAAATATTTGTTTTTATCTACATACGTATACGTTTCATCCTTTTGGGAATCGTCAGTGTACAGAAGATTATTAATACCATTTGCCAGACTTGAACTCCGAAACATGGTTGAGATGCTGTAAAAATCATCAACCAACCAGTTTTTTTAACATATATATATATATATATATATATATATATATATATACATATATATAGTACATGTATTATATTTGTATCTATAGATGTTAATCCAATGAAACTCCAGTGTTTATAAAAAGGGTTCAATAACAAGTATAGCTGTTTTTTAGTATAAATTTTTATTTATACAAACATTTTTGGTTACATATGTGCATACATGTTTCAGTTGTTCCAAGAGTCAACTTCTCAGACCTTTAGAGAAATTTTCTCTAAAGGTCTGAGGAAGTTGACTCTCGAAAGAGGGGACAACTGAAACATGTATGCACATATGTAACTAAAAATGTTTTTATAAATAAAAATTTATACTATATATATGTTAAAAATTGGTTGGTTGATGATTTTTACAGCATCTCAATCATTGTTGAGTCATTTTATGCCCGAACCATAACTATGTTTAGTATACGACTGGTTTAGAGATCAATTTGTTTTGTTGGTGAATATTTTGGAAACGATAGTTTCTATTTAACTCATAGACGGGACCCTAGCAGGTGCTACCACTCCAGGTGAGAGCAGACCTGAGAGTATATCAGGAGTTACTCAACACTATTTTTCTTTTAATACTAATGAGTCATCACTTATCAAGGCCAAAAACCATTCAAGGATAAGAGCTAATGAGATTGCCAGTTGGATGATGAACAATATTATGAGAGGATTGGAAAGGTCACTACCCAAAGCTTCCAAATAGGGGCCTTACTATTGTATGCAATTTTGTGCCATACCCAAGATGGTTGGAGAGAGAGAGAGCTTGAATAGGTTATAGGGTTGGGAAAAAGGGTAGGCATTAAAAAAAAAGGGGGGGGGGCTAAGTAAGATGGATATTGTGATAGGATACAGGGGCGAACACTTTGCCCAAAAGTGTCTGAGGGAGTTTAGCGTTGTGCCAGAGACAAATTCTAATTAACCAATAGATGGGACTTCAAAAAGGTACAACCACTCACAGAATGAACCTGGCAGTAATGGTAAAAGAGTCACTCTGCACTCTCTAAAGCTTCCCCATTGAGGTCTCACCACTGGATGCAGTTTTGTGTCAAGGAAAGAGCTTGACTAGTTAATAGGGTTGGGAAATAGGGTAGGTAGAAAAAATGATAGAAAGGGTCGAGAAAGATGGATTTTGTGGTGGTGAGGTACGGTAGAGGCGAACATCTTGTCAAAAGGTGTCTGTAGCAGTTTAGCATTGTGTCCGGAACAAATTCTTTTTCACCCATAGAGGAGACCATGACAGGTACTACCACTACGAGACAAGATAGATCTGGGAGTAATGGTTACTAAAGGGTATCTCACACTCCCCAAAGCTCTCAAATTAGGGCCTCACAACCAGATACACTTTAAGATCAAACCCAGGACCTAATGTTGAAAGCAAAAAAAACTATAAAGAAAATATTAAAGAAAAACTTATATAAATTGTTATATTTGTCCCAGGCAATGCCAGACATGCCTACTGGTATATGTTCATAGAACCAAGTAAATAATGAATCAAAGAAAAACTTACCCATCGAGATATTCAAGAAGTTTGTGAAGTTCTTCAAAATGTCCCTTTTCTACCATGCGGTCAGCTTCGTCTATCACAAGATATTTAATGTGACTGACCGTAGAAATGTGTGGGTTTGACTGAAAGAAAAGGACCAAACATACATAAATATACATAATCTTATATATAAAGTAAAGAGAATTTTCCCCCCTATATTTGTAAATAGAGGAAGGGAGGAGGAACTTTCACCCTCACAGTCAGAAGTCCTGATATTGCTACTCAAATCACTGAGTATTAATTTTTAGAAACAGGCAAATATTTGGATATTCACTGGTGAAAAATCATTTGTCTTTTCCGCTTTCCTTCCCTCTTTGTTTTTGTTGCGTTTGTCTGACAAGGGGAAAGGGAAGATAAAAAGAATGCAGCTCTTCTGGTTTTACGTAACATTCGACTAAAATACAGAATTGATTCAGGGACTCAAAAAGTCATCACGCTGTACTTAAAGGCAGAGGTTATGAGTTCGAAAATCACCTGGATTTTTTTACTCTGATTTTATTCCTAAAATAGATATAAACATTTCAAATTACAATATTAAGGAAATTGGTTTTTGTTTTATTTTTTCTGTAATCTATGTAATATATGGAAATTAGAAGCTTGGTAAAGAATAAGAATTTTAAAAGAGAAGATTTACTTTTTCAAAAAGTTCCCAGAATCGTCCTGGAGTTGCGACAATTATTTCAGGTTTTCTTTTTAAGATTCTTTCTTGTTTCTGCTCAGACATTCCGCCAACAATTGCAACAACCTGATAAAATAGAAAAATTAAATAGCATTACGGTTTGTTTTACGAATACATAAATAATGTTTTAAATAAATGGATCAACTGTAGTCAAGGGCGACCCAAATGCTCCTTTTTCATTCTCTACTACACTTAGGTGTGAATTCTTCCACTTACCCATTGATACTCACCTCATAATACTGAGTGTTTAGTAAAGGGACATAAAGTACCATTTTTTGAGTCTTTGATATGACTCCATCGAGAATTGAACCCTGGTCTCTCGGCCCATTAGCGAATACTCTAACCTAACCCTTATTCCACATAGGCCAGAAATAATAATCAAGAAAGAAAATCAAGTGAGTAAAAAAAAAAAAAAAAAAAAAAAAACACGGACAGCAGTTATAAGGGTTAGGGTTACCAACTTAATTGTAATTTATATTATTCGGACTACTATTCTCTCTTTAGCCGTTATCTTAAAAAAAAAAAGTAATTCTATAGTAATAAGTAGTAATAATACATATCTAGACAAGATTAGGTTTAAGGCTCTCAAAATTTATATGGCTTAATGGTTAAAAACGTTGTTTAACAATCAGTTTTAAGTGACAGGCTTCTAGAGGTTGATGGTTCAAGCCTTACTACCGGCCATAATAACTAAATATAAATGAATACTTCAACCCGGTCATGACTGACAGAACAAGAACAATCTACCCTCATGGATTAAATAAAGGATTCCGTTTAAGATTCCTTTCAGGTTCACCGAGTTCAACATAAAGATTCCAAAGTTCCTAAGTTCAAAAAGATGAAGAAGTTCAAAGGTTACATTGATTAAAACGATGGTAGTTTGGTTGTTTTACAACATATACACCCTTTTCGGGTTATTTAATGCCGAATCCGGTCATTTTAGTGAAGGTTCTTATGCTTCAAGTTCTTTATATCTTCAAATATTTATTAATGGTTTTTGGTTTGGTTGTTTTGTTTTACGACATATCAACCCTTTTCGGGTTATTTAATGCTGAATCCGGTCATTTTGGTGAAGGTTTTTATGCTTCAAGTTCTTTATATCTTCAAATATTTATTAATGGTTTTTGGTTTGGTTGTTTTGTTTTACGACATATCAACCCTTTTCGGGTTATTTAATGCTGAATCCGGTCATTTTGGTGAAGGTTTTTATGCTTCAAGTTCTTTATATCTTCAAATATTTATTAATGGTTTTTGGTTTGGTTGTTTTGTTTTACGACATATCAACCCTTTTCGGGTTATTTAATGCTGAATCCGGTCATTTTGGTGAAGGTTTTTATGCTTCAAGTTCTTTATATCTTCAAATATTTATTAATGGTTTTTGGTTTGGTTGTTTTGTTTTACGACATATCAACCCTTTTCGGGTTATTTAATGCTGAATCCGGTCATTTTGGTGAAGGTTTTTATGCTTCAAGTTCTTTATATCTTCAAATATTTATTAATGGTTTTTGGTTTGGTTGTTTTACGACATATCAACCCTTTTCGAGTTATTTAATGCCGAATCCGGTCATTTTGGTGAAGGTTTTTATGCTTCAAGTTCTTTATATCTTCAAATATTTATTAATGGTTTTTGGTTTGGTTGTTTTGTTTTACGACATATCAACCCTTTTCGAGTTATTTAATGCTGAATCCGGTCATTTTGGTGAAGGTTTTTATGCTTCAAGTTCTTTATATCTTCAAATATTTATTAATGGTTTTTGGTTTGGTTGTTTTGTTTTACGACATATCAACCCTTTTCGGGTTATTTAATGCTGAATCCGGTCATTTTGGTGAAGGTTTTTATATCTTCAAATATTTATTAATGGTTTTTGGTTTGGTTGTTTTGTTTTACGACATATCAACCCTTTTCGGGTTATTTAATGCTGAATCCGGTCATTTTGGTGAAGGTTTTTATGCTTCAAGTTCTTTATATCTTCAAATATTTATTCATGTTGTTTGGTTTGGTTGTTTTATGACATATCAACCCTTTTCGAGTTATTTAATGCCGAATCCGGTCATTTTGGTGAAGGTTTTTATGCTTCAAGTTCTTTATATCTTCAAATATTTATTAATGGTTTTTGGTTTGGTTGTTTTGTTTTACGACATATCAACCCTTTTCGGGTTATTTAATGCTGAATCCGGTCATTTTGGTGAAGGTTTTTATGCTTCAAGTTCTTTATATTTTCAAATATTTATTAATGGTTTTTGGTTTGGTTGTTTTGTTTTACGACATATCAACCCTTTTCGGGTTATTTAATGCTGAATCCGGTCATTTTGGTGAAGGTTTTTATGCTTCAAGTTCTTTATATCTTCAAATATTTATTAATGGTTTTTGGTTTGGTTGTTTTGTTTTACGACATATCAACCCTTTTCGGGTTATTTAATGCTGAATCCGGTCATTTTGGTGAAGGTTTTTATGCTTCAAGTTCTTTATATCTTCAAATATTTATTCATGTTGTTTGGTTTGGTTGTTTTTGTTTTACGACATATCAACCCTTTTCGAGTTATTTAATGCCGAATCCGGTCATTTTGGTGAAGGTTTTTATGCTTCAAGTTCTTTATATGTTCAAATGTTTAATCATGGTTTTTGGTTTGGTTGTTTTTGTTTCACGGCATATCAATCCTTTTCAGGTTATTTAATGTTGAATACGATCATTTTGGTGAAGGATTTATGATTCAAGTTCTTTATATGTTTAAGTAGTTTTTATTCATGGTGTTTGGTTGAATGAAGGGTGAGGGGAGAAAGAGGGGAGAGGGAAGAAGAGGGGAGGGAGGGAAATTATTGTTTTTTGTTTTGGATTTTGCAGAACATGATTGAGTTTAGCAAAGGAAAAAAAACAATAAAACATCAATATTTGGTGCATTTTGAGTCAGGAAGTCAATAACTTCAGACAGCCTGATTTTGTAATGCCAGTAGGTTCTATTTGACCCATAGATGGGGCCCTTACAGGTACTACCACTCCGGGCCAGAGTGGACCTGGGAGCAATGGCAACTAAGGGGCAACTCCACATTCCCCACAGCTCCAAAATGGAGGCCTTATCAATGGATGTCTTTTATGGTCATACCCAGGACCTATCGAAACGATGTGATATACCAACCAAGATGATGTGATATACCAACCAAGATGAGAATAGTAGTAATCTAACTTATTTTATTCCAATGAATTAACTGAATATTAAGACAGAGTGTTCCCTCTACTCACTTTAAATTCCTTGATTGCAAATTCTACCAACCACCAGGATTGCATTGGAGCAAGATAACCATGATTTGTTGAATTAAAAGGAAAAAACCCTTTCTATTAGACAAGTAAAAAAAATGGTCACGAAGGATAGAGCTGAATGCCTTCCCATCCATTTGTAAGCACAACATCAATGGTTCTGAAAAACGATGACCAGGGGAGACAACTTCGATTGAATCTTTGTTAGTTGTGGTTAGAAATAAAGGTGAAACCTAACTTCATAAAAAAAAAAGCAAACACATTCAGCATCTCAAAACTCGGCACACAAAGTATCCTTGTAATCCAAACTGATACCTGTGGCATGGCGTCAAAGATATTTTGCTTTCAGGAATCCAACAACAACGTTTAGTTGGTCTAACAGTGTTAAATATTCGAGGTGGGTAAGTTATCTAGTGAATATGTAGGAGACAGGAAGTGTTTCAGCCAGGAGGTCAAAGAGGTTTGTGGAACAGAGAATACAATATCTTGAAAAGAGAAAGTTGATGAAACGTGGGTGGACATCGCATCATGTATTCAAAGGCAACAGAACGTTGGTCTTAAAGAAGCGATTGAAAAGTAGGTTCTAAGATGAGCTAAAAGAATTAATAATGTAAAAAGCTTCCAAGCAACTCTCTCTCTTTCTCTTTTCCCTGTGGTGTAGTGAAGAGAAGAATAAGAGAGCTGTATACCTTTGTAAAGGTTTTATTCACAAAAGAAAGCTACAACAAAATAAAGTTAAAATGACATAATTAAGGCTGATGTAATTAGTCAACAATGATTTTATTAATTGTAGTGTGACCAAGGTGATCCATAATACAGGCCTGGCAAACATGTGACTGGGGTCCATAAATAATTACAGAGAAAAGTTTTAGTAAGAAATTTCTTAGTAAACTCCAGTAATATGCAACTATACATATTATTAGGAAGCAGCGTACAATAAGCATTTTCTTTATCTTCTGTAAAAAAAACAAAAAAACAAAACAGAAACTGTATGTGTAACAAACATAACAAATTTTGTAAAATTATCAAAATTGTTTCTTTGAACATTATTTTGGTCATAAAGTATTTGATTTTGTAAAATGTTGAATTTGCTTTCTGATTGTATTATGTCATTATATTTTCTGTAATCAATTAGTCAATATAAACAAATTGACTCATGATTTTTTAAATATCAAAAATGTGTCTAATTTATGGTGAATAAAGTAATTTTTTTGTGAATTTAGTCCTTTTATATTTTTGTACTTTTTGCATTTGATTTGATAGAAATAAATCAATTATTGTAAGCTGCTTCCTAATATGTATAGTTGCTAATTATTGGACATTACTAAGAAATTTCTTACTAAAACTTTTCTCGGTAATTATCATTTAGTAGTAATTTTGGTCTTCACATGTCCGCTCCCAGTCGTGGACCCCAGTCGCATGTTTGCAAGGCCTGTATTATGGATCGCCTTGAGTGTGACACAATAAACCTATTTGTCTCTTTGACCTGGTATTGTCGAATTGCCTTCCTTATTATAAGAAAAGCATGTTGGCCGACAATTGTTTCAGCACTACATCTCAACAACAAACGAAAAGGCAGGAGAGACAACCAGTGAATAGACGTATGCATCTAAAGTATAATTTCAAATAAATGTATCGCAGTTGCCCACACAATTGATATAAAATACTCAAGTACTAGATAAATATACAATAATACACCTTTTCTTCTCTTCTATCAAATAAAGTAAAGTCAGTCTGGTTTTTGATTTTTGTCATCAATAGCTTCCTTTCCACAAAATCAATATTATAATTCTGATTAGCCAGTTTATTTAGTGGATCATTTCAGAATGTTCTTAAAAAGAAAAAATGTATTTCGATTTAATTCCTTTCATAAAATATTTTATCAGACCAGAATAATTTTCAAAATGATGTGATCTTAAGAAAAAAGTGGAGTAACTCTATAGTCGTCAATACAGAGTTAATTCTATTTTGGGGGGTGACCTTTCACTTTTTTACAATAGGGAAATAACTGTATTGACGAATAGAGTTACTTCCCTTTGTTTGGCCTACTTTTCACATTTTTCAAGAAAATGTATGTACACTATTAATGAAAGTAAAAATAATTCCCGACAAAAACAAGGGGTAGGACATTTCGTTTTAAATATAAATGTGGTGGCTGTCTTTCTGTCTGTCCAGCATATATAACCCTATATCAAGCTCAAACGGGAATACACATTAATACGATAGCGTGTGTGTTAGTTTGTGTGTCACGCTTACATCAAAAGCAACGACCATTCCGAATCTTTGTATGCTACTCATGAATTGGAGCCAAATTTAATTTAATCTAAAGCATTTACAAAGTAAGGTTTAGTCGTCGAAATCGGAATTAGTCGATCGATCAAATCAAGAAAAAAGTCTGACGGATGGCGCAAAACCACTTTTATAGGTTAGGAACAAGATAATTAGTATTGAAAACATCATTTCGTGTAATTTACATGGGTATAAATTAAAACAAAAAACAAAACAATAAAAATGGTTATATGGGGTTCAGGGCTAGGAGTAGGAGTACATAGGAGTCTTCGTTGAATCCCAGGCAACACCAGAGATGTCTTCTAGCTAATAAATTTGGAACTGAAGATCGCATCTAGCATATAAAGTTATCCTGTGAGATTTTAAAAGTTGGACCTGAATAGCATTTAAGTTGACAGATCAAACTTAGATCCTGACAAGCCAATTTTCATTTGTTATTATTGTATATGCCCAGACAACTGGTATTTTGGAACCATTTTTCAATTATGACCGAAAAATAAAAATCAGCAAGGGGAATAACTCATTTTTTTTTTAGTTGAAGAATATAAAGAGAGTTGTCTCCTTTACAACTAAAAGCCACCATCTGACCATACAAGAAGTATTGTTGTCACATCTGGGCTGGTGCACCAACCACTAGTCTCTCCCTGTTAGACAAGGTCCAAAAAAGAGTCACTAATCTAATAGGTCTCTCACTGTCTAGCAAACTCCAGCCCCTGTCCCATCGCCACAATGTTGCATCCCTGTGCGTGTTTTACAAGTACTTTAATGGAATGTGCTCCGAAGAATTTGTTGCACTGGTGCTCCCCCAACGTAAATACCCACGACCGACCCGTCAGTCAGCAAAATCCAACCGCTTTACTGTCGAGGTATAAAGATGCCAGACGGCTTTCTAATCTAATAGCTTCTTTCCTCGAACTGGTATGGCCTCCAATTCACAGTTGCCCCTTACGTCTCAGTGACAATTGTCTTGTTTGGAGTGAATGAAAGTAAAAAATTTTTTTTAAAATGTGCAAACAAATAAAAATTATAAGCTAAAATGACTACACTGCATCCCAGGCAACGCCGGGTAGGTACAACAAGTCTATAATTAAACTTGACAAGAAATATGACAAGTCTATAACATATAAGTCTATATATAAGTACATAATAAGTCTATAATATAATAAGTAATATAATATATATTAATATAATACAATTAAATAACAATTAATTAAATTAATTTAATAATAATCTTAAATTTAATCTTTAATTAATTTAATTAATATAACAATTAATTTAATTAAATAATAATTAATTAACAATAATCTTAAATTTAATCTTTAATTAATTTAATATAACAATTTAATTAAATAATAATTAATTAACAATTAATTAATACAATAATAATTAATATAATATATATATTCTCATCAACCCATCATGTCAACCCAATATTTCTATGTACTTGCATGACATTTTTCTTAAAATTATCATCCTGAAGAAGTCTTACAAATAAAGACGAAACGTTGATGAATACATAAAAAAAAAAAACATCTTTTGGTTTTTCCTTTTTCATTTCCCATTACGTCGGATTACTCTCATCCTTCCTTTCTCAATATATATATATTGGTATGACAAGTCTATAATAAAACTTGATAAGAAATATAATAAGTCTATAACATATAAGTCTATATGACAAGTCTATAATAAAACTTGATAAGAAATATAATAAGTCTATAACATATAAGTCTATATGACAAGTCTATAATAAAACTTAGTAGCCCTTACCTTTATATCAGTAAACTGAGCAGCTTTTAAAAGATGGTCCTTGACCTGGATAGCCAACTCTCGGGTTGGGGTCAGGATCAAAGCTTTCAAACCGTCCCTTGTGGTTGTCTTGCCTTGCTGAGGCATCATAGATTCCATCTCCCCGTCGCTGATTTCGTCCTCTAGAACCTCCTTTTCGACCATGTCGTCTTTGTTGCAATCAGCATCATCAAACGCCGGATTATCAGGGTCTTCTTCAGCATTATCTTTAGCGATACTATTTTGTTCAGATAATTTTTCGGCCTCCTTACCTTGTAGAATATGGTGTATGATCGGAATGCCAAAGGCTAGAGTTTTCCCACTGCCCTGAAGAATAAATAGTAATAATAAAATGATATTTTACAATTAAGAAAAAGGCAACTGCAGCATTTAATAATCTTATATACAGAATATCTGAAAAAATTGATGGTATAATTTCAGGATTATGCTTGTAAAGGAACCGCTTTGTGTGGAGTTTGCTTTTGTAATATCATTCCATTAGCAGTCTAATTTCGTTTGTGGTCCGTTACTCCCTATTTCGTTTGTGGTCCGTTACTCCCTATTTCGTTTGTGGTCCGTTACTTCTAATTTCCTTTCTGTTCCATTACTTCTAATTTCCTTTCTGGTCCGTTACTTCTAATTTCCTTTCTGGTCCGTTACTTCTAATTTCCTTTCTGGTCCGTTACTTCTAATTTCCTTTCTGATCCGTTACTTCTAATTTCCTTTCTGTTCCATTACTTCTAATTTCGTTTGTGGTCCGTTACTTCTAATTTCGTTTGTGGTCCGTTACTTCTAATTTCGTTTGTGGTCCGTTACTTCTAATTTCGTTTGTGGTCCGTTACTTCTAATTTCGTTTGTGGTCCGTTACTTCTAATTTCGTTTGTGGTCCGTTACTTCTAATTTCGTTTGTGGTCCGTTACTTCTAATTTCGTTTGTGGTCCGTTACTTCTAATTTCGTTTGTGGTCCGTTACTTCTAATTTTGTTTGTGGTCCGTTACTTCTAATTTCGTTTGTGGTCCGTTACTTCTAATTTCGTTTGTAGTCCATTACTTCTAATTTCGTTTGTGGTCCGTTACTTCTAATTTCGTTTGTGGTCCGTTACTTCTAATTTCGTTGGTGGTCCGTTACTTCTAATTTCGTTGGTGGTCCGTTACTTCTAATTTCATTTGTGGCCCATTACTTCTAATTTCATTTGTGGCCCATTACTTCTTCCCTGTTGTCATTGGTTTGTGCTGATCATATTTATTAACCTGTATTTGATCTGTTGTATTGCTGTTAGCTGAAATAAGAAGAGCGAACATTCGCATGATGACGACTGAGCTCTTCATGTTGACTATGAAAAGAAACTCTGCCAATCGTGACACTCAGATCTTTCTACTCAGTCTCATGGCTTTTATATTTGTCTCGTGTCAGTTTTTCATGGTTTTGTTTGTGTATGTGGCAACACCAGGCCCAGGCTTATCTTATTTGTGTTCGCATCACAGGGATAGTGTTTATCTATCCTATATGTAAAAATAACAGTGCACTATCACACACACATTGTACGTGTTAGATGTTTACAATAAAGACTGTTGATAAGTAATTGTTCCAATGGACTATAACTTAGAAATCAAACATTTCTAGACTAATCCCAAAGTTATGCTATCGATTTTCTTAACACCTTGTATATAAAATGTATAGTCAGATTTTTCCTTATTTGGTTGATTGAAATAGCTTTTTTAATAAAACAAATATTTAATTCGGTTTAGACTATGTTAAAAAAATATTTGCATTACCAATCAATTTTATTATTTAAATATTTAGCCTTGTTCAATATTTTATTTTTGATTAGTGATATTTAGAGGAGGCAGGAGGAGTTTTTACTCCCATACTAGGAAGTCATCCCATACACAGACTGGGAAAAAAACTTAGGCAATTTTTTATGATTAACAGGTCCCGGTATTCAGTGGAATGGCCATTCTATAATTCTATAGTACAATGGAATGCAAATAATTTGCAAAGCAATTTTCACTCTACATAATTTATTTTGACTAAAACTACAAATTGAATTATTGTATAGAATGACATGTTTTTAAAAGAAAACATTACACACTAAAAATTAAATACAAAAAATATGAAATCATTGAATAAATATTTATGTGAAATAAAAACATAAAATTGGTAATTATTGTATGAATAAATAGTTTTGTTTCTTATTCCATTTCTACATTAAGTTGATCAAACAAACTAGCAGTCCTGTGACATCCTGTGGCTTAAATGAATGAAAAGAACATGGATTCGAACTTACCTTATCTCATGGAAGAAACTGTCATGACAATTCTGTTAAGATAGGTAGAAGTGGCCTGGGGAAGTGAGTAATTATGGGAAAGAAGGGAGAGAGAGAGAGTATAAAACCTAAAGAAGGAGACTAGTGAAGAGGAAAGTTTTGTTTTTAACAAAGTAAAAAGATTAGTGATAGTTAAAAGAAAGGAGATTGGGATAAAAGGACAGGCGATAGAGAAAAATATAACTCAATAATTTGCTTATTTCAAACGACATATCCTATGCATAGAAAATGATACAAATTTTAAAAAAATCAGATTTGATTTGGTGTATCAACCCATTTACAAAAAATCAAATGTTGAAGATTTTCAAACCTAAACACAACATCCACGGTAAATGATTGAAGAGTTTTTTTTTTTAATTGTAAATTAATGTTTCCTTCTATTTCAACAATAGATTGAATGAAATGTGAATTTAGAGAGGGTAGAGTGATTAAGACTGATAGAATAATTGAAGTATTAGTGGTGTGAGGGAAAATATTTTTTACCTTTAAAAATTGGACTCGTCTGACAACCAAAGGCATAAAAATAATGATTACACAAATTAGTAGTAGTAACCTTGCTAACAACAGTTAGTCGTTTAACGTCTAACCTAAGAACTATCCATTCTTTTTCCTATTTCTTACATTATTTTTTCTGTAGGAAAGGTAATTTATTGTTGGCTAGTTTGTGACCTTGAAGGCATCAAGCTGCTTCATACCTTGTCTGGAGCGATATACATAAAAAAAAAGTAAAATAAAATGAAAAACCTTATTCTTAACCATTTTGAATTTTAAATTTTTTGAAAAACTCAGTTACAAAACTTAATTTTATGACACTTTATCAGAACAATTTTGGAAAGTTTTATGATTGATAGAATTAACGATTTCTTAGTGAAAGAAGATACGAAAAAAAAAACAGAATTACAATTTGATATCTTTTCATTTAAAGTTGTTATAGATTCAGATAATGTTTTGCGTTCATTGCTGTGTTTGTGTAAGTTCCAATGTGTGTGTGTATGTATTACCTTTGTAGTTGTGTGATTGCAGTGTTGGCATAAATGTGTGTGTACCCATTGTAACAGGGACCATTTCAGTTTATGATGCCGTTGGTTATTTAATATCGAAGATATGTGTCGTGTGCTGTCAATCCTCGAACCAAACTCTGGTCAATGAGCTTGTTGCTTTTATGCAAACTGATCGGCTACCAGAATTGATTTTTTGTAAAAATGCACGGGAAACAATAGTAATTACAAACAGTTCATGTGACCTGTTTATGCAGACGTATTTGTCGACCATTGTTTTCTGTAGTTCTCAGTTCCACCTTTACTTAAGCATAGCTTTCTAAAGAAAGTGAACAAAAGAAAAGGAAAAAAAGAAAAGACTGGAGCAAAACGAAAAGAGACAGAAAGGCAATGGCCTAGCATTTTTTGCTGGCTCGAACCTGCCGCAGATTCATACCAAACATATGAAGTGAATGCGACCAGATGAGACAGAAGCTGAAGTTAGTATGCTAATTTTGCAGTCTACACAAATAACTATTATGCCCCTGTTGACTCAGTATATTCAAGTTATCTCCCCTCAATTATACTGTGCAACCATAGAATTAATTCTAAAGACTAGAAATATATCGAAATTCAACCAATTGTGTGAATTTAGAACAAAATATTCTGCTTTTTTTCATAGCTGTGGGCTCGAGCTAGGTGGTTTTGTTTCACTCAAGCTCCACATTTTTAAATGATTTTCACACGGTTGCCGTTTAGACAGGACTCCCAGACAGTTCACCATCTAAACATGGCCTTTATTATTGGTCACAGCATTCCTAGGTAATATCAAAGTAAATCCTATTTACTTTACATAGCTCAATGCATTCTCTTGAATTTGTTTACCCTGACAACACGTGGTTATTTCGACTTTGTTTAGGAACTTTTAATGGGGAGTCTTACGTTAATAATTACATCTGTAATTTTCATCCTTGTTTATGCATCATGATATAAATGCATGTATATATGTGAATTCAGCCATTTCTTCATCATTGTCTTCTTTGCCTTTATATGCTGATGTTGTGCGATCATGGATAATCCAACATATTCAATATGGTGGCCACAAGTTGGAAAAGAGGCTCCAACACATGTGTCTGTACAAAATGGAATATCAAATATTCAAATTCCCATCTCCAGACATTACGTTTGATAAGATTTAACAAAAACATACCCAAATTTAAAACCATAACATGAACATTTTATTACAGTTTTCATAATGCAAACGAAAAGATGACTTGAAAAGGTGAGATAATATGAAGTTTTGTTCCCGTAACTAATAGTAAAAGTTTTTTTTAACCAACGGTTATGTGGGTGTGTGCGTGACTCACCGTTGAAATAATATTAAATTTTGTTCATGTAACCAATAGTAAAAGCTTTTTATAACCAACGGTTATGTGGGTGTGCGCATGACTCACTGTTGATATAATATGAAGTTTTGTTCATGTAACCAATAGTAAAAGCTTTTTTAACCAACGGCTATGTAACCAATAGTAAAAGCGTTTTTTAACCAACGGTTATGTGGGTGTATGCGTGACTCACCGTTGCAGCAGCTCCGATGATGTCTTGTCTGTACAAAATGGCAGGAGGCAGACACAGTTTTTGAACGGGAGTTGGCGAGGTGAAGCCTTGTTTTGCGAGGGCACGTAATACGGGCTCAGGAACAGAGAGATCGTTCCATTCAATCAGATCTGAAAGAAGAGAAGAGACAAGTTAGAACAGTGGCAAGTTCTCTAAACACAGTTTTTAACCAGGGAACAGGGGAGAGATTTCAGTTACGGGAAAAAAAAACTTTATCTATTGTTAAATATTTGTAAATATCTCTACTAGTATAAATATTAGTTAAAATATATTCGTTCAACTGAATCTGGCATTATGCTGTAAACAGGATATAGGATATAAAAATAAGCAATGTAAAATTCTGTTTGTGTTTCAAATATTCATTTGTGTTAATGATTCAACTGGAAGTAAGAGTTTGTAAAAAAAAAATTTTTTTAAAATCAGTGTTAGAGCAAAATTTGTTCTTTTGCTCGTTGCTAATTTTGGGGTGCTTCAAATCCATTTGATCCTCTTTATCTTTTTCAACAATTAACATAAGATTTTTTTAAAACTGATGCGTTTACAAAGAAACTGGTGGATTTAATTTTGAGATTAAGTTATTTATTTTAAATAGGATTTAAAACATTGTGTTTCATGCTATTAATTTCAATTCAATTAATAGTAAATAAAAAAAAAAAATAATTCTATGTGTAATTATCAAAGTTGGTATGTGCAAGTCACACACACACACACACACACACACACACACACACACGTGAAGTTGTCACATAGTTTTATTAATACAAAGAATTACCAGGCAACGTTTTTTTCTCTTCACTCGGTTTGACGTTTACTTCTTCGACCTTTTCAGGTTCAGCTACCTTCGGAGTTTGTGCTGAAAGAAAAAAAACAAAAAAACAGTAAGAATTAAATCGAATATTTTTTCACATTTAAATAAAGTTATGACATGAAAATATTTTGTACAATATATAGAAAGTAGAAAGCTAACATATAAAGTTATCTAGTCAGATTTTCAAAGTCAAACCCAAATAGCATTTAAACTGACAACTCAAACATTGCTTCTGAGAAGCTAATTTTAATTTGTTATTGTTGTGCAGTGTTATTGGCAATATAACAACATACTTAGCTACAATTTATTTTTTTTAAATTACTTTGTCTAGCCCAGGAGATTGCTAATATGAAAAATATTTAAATAATTACCTAAAAATATAAATTAGCAAGGGGAATAACTCATTTTAAATTGAATAATATAATAGGAGTTGCCTACTTTAAATTTTAAAATGTGAAAACTAATAAAAAATTTAAAGGATTTCAGTGCATCCTAGGCAATGCCAGGTAGATATAGCTAGTTAGTAATAAAAAAAAGTTTTATTTTTCTATCCCTTCCCAACCCTGGTTAAAAAAACTTTAACCGAAATTGGAAAGTAGAAAGTGAACCTTACGTTTACTTTTGACAACCTCGTAACTCTGCCCTCCCCCCTCCTCACCATCACCAATGTATTTTGTCCTCACATTACATGTGTGATGTTTCTGACAAAGGTGGAAGAATTGCTGCTTTTGGGGTCAGCTTTCGTTTTGAGTGGGTGGTATGTGGAGATTTTCAATCCTCTCATAGTATTCATCATCATTCATCTCTCAATCTATCCATCTCACTAACCCTTATCCTGTAGATGTGACTGATTAGTAAACAATAAAATAGAATAAGATCAGATTTGATCTCATGACGACTCAAACTGCTTGCCGTCGCTATTTACAAACTCCTGCAATTGAGAGCGGACATTCATGCATACTCTGGTCATAAATAACCGGAGACCGCTTGTGAATTTAATATTCCCTAGAAACTTCCCTCTTAAAGGAAAAAGTCAGCTCAACCAGCATAGAGACACAAAGGTCTTTATTAGCATCGATTTCCTGACACGGCAGTAAGACGAACAAAATCCTGTCGTCAATAATGTGTGGCTTGCGTGCAAAAACTCTATCCTTTAAAAAACCTCCCAAAAAGAGGACTTGTTTTACTTTCGTTGTTTTATTTTTTATGGAACTGTAGTCGTCACAAGACACCATTAATGTTAAGTTATCTCCCTTTGTATTAAGATAAAAAGAGTTCTGTTCCTTTGGGACAAGTTCTTAGAGTTATCTCACTTGCTTGTTTTTGTTGATTATTGACTAGGAAAACCAAGATGGTGGTTGGGACAAACGGATGTGTGTCTATCATTGGATTTATGCAATCAGTAAACTGACAAATAGTGAGTGGCTTGCATGCAAAAACTATCCTTTAAAAAACCTCCCAAAACGAAGGTTGTTTGCCTTAGATCAGCTGAGTGTGACGGCCGTTTCATCTGCTGGGAAATTCTTTGTGAAGTAGTACATGCACAGTGAGTGCAAAATGTTACGGCGCCTCATCTCGCGGACAGTAGAAGTGGTTGTCTTGCTATTATTCATGTACCTGTGGTACTATTGTATCCTTTACTATGTTCAAGTGCACGGTTTGTTGATGGTTGCGTGTTATCTTGCATCCCTCTGAATATTGCATTTTTATTTCAACATGGACAGGCGTGCTTTTCAAGGCTTGTGTATTCCAATTTTGGTTTCTATTAAATGACTGAAATCTAAAGAATTCAATTTGAAAAGGATGTTGAACACGATGAAAAATAAACATCGTAGAGTCAGCAGTCCAATTGCCTGACTGACTGTTGAAATTTTTAATGGCCTGACTCGGACTTCTGAATTTGTTGAAACACCGATTCCACAATGGTTTAGTCACATTATTGTTACAAAGAAAATACTCACGCGATTTCTGTTTTGCTTTTTTCTTCTTCTTCTTTTTTGGTGGGATTTCAAGCAGCAAATCTTCCTCATCATTTTCAGATGTTCTTTTCGATGACTGAAATGATTTTAAAATCCTTTTAGAGCAACATGCTACAGACATACTACTTCCGGCATAGGATCAAAATGTAGTATTTTTTCTGTCCTCGATCAGACAAGAAATCCTTCTAGACCGAAACAATTTTAGATTTTTGGTACTTCTGCAGTTTACGGACAATGCTGAAATAATAACATTTAGAAACCATTCTTAACATTGGGAGGGAAGGAGACTTTGTTAATTATTCTGTACTTTCACCTAACAATTTAAAAAACAAAAGATACCGTAAAAATTGAATTCAACTTCAAAAACCATATCTTAAAACATAGCCGGGTGTGTAAACTGCAGAAGTACCAATTTTTAATCTCAATCCAGAGTGCCTATTTTTTTTTTTTTGAGAACTGTATTTCCTCCACATTAAAAGCCAACCTTGTGTTTTACTTTTCCATCGTTAGAAGAAAAGTAAATAAGGATTCAATTATTGTGTAGAAAAGTATTATTTTCAGTTTCAGTGAAAAACACATTTTTTTCTTTTAATTGTTACAATTTTCAAAACGAAGAAAAATTGTGATATAGTTGTAGTAAGAGTTATATTCTCTTGCTTGAATTTACTTTATAATAAGGTGGACGAAAACATACCCTTCATTAACCCCAACGCTAACCTAACCCTTCATTAACCCCAACATAGAGAAAGTCGGGATTTGGGTCAACTCTAAACTCAGTCACGCCTCATAATTCAGGTGGCGATTGCTACCATAATTTGGCTTCACTTCATGTAAACAGATCTAAAGATATTTTATGAACTCATCTCCCAAAAATAAAATTTGAAAATAATATTAAAAAAAATTAAAAAAATAAAAATCGATCTTACAGTTTAATGGAAGATAATTCTGTCAAATTTAATATTTTTTTTAGGTTATCAACCGTCACTCCTGTACTATGAGGTGAAGGCGAATTTAGGGTCTCAACCCTAATCTCTGCATTCTCGACCTCTTCCCGCTGATTTTAGGGTCCCGACCCTGAGATTTTTTTTACCACCACCTCAAACTTAAGGGTAAGTGCAGGTCATGATTTTTTTCCTCCTCATCATTAGGTAAATCCAAATATGTACTAATTCCTAAAATAATAAAAAAACAAACAAACAAGCAGTATTATTACTGTACTAATTCTGAAAAGACTAAAAAATAAAAGATTTTACCGTTTTTATTTTAGGCGAGTACATGTAAACAACCTGAAAAAGAAGGTGGTAAAAAGAATTTTTTTTTAATTTTTAGATTTTCAAGTGAGGGAGATCACTTTGGCATATAAATTTAACATGAAATTATCACCCTCTTCTGAACCAGGCAGCGTTTTTAAGAACTGATCCAGAAGTGGGTTATCATTACCGCCTAGAGGCCCGAAAGTAGGTGATTATTTTAGGTTAAAATTTATATGCGAAAGTGATCCCTCACTGTAAACTAAAAAATATTGTTGTTCTTTACCGCCTATCTTTTCAGGCTGTTTACTCACATTTTCTGCATTTCATTTGACAATTTTTTCTTTATTTACTCAATTTCAATATTTGTTGGAAATTTGTTGTCTGCTGATGATAGCTGATCGGCTAATTGCTTCGGCATCTTTCGGCTGCTTACCTAACCTGCCGGCGCGAAGTTGCCTGAAATTGGTTTGGATTCTTTATCTGTACCCTAAACTTTTTTTGCAATGTTATTTTTTAGAAAATCATTGGGTTTTTTTTTCTTAGTATTGCCGTATCCCATACAGTATATTTGCTTCTCGTTCGATCATCCCAAGAACCCACTGACCTTTTTTATATCTTCCACTGTGATGTTTTCGATTCATAAACTTACTTCGTCAATTTGACAAATACGCCGATTAATCTATGCCTTGCTAACCATCTAAGAGTCCCAAAACAATTTTTTTTTAAACATATTTCACCCCAAACAAAGCAGGACGCCACTGTAGACGTAAGGGGTTACTAAGAATTAGGGTTTGGGGGTCATCCTAAGTTGGGAGCTGTGAAGCTAGATGTCTGTTTACATTAGCTTTAAACCTCTGTCTGTACAGTCGGGGAAACAAGGAGCAGGGAGGGAGTTCCAGAGGCCGGCAGCACCAGGAAAGAAACTATTGGAGTAGAAGGATATCCGGCATCTGTGGACCTCCACAGTGAATGGATGGAATTTTGCTGATTGACGAGTTGGTCTAGTGTATTTACGTCGAGGGGGCACCAAAGCAGCCAGTTCATCGGAGCACATTCCATTGAAGTATTTGTAAAACAAGCACAAGGATGCAACAATGCGGCGATGGGACAGGGGCTGGAGCTTAGTGAGATACCTATTAAGTTGGCGACTCTTTTTTGGACCTTGTCTAAGAGGGAGAGACTAGTGGATGATGCACCAGCCCAGATGTGGCAACAATACTCCATGCATGGGTGGATGGTGGCTTTGTAGAGATACAGGATAATGTCAGGTGTGAGGAGCACAGTAGAGGGAGCCTACCTTCTTTGCTGCAGCCTTGGCAATGTCTTCAGCGTATTTGTTCCAATTTATGTTACCTGTGAAGGTTAGGCCAAGGAGTTTGAATGATGAACTCTCAGGTAGAGTGCTATTTGCCATGACAATCGATGGTTGGAGAGGTTTCTTGTAGCAGTTTCGAGTGTTAATTCCCGTAAGGATATATTAATTAAGCAAAGCTCGATGGCTGGTCATACTTCTTTACACATGGAATGCATTTTGATTTTTTTTTTAATCCGCTGAAATCGTACGGTGTCAAATTTAAAAGTGTGTTAAAAAAGTTTGTTTTCACAATTAAACTAGGGACCACTTTTTCGAGGCACCGGTTGAATAGAGCAGACGCTAGCTTGACGTCAGAGTTGTGCGCCATTTTGGCTGTTAAAATTACACAATCGCCAAAACATCACTAATGTTTATCTAGATAGAGACGAATGGTAAATAAAAATGGTGAAATTGACTTTTAACGGTCCCGCTATCCACACTGCGTTTGTGTATTTCTTTTATATTGCCACCCGTACTTAGGGTTACTGTAACGGTTAATGAAGGGTGCGTTTCTTTTTTTTCATTCAACAATGGGTGATTATTACTATTACCGACATAAATTACTTTAAAAGGAAATACCGTTGGAACATTAGTCAAAAACGATTTATTTTGCTTTACCTACTCATTTTGTGACCTATTTGCGTTAAAATAATTAATAGAAATCTTTAAATCAATTTCGCCTACAAAAACAACTAAAGAACCGAGACGAAAAAGAAAATCCCTTACCATGATGAAAAATTACATTTTTAAATTTAGAAAATTTTCCAAGAATACACATTAATTCTCAGAAACCATAAATTCCGAGTTTTATTTATTTATTCTCATTGTGATATTATTAAACCATCGCAATTTTCGATCTTATGTCGAAAACCCACGTGTTCATTTTGAAAAAAAAAATCGAGTAACTAAAAAAACATACCAAACCGATTTTAAGTTTTCCTCCAACAATTTCATAATCTTGCAATTCCTCGACACATACAAGTCCTTGAAATTTGGCATCGCCATAAAAATTAGGATCTATCTCAACTGGTTTCCAGGCTGAATTGGCCTTGATATGTCCACCTTTTTTCACCATGTTAAACAGTGTACTGTAAACTATTTGTAAAACACGGAATCACCGGTGTCGACTGAACGAAACGGTGTTTGCGGGCCTTAGTCGCCCATAAAAAAATGACCTTCCTAAGAAAACCTCGAACGTAGGCAATAATCCCGACAGACTTTATTTATTTCGTGGGAAAGACTGGTCTTTAACTAACTTGAATAGTCACATTTATTGACTATTGATTATTGATTATTGTCATGACGATGCTGAAGTGGATGACGATGCGAACTGACCACATGGGAATTTATGACACCGGAAAAATAGGAAGAAATGGCACACGTGGAACATATAGAGGAAAATCTCACAAAATCTTGGATACAAGGGAAAACATTAAAAAATTTGTCGAATTAAAAAGAAAATTATATTTACATTTAAAAGTATGAGGATAGTCAGCTACTCCTCTGCCCCCGAGAATGAGATTCTACGTTTTTTAGGCGATTACGTGTGAACATCCTGAAAAACAATAACAACAATTAATTTAGAATTAAGAGTAGGGGATCAGTTTGGCATATAAATTTAACGTAAAATGTGTGGGGGATGCTAACGCATTCTATTCCTCTTAAATATTGAAGAAAAACGAGCAAGAAAACGTCAACATTCAACACAAATGAAGGGCAAATAAAATATCCAATATTCAAACATTTATATGAACAACAACAATTTATTTTGCATTTTTACACATAAAAATTATGTTCCATATTTGACGAAAGTCTTTTAGCGTCTTTTGGATAAATATCTCTTTGACGGCTTGAAAGAAATAGTGTCTTTTTGTTATTTAAAGCAATGTCTCTTTAAATAAGTTTTGTATGGAGAAAAACGCACGTGTGTGAGTGTGTGCGTGTGTGCGTGTGTGCGTGTGTAATTGAAAAGAGAGAAAGAAAATGCCAAGCTTACTATGTGTGTCCAGCAGTCAGAAAAGGGGAGAAGGAATGATTTGACGCGACAGGTAGTCGTCGCATCGTCTTGCGAGTGGCCGATGGAGCGAAACAATTCTCCCTGTTGTGTCTGAAGAAATTCTGGAGGCAAGAGACCGGATCTGTCGCAAACGACGTTTATATATGTCCTAATCAGCAGGGGCAGTGACCGGAAACATATGATCCCTATTTTGGCGTTTTCTGCGGGGTGTTGAAAAACGCCTGTCGACTGCTGTTGAAAGGTGAATTCCATAAAACCCCCCTCAGATTGAAAAATATTGAAAGAAAAAAAATATTTTCAATATGTAACATATTGTTTCAAGTTGGCAGGCCAATTTACTCTCCTGCCGGATTTTGTCCTTAGCTTCGGTGTAGGTGGTGTGCTGCTTATTGTAGTATCTTGTTCGCACACGTGAGTGTCTTGTGAAGGTGTGAGGTGTTCCGACACGCTATTCTTCGATAGATCCAAATATGCCGGTTTTAACCTGTCTATGGCAACCGTATCTTGTTTTCCATTTTTCATAATAGTGAAATACTTTGATTTCCTCTCGACTACTTTGAAAGGTCCTGAATATGTAGCACAAAAAGGTTTTTTTACTGCATCTATGCGTACAAAAACATATTCGCAGTTGTTGAGGTCTTTTGGAATGTAAATTTCTTTTGTCTGTGTCCTTGTAGGTGTAAAAACCAAATCATTCATCCTTTGCTTAAAATTTTGAACAAAGTTTGTAGTTGGTTGAAAATGATTTGTTTTCTCACAAAATTGGCCAGGCAATGTCAGTGTGGTCCCAAAAACCATTTCGGATGATGTGCACCCTAAATCTTGTTTCAACACATTTCTGATGGACAACAAAACCAAAGGGATGTTTTCTAACCATGTTCCGGAATCGTTATTTGCTGTCAGAGCTGCTTTCAGTTGTCTATGGAAACGCTCGACCATTCCGTTCGCACAAGGATGATAAGCCGTAGTGGTTATGTGTTTCACTCCCAAAAGTTTTGTGAACTCTTCGAAAAGTGTTGATTGAAATTGTGCGCCGCGATCTGTTGTTATTACAGATGGACAACCAAAATTAGCTATCCAATCCTGCAATATTGCTTTCGCGACGGAATGTGCGGATGTATCACGCAAAGGAGTTACGACAGGCCATCTGGTAAATCTGTCGATTATTGTCAGTAGATATTGGTGGCCCTTTGCTTCTGGTAGTGGTCCAACTATGTCGATGTGTAAGTTGGTGAATCTACCATCTGGGTGAATAAATTGTCCAGGAGGAGATTTTGTATGTCTGCCTACCTTGCTAGTTTGGCATTTTAAACATTCTTTAGTCCAGTCAGTTATGTCTCTATGCATTTTAGGCCATACAAAACGATCACTAATTAATTTTTTTGTAGCTCGTCTGCCTGGGTGTGACAAGTTGTGAAAATGTTGGAAAACTTTTTGTCTTAGTGAAGGTGGTATGTATGGTCTGGAATAGCCTGTGCTCGTGTCGCATAGAAATGTTTCTGATCCGAAAGGGATTGGTTGTGCCTTTAATTTTAAGGAAGTGTTCTTTTTTACTTCGTCTAATGTCACATCATTTCGCTGTTCTACTGCGATTAGATCGAAGTTGAGTGTTTCCAAATTTATGGCATGAATAGTGGAACGTGACAAAGTATCTGCTACAATGTTATCTGTACCCTTGATGTATTGGATATCCGATGTAAATTGGGCTATATAGTCCAGTTGTCGGGTATCTCGTGGTGTATATCTTTCCATGCTTGTGTGTAAGGCGTATGTGAAGGGTTTGTGATCTGTGAAAACTGTAAAGTCTCGACCCTCGAGAAGATGCCGAAAATGTTTGATCGAGAGATAGATCGCAAGTAATTCCCTGGAGAAAGCGCTGTATTTTTGCTGTGCGTTATTCAATTTCACAGAAAAGAAAGAAATTGGTCTTTCTGTACCGTTTTGAAACTGGTGTAGAACTGATCCAATCGAATCTGAAGAAGCGTCCGTAGTCAGTGTGAGTAGTGAATTATCCTCATCACGGATGTAGGAAAGCTTTGTGAAATCTGCTAGTGCTTTCTTCGAGTTTTTAAATGCGATCAATGCTTCCCCTTCTACTGCAATTGTTGCATTTTTCTTTTTTTGTTTGCGCAGTAAATTTGTGAGTGGGGTTTATATCTTTGCACAACCTGGAATAAATCTGCGGTAATAATTGATAAGACCGAGGTATCTTCTCAGTTGTCGTAATGTTGTTGGTTGTGGAAACTGCTGTATCGCTCCCACTTTTTCTGGTATGGGCGCAATACCTTGCTCATCGACTACATGACACAAGAATGTCAGTTGAGGAACTGTAAAAACACATTTGTTCACGTTGATTTTTAAACCAAAATGTGCCAGTCTCTCAAAAACCTGTTCTAGGTGTTCGTGATGTTCCTGCATACTTTGACTACCGATGAGAACATCATCGATGTATGCAAAAGCAAATGGTAATCCTCTCAAAACTTCGTCTATCAGTCTCTGGAAACTTTGAGCTGTGTTACGTAATCCAAAAGGCATTCTTGTGAATTCGTATAGGCCGAACGGAGTAGTGATTGCTGTTTTTTCTATGTCTTCTTCCGCCACTGGAATCTGATAGTATGCTTTGACCAAATCAAGTTTGGTAAAAATTTTAGTTCCTTGCAGACCTATGGCAAAATCGTGGATGTGTGGAATAGGATATCTGTCAGGAACTGTTTTAGCATTGAGGTGTCGAAAATCTCCACAAGGCCGCCAAGCCCCTGAATCTGGTTTTGGTACCATGTGTAGTGGCGAAGAGTATGGGCTACTTGATGGGCGGATGATTCCTAACTTTAGCATGTGTTGAAATTCGTCTTTTGCTATTTTGCACTTATCCGGGTGTAGTCTGCGTGGAGATGCATGAGTTGGTGGTCCGGTAGTCTTAATGTGGTGTTTAGCAGAATGGCGAATTTCATCCGTGTGCTTCAAAGGAGTCATTATGGATGGAAATTTTTTAAACAGTTCCTGTAAATCACTGTTAGTTGGTAAAGTACAGCTGATTCCTGTCGATTTGTACACTGATGTTATTCCTTTCATCGACAACTGTGTTTCATTGTCGATGAGACAGTGTGTATACATGTTTACCGATAGACGAAAATGAGATAAAAAGTCTGCCCCGAGAATGGGTGTTTTTACTTGGACTCGTGTAAAAATCCATGAAAAAGGTCGTCGCAGTCACAAATTTAATGTTAGTGATGTCTCACCGAAGGTTTGGATTTTTGATCCGTTTGCTGCTTGCAACGTGTATTCTGATGGTGTAGACTTGCTGTTGGGTTCTGGTGGTATTACACTTATTTGTGCACCTGTGTCGACTAAAAAATGATATCCGGTATTTCTATCCCGGATGTAAAATAGACGACTAATTTGTTTGATTCCAGCAGTTAATGTCATCTTTAATCGCTGCTGGAGCGTCCGTTTCCCGCCCGAGTCTGGTCAACATTGAAATTGCATGGTTTTATGCATTTCCTCGCCTTTTTTCCAAAATTGAGATGATACCAGCAGGTATCGTGCGTTTGTCCCCATCTGGAGGAGGAATTTGACCGGCTCCGGCGATTCCTATGTGGAGAATAGGAATTGTCTCTGAAACGTCTCCGAGGTCAGTAAAATTGTTCTTGGTTGTTAAGGAGACTCTGGACCTTGAGTGTTAATTCTGACATGTTTTTTTCAAGCCTGGCTACAATGTCAGGTGTGTCTGTTTTTAGTGTCGGCACTGAAGACGCATACACGTTCTTTTCTGAGTTGTTACTTTCGTGTATTTTGTCAGCTACTTCTGCAAGTTTCTCCAAATTCAAGTCGTCCAGTAGTGATGCCAAAATTTGTGTAGTGTGGGCCTGGAGCTTGTCTGTCCATAACTTTTTTAGAACCGTGTCGGACATTGTATTTGATCCCAACAATGTGCGCATTTTTCTTAAAAGTTGAGATGGTTTCATGTCTCCTAAATTCAGGTTGTTGAAAAGGTCATGGAGTCGCCTTTCGTTCGATTTGCCTGTTCGTCTTATTATGGCTTCCTTCAAAATGTCGTATGGTTTTTCCAGCGGCATGTGGTCTAAAAGGTCTACAACTTCTGTAGCTACGTCTGCTGGTAGTTTTTCTACCACGTACACATATTTTGAATTTTGTGAAGTAATCTTTTTCGCCGTAAAAATTGCATTCAGCTGAGAAAACCACGTTTGTACGTTTGTAGGGTTGTATGTTGGCAAATTCACAGTCAGTGAACATTCTGTAGGGTCGCTAAAAGCCATTGCTGTTTGAATACTGGAATCTTATTAAATAAATGTTCAACGGGGTCACCAAATTGTGGGGATGCTAACGCATTCTATTCCTCTTAAATATTGAAGAAAAACGAGCAAGAAAACGTCAACATTCAACGCAAATGAAGGGCAAATAAAATATCCAATATTCAAACATTTATATGAACAACAACAATTTATTTTGCATTTTTACACATAAAAATTATGTTCCATATTTGACGAAAGTCTTTTAGCGTCTTTTGGATAAATGTCTCTTTGACGGCTTGAAAGAAATAGTGTCTTTTTGTTATTTAAAGCAATGTCTCTTTAAATAAGTTTTGTATGGAGAAAAACGCACGTGTGTGAGTGTGTGCGTGTGTGCGTGTGTAATTGAAAAGAGAGAAAGAAAATGCCAAGCTTACTATGTGTGTCCAGCAGTCAGAAAAGGGGAGAAGGAATGATTTGACGCGACAGGTAGTCGTCGCATCGTCTTGCGAGTGGCCGATGGAGTGAAACAATTCTCCCTGTTGTGTCTGAAGAAATTCTGGAGGCAAGAGACCGGATCCGTCGCAAACGACGTTTATATATGTTCTAATCAGCAGGGGCAGTGACCGGAAACATATGATCCCTATTTTGGCGTTTTCTGCGGGGTGTTGAAAAACGCCTGTCGACTGCTGTTGAAAGGTGAATTCCATAAATGTTTTTCCTTTACCGCATTGTTCTTGCTTTGTGCCATGTTTTCATATTTATTCACTTCTGCCATTTTTTACCGTTGCTAATTTTACTGTGCCATTTTTCCGGTGCCATTTTTTCCTGTGCCATTTTTACCGTGCACTGACGACATGGGTGTGCCAAATTCTAATCCATGCAACCCCTTTCATTATGGATGTTGGCAAACTTCACGTGGTCTCTCTCATAAGTACCTGATTCAAGAATGAATTGGGGGAAACTGTAGCAGTTACATGAGTGACCTATTTTGTATTTGATCTACGTAACTGGCAGTGAGTTTTGATTTGGCTAAGCGATTATGTAACCATCATCTGTTCACCACACGAACAAGCAACTCATCTAAGCTCAATGAGATTTATACGCGATGAATCTATTTCGTTCAGTTTGTTGAATGGTTCACCTTGTGGAGTTGGCGCTGCTGCTGATAATCATAGTCGTAGACGAAGACAAAAAAAAGACAAAAAAAGACGTGTGCTCAGTATAACAACTTTATTCCGACTCCTACTACAATAAAACAAGGGCAAGTAACTCTTCCATTTATAACTGAACAGAATCATCTTGGCACAAAGCACTTCAGTTCCAGACTGACTCCCAGACAGACAAGATGTAGATTCTGCATTCTCTACCGTTGGCCTGGTAGAGAAATCAAGGAACTCCAGAATAACGTTATTTCGTCATGTCTACAATATTCAACCCACTGTACAACCTTCATTCTGTTCCTGTGTTTCCAGTAAAGAAAACTGCATATCTCTTTAGTTGTGAAGCCATCGTTTATTTTGTGAGGAATGGTGATCCCGTTTGCTTATTCTATTTCAGTCAGATATGGCCAGACGAATTACTCTTCCAAGTAGGTCGTCATTCTGATTTTCTTCACGATTTAAACTCTCACCTAAAATTGGCTCCCCCCCCCCCAGCTAAAACCCAATGCCAACAACAGAATCAAACCGGTCAAAGAAGTCGATTCATAAGAATTTATTTGTCTATTACATTGTATATAAAAAAATTTAATTAAGCAGCTTATTTATAGGAGTTAATCTTCATGTATATTCATTGAGATTTTGTTATCGTGAATGTTAAATAAATGTTTAGTATGACTGTGATATTTTGCTGAATGATTGCATAAAATATATACAATGGGGTTAGTATAAGAAATCTCCACTTTCTAAATATGGCAGATAAGCAGATTTGCCAATCGAAAAGTAGATGCAGGTCCCAAAAGCTTTTTTACAACGCACCTCTTTCGGAATTACAAAAGAGGACCTGAATCTCTGGCAAATCAGGCTACCTTTCACCTAAATGGAGAAGGTTGAAGAAAATTATCAAACAAAAGCATTGTAAAAAAAACAAAAAACAGGAAGGAGTAAGGACAAAATAAAAAGGAGCCTAATGATTCCATACATATGTAGTAGTAGTAGTAGTAGTAGTAATGGTACTACAAACAGCAGCAGCGACAGTAGTAGTGGCACAATAACAGCTGCAACAAACCACCATTATGCTCGGCGCTGATTGGTGCAAGTATTTAACTTCCTTTCTGGTTTGCCCAATCAGGGGCCATCTCTCATGCGAGCTGAGCATGTGATGAGAGATTATAATATGAATAACACACTATTTACTTCCTCTCTCTTTCCCACATTCCAGGACTGACAATATCTCATCCACGTTGCTCGGACCAACCCCCTAATTTCTCTCTTGGGACGCAATAGAACCCCTCCCCCCCCATGCCTCTGGCCCTGAGTTCGACTTTGACAAGAAGACCCAAGGATCCATCATGGCTACTGCTGTACACACGTGGACTTAATAATGCAACACATGTACTTACATAGACAAATAAACATGGTCTGACTTCGACACGTGTGTACAGTTGTTACAGTATGGCGTGGTTACCTTCCTTAGATTCCCCTTCTCCGGTAATAAAGATAGGGAGGCCAGATTCAAGATGGCGACCCCCGTATAAGTCTACACGTGTCTCTGTTTTCTGTTTCCACATACTAACAAAAGCATGTTTTACTAACAACAAACGTATAAAGCATTTACATGGTGGCGGCAGAAACTGAACTTAAAAAAAAGGAATCATGAATTCTACAGCGAACTGTAACGGAGAAAACATGAGCAGAATTTTAAAAAGCCGTCTTTCTAGACATAAGTGCAGCATGTGCGTTTTATTAAGCACAGCAAGCGCCATGTTGGATTTTTACTGACCAAAATCGTGAGTGCATTCATTCCTGTTTTCAACGCTGTTTGATTGTTTTTTAAAAAGTGTTTATAACAATGTCGAATGGTATGAGCAAACCATTGATGTGTTGGGTAACCTCAAATTTTTTCAACAACAATGTAATTTATATTTCTCCGTAAAATGCATCCTGGAACACAAACAAGTGACAGCATTATTTTGGTTATCGGGAGTAGAAGGCCTAAGATGATACAATGGTAAAAGTTCCTCTTCTCTCTCTTTCCTTCTTTGGCACTGCCAAACACACGTCTCCCTCTATGGGGATGCAGCAGACATTTTCCTGGGTCTTTGGCCCTGGGTTCGACAAGAAGACAAAAAACCAAAATGGCTACTGCCGCATACACGTGGAATTAATATCCACTCACTCTCTCTTTTTCTTGCCTCTCTCGACATGTAGACGACTACTACACTGGGCTACCTCGCCCTGGCCATTTCAACACAAAGTTCCAAGAAGCTAAAATGGCTACTGCCTCATAAACATGGACTTGATATAACACACACACACATAACTGCTTACATGTGAACAGACACAAATACTTACTGGGGATGCAACAGACATTTTCCCGGGTCTTTGGCCCTGGGTTCGACTTTGACAAAAAGACAAGAAGCCAAAATGGCTACTGCCGCATACACGTGGAATTAATATCCACTCTCTCTTTCTTTTTCTTGCCTTTCTCGACATGTAGACTACTACACCAGGCTACCTAACTCTGTCCATTTCAACACAAAGTACCGGGAAGCAAAAATGGCTACTGCCTCATTGATATAACACACACACACACATAACTGCTTACATGTGAACTGACTTTCACACCGTGTACAGACACAAATACTTACATACACACATGGACACGTCCTGACAACATAGCCGGTGTACAAACATTCTATATTATGAACTATTCTCACTTCCCTTAAGAATTAAAGTAATAGACTTCCTTTACTTATGGACATACTAACCCCTTTTTCCCTTTTTGTTCACGTACTAACGAGGAAGACCCAATAACGTTGTTTTATGTATTAGAAATGGACTTCGTCTCCTTTTTCTATAAATGTGCTGTTTATTCTAATAGAACTTCTGTACATTACTTGAACAACCTTCACTAACTACTCGTTTGTCCCTAATTTACCCAATACTTGTAAGACACAAATAAAAAGCAACTGACTCAGTACAGATGAACTCCTACTTTAACATTAAAGCTTCTTTAGGGATTGCCAAGCACCACGCTAAACAATTAATATTTGGGACTGGACCGATTCGATAAAATACATAGATGTTTGGTATAGATCACCAGTTAGCAAGTGCTAACTTTTAAGAATAGAATATTGTTAATAAAAAAGAAGAATTTGTAAAATAAAAATAAAACATTTATATAGCAACAATTTTACAAAAATGTAAAATATAAACGATAAAGTTTGTTGAAGGTTGAAAAAGTTTTTGCATATGAAAACGACACGAGCATTAAATATATTTTCAAAGTTCAGTGCGCGTGCGTGCGTGTTTACATACTTGGGTTAAGCTGTTATTGGGAAGACGGCAGTCGTGCTTAAAAAAGTGGATGTTGGGCTTCGCACTCAAGTTTCTTGTTGCTGTCTTCATCGAGAGCCAAGGCCGTTCTGTGTCATCCGCGAACTCTGATTTCTTTTGCTCAAGTTTATTTCTACTTGTTAAAAACATGTGTGAACACTTTTCACTGAGTTCAAATTCGGGCCAACATCTGTAAGTACTTATTTTACGAGCAACTGACCGCAAGGTGATTCCCTCTTCAAGAAAAAAGAAAGAAATGAAAAGAAGAGGAAAGAAGAGGAGATAGTAAGCCGAACGTACCTAGCAGGCTAGCACTTTCCTTCAATGCCCGTTCGTCTCATCGATCTATTGATCTGTCATATTATCTCTTTGTAAAAGTGGTCACTTAATTCCAACTATTAGTATAATAAGGCGTATTTTGTACTTGAACTGAAATGGGGGATAAATTTAAGTGACCTAACAAATCTATGAGTTTTGTTTAATAAATAAAATGAATACTTTATATTTGAAGCAATCCACATGCAAAAGATATTCATGTAGCAGTTGCATGAGCGAACTATTTTCTGCTGGTTTACGTGACCGGCAGTGAGATCTGATTCGGCTTAGCGATTATGTAATTATTGTCTCTTCATCACATGGGCGAATAACACGCCTACATACAACTAGATTCATACACGATGAATCATTTAGGCATGAAAACCAGACCATGTCATGAAGAGAACAATTCAGTTCGCAAAGTGTTCCTCAAACTGACAGGATGTACTCTTTCCCATTCTCCACTTGACTCAACCCTGAGCGGGTGAGATATCGAACTCCAGGATAACATTATTCTGTCTAACCGCCATGAATCATCCCATTGTACCATATTCATTTTGTTCTAGTGATCCCGTAAATATAAGTTCATATCTATTTAGTTGTGGAGCCATTATTTATTTCGAGGAATAATGGTGCTCCCGTTTTGCTTATGAAACATTTCCATTTCAGTCAGATTCGGCCAGACGTATTACTCTTCCAAGTAAGTTCGTCATTCTGATTTTCTTCCCGATGTAAATTACAAACTCTAAAAGGGTTCCCTCCAACTAAATTCACTTCCAAATCTCGCACATATATAAAATCGCAAGCAGTGTTTCTCTCTATTTTTCCTGTTTTCTTGCAAACGTCACAATCCACCCTAGCCCAAAAGGGAGGTGAAAGGCCTCTGCAAACGCAATGAGCGATACACACGAACTTCTGTATGCCTACTGAAGCACACATATGATGCTTGACAAACGCATATACACAGTCCGTACATAAACACACATGGTGCCAGCCTAAATGAACATACATACACTCTCTCACTAACAAAGCAGTAACACTAATATACACACACGGATCACTATGCCATGCCGATTTACACACAGCTAAACGCATGCGGTGCCAGCCGAAACAAACATGTATACTCAATTTTTTCTTACAGAAGAAACAACTCTTTTTTCACTGAGAAACGCTGGAAAAGATTTTTGCCCGATGCTTGGACAACGCCGGTTATCCTACATATGCCACAGGATGTAACAACTCGGAGACTATATAGAATTCAAAAAACATTTATTGCTCGCGAACCCGACGAGGTTCACTATAAAGTTGTGTCCATAAGAATGTGCCCAACAATGTCTGAGTAGAATGATGTGTATTTGTCAGCACACACATGGTGGCAAGTGTGTTTATAGTAGTCAGACCACAGGAAGACAGAGACGGTCAGACTGATGTTGTCTACAGCATATCCTGGGTGAGAAAGAGAAGGAGACGGTCTGTGCATCCCTTTTTATAAGGCAGATCGTAGCATCACCTGCCGTCATGAAAAGGTGGGGGGGGGTAATACGGGTCTGACGCTCTCTGGTGTAGATTTCATAAATGTGTTTAGAAAGGGAGGTAATGCTACAAGTTCTCTGGACACTTTGAACTCCCATTAGTTTCCAACATCTTATATTGCATTGTGTTAACAAGTTGTTGGATAAAATTAATTAATTCTTCTTTTGATAATGTCTTATTCTCAACCTGAGTATGCTCTCTTCAACATAGTGATCTTGAACCACTCCAGCTTCCAACAACTCTGTGAATTGATTTGGTTCTGCAAAACGCTTGTGCATTCTTATCCACACAACAACGACCATCGTTTTTGGTTTGAAGCCAGATCCACAACGTCCCTCCAGCTTCTTCCCGTTGCAATCAAATCTCATAATTAGGGTTAAACTTAAGTAAAATAAGATATAATCTCAAAATAATAAAGGGAGTACAGTGTCAACAAATAAATTGTTGACACACACAGAGCCATCTGTAACAGACTTATAATTATTATCTATTGTCATTATGGATTAAAAGAGCTGCTGGACAATCGATGTGGCGCTTGTATTTAGATTTTAATTGCAAATTTGATCAATTGCACAACAGATTGTCTCCTGCAGCAGGAACATTTAGAGGAGATGTGTTTGGCCATTCTTGTATCATAAACAATTTGGTTAGAACAGAAAAGAAAATTACACAAAGCATCAAAACAAAAAATTAAATTGATTTTATTTCAACATATAAACCCTGAAATAAAGACTGAAATCCTGGCAAGAGCAGCACAAACGGCAGCAGCACTTTCAAAACTGAAATCAATCTGGAAAGACGGAAACATTAGTCTCCGTTGCAAACTGAAGCTGCTGCATACACTAGTATTATCCATCTTTTTGTATGCATGCGAGTCATGGACCTTGACAGCTGAGCTCCAAAGAAAGATCCAAACGGTAGAAATGAGATGCCACAGAAGAGTGCTTGGCATCTCTTACTCAGACCGTGTCACAAACGAAGAAGTTCGCGCTCTCATCAACGCGAATCTGAACAACTACGAAGATTTACTGACAACTGTAAGAAAAAGAAAGCTTGGATGGTATGGTCACGTGACAAGGGACAGTGGTCTCTCCAAAACCATCCTTCAGGGAGCAGTGCAAGGCAAGAGAAGGAGAGGTAGACAACACAAAAGATGGACGGACAACATCAAAGAGTTGACGGGCTACAACTTCGCTACAACCCAATCCATTGCCCATGACCGTCAGAAGTGGAGACAGCTGGTGTGGAGTTCATTGGTGCAGTGCCCCTACGACCCAGGAGGGGGTTAAGGGACCAAGTCAAGTCAAGTCATATAATATATATATATATATGTATATATATATATATACATATATATATATATATATACATATATATATATATATATATATATATATATATATATAGTGTTATAATGGAATAATTCCAGCAAGAAATCCGGGTAAGAGAGCTCAATGTGGTAAACAGAGCAATAACGTAAAATATAATAACACGAAATTACATGATTGTCGATGCAATAATTTATTTCAACCTTGCGGTTTTATTCAAGCATCCAACTTAACAATTACATTTTTGATACTGATAGAAAATTGAATTTATCCTCGGCACTTCAAACACAATCAGAGGGAGTGGTGGTAGCAGCCGGTTTGAACACCCAACATAGAGCGAGTAGGAATTAACATCTTATATTTAACTAAATTAATCTAAGGGGATCTTATGGTTTTTTTTGTTTATTTTTATTAAATAATAACGTCTGAGTTAAGCGCACATATGCTTTCTACATATCCGACCTGGTGACATACGCCTCCATATATACGCACACATATACCTATTCTTAACATCACACACACACAATTTTTGGCTAGCCCGAAATTCAGCTTACCAAGGCCACCGAGATTTTTTACCCGGCAAACGAAACGAGAGAGTCTCGTGTCATCAGCCGGTTGACACTTCTCGTGCCCTAATTTTCTCTAGATTCGCGCGTCAGAATTAATTTGAAAATTAAAAATACTCTGATTTTCACAAATTCATCTTACATTAGTTTATAATCTATGGAAGCCTATAATTAATTCTAATCTAATATTGTCTATTGATAATATTATACACTTAATTTAATTCGCTATCTTATTTTAAGTAAATAACATCTGCATACATCCCTATATATATACACATCTATCTCTACACGCACACACATGTATACATACATATACACACACATACATATATACTTACATCTACACACACATATATATATACACACATACACACATATACATATATATATATACACATACATACATACGCACCCACACATACATACATATATACCCCCATACCTACTACCTTGAATTAAAAATTTTTTAAGACATCGAAGATAAATGTGTTTCGTCTTTAAGTATTCATTAAAGAACATCCCTACTAAATGAATGCATACCTACACACACACACACAAACATATGCACATACACACACATACACACATATACCTATACACACCTATATACGCACATGCACACATAGCCACAGATGTGCAAAATAGAGATACATATATATGTATACATAGACATACACAAATGCACACCTGTACACATACCTATATACATACTCAGTCATACGCATACGTACACACATACCTATACTCATATACTCGCACATGCCCATACATGCACACATACACCTGCACCCATGTATACACATATATACCTATATACACATATATATATATACAAAATAATATATACGGCCTGGAAAGTTTTAAATTGCATATACATACCCATAAGTAAAATAATACATACGGCCTGGAAAGTTTTAATAACCGGGGTAAGAGTTTAATTAAATATACGCACACATTGATAAGGCAAATATGCAGTACATACATACACACACACACATACACACACCCACATACATGCTAGCACATACACAAACACAAGCATGCATGTACACATATATATACATACAAAAACAAATGTACTTATATATACGTTCCTATTCTTATCATACATACATATACACTAATGCCCGCATACACGCGCATCCGCACGCGCATGCATACATAGCAAATATAATGCTATCTTATTTCAAATAAGTACACTGAATACACGAATATCTTAAGGTACACTCGTATATGCATACATCCGAAAAACAACTATAACTAATGTCACCAGGTCAGTAATTACATTTTCATAACAGATATTAATGTAAATATTTATGGGGGTTTACCGTAACTGATCTATTTGGTATCTAACCGTTACAAGTCTAGAGGTCTATTAGATTGTTAGATATTGGTAATTTTAAATTTGCATTTATGTCTGCATTTCGCCATCAATTCATCACGTTTGTTTAAAAGATTATTGCGGTCGTATTTTAGGATTCTTATTTTCTCCTCTAAACATAAATTGCATCTCTGCCTAAATCCATTTGGGATATCCGAAAAGCATAGTATTGACCACGAAACCACCGGGGACCGGTTCTCATTTTTCAGAAGCCACCATTGTTTCGCTAATTCTGTTTTGTTCTTGAGATCTGGGTTGTTAAAAGAGTGTTTGTGGTCATAAAAGCGTTGTTTCCAGTTACCCGCGGAGATGCCGATGTAGACTTTATTGTCCCTGTTATTATCTTCCGGATGAATAGTGGCCTTATACACCACACACTCAACTTTACAGTTACCGTCCAGTGGGCAGTTCTCTTTAACTTGGCAATTACATTTATCTACTGTAACCTTATTTTTACTAGAATTGTTTAGTAATTTACGATTATGGGTGCTGATTATTTTATCCATGTTTTTGGTACAAGAGTAACTAATTTTTATGGTTTTTCTATTAAATATCTTTCTGAGTGGATTATTCATGCTAAAATGCTTATCTACTAGGTTCAAGAATACTTTCCCGATGTTGATGTTAGATAGTTGGCAGTATGGAGGATTGAACCATGTTATTTTACGGCCTCTATTCCTGGATTTATTTTTATTTTCTTTCTTGATATATTTGAGTTTATCGCTATATCCACTTTTTTCTAGCGCTCTATTGTATAAATGTTTGTTTGTTTCAAAAATTTCCTTGTTAGCCGAAAGTTTATTGATTCTAGTATTAATCGTTTTAGGTACTTGTTTGATTATGCAGTTCGGGTGATTAGATCTAATATTGATATATGATGGTGTGTGATTATCTTTGTTGAAGGGTTTGTAAGTCCCCTTTTTTAAGTCTAGTGTAATGTCTAGATAGTTAACTTCTTTACAATTTGGGGTTATGTCTATTTTAAATCCTAGGTATTTGAAGGCTCTTATTATTTTTTTATGTATTTTGGATACCATGGGGCCGTCACTATTAGGGATGATAATTAGTCCATCATCCCTGTATAAACCAACTAAATTAGGCTCTACAATTCTGCTGAGTGTGTACATTATAAATATGCCCACCAAATCGGCAATCTGTGCTGAGTCAAAGGCACCCATCGGAACATCGAAGCTGTTGTTGTTTAATTTAATCCATGTTTCGTGGTTGTTTGTAAGGATGGATCTGCGACATGCCATAATTATTCTTACCTGTTCATCGGATATATCCACGAAATTCCTAGCATAGTTAATGCTGTTCGTAAGTAACTCCTTGGAAATCGAGGGGTAAAATTCCATAATATCGAATTGTATAAAGGAGGCATTCCTCTTATTTTCAATTGATATAAACCATTTGATAGTATCCGAAGAATCCTTCCAAAGGTTGAATTTGGTAGCCTCCAGAGTTACTTTAATGATATTCTTGAGGAACTCCCTAGATACATGGCCGAGTTCCGATTTTGTAGAGTTGATCAATCTAGCTTGTTTTTTAATGTGGAAATTTTTCTTGTGGTCCTTGATGAGTATGTATGCGTCTTTGTTATCGATTTTCCCCACTCTATCCTCGATGTCCAGCCTGGACGCAAAGTCCTTGGTTTCCTCATTAATTATCCTTTCAGTGTCGTGGGTATCTTTTCTGTAATTATTACAGATTTTTTCCAGAATAGTTTTTTTATACTCGGATGGGCACATCTTGTAAATATTCGCTGACTTATCAGCCTTCACCCAAACTTTGTTCGACTTCTTGATCTCTGCGATGTCTTTCTTCAGAGTGGACTGAAATTGGTTTGAATATCTTCTGAACTTAATTCTTTTGACTAGGTCGAAAAGATCAGTCTCAAAAGACCTCAAAGCCTCGATGGGTTTACAGGTATTCTGTGACCTGAAAGTAAAGGTTTCCTTGTAATTAGAATCCTCATTCTTTAAAAAGAAATACGCTTTCCATCTTAGTCTGTTGGTAAAGTCCGTAATTCTGTCCATAAGAGAGAACATGAAGCTATGTAGGCTGGGAAAAGGTATATTTTTCAGCGAATATGACGGTGTAAACTTCTCCATCCTCAGTTCAAAATTGAAGTAATTCCGATACAAGAATTCCTGTGAGAGCTCAACACGTTGTGGAGCCAGTAAATAGTGTTATAATGGAATAATTCCAGGAAGAAATCCGGGTAAGAGAGCTCAATGTGGTAAACAGAGCAATAATAAGGTATATATGTGTATACATGGGTGCAGGTGTATGTGTGCATGTATGGGCATGTGCGAGTATATGAGTATAGGTATGTGTGTACGTATGCGTATGACTGAGTATGTATATAGGTATGTGTACAGGTGTGCATTTGTGTATGTCTATGTATACATATATATGTATCTCTATTTTGCACATCTGTGGCTATGTGTGCATGTGCGTATATAGGTGTGTATAGGTATATGTGTGTATGTGTGTGTATGTGCATATGTTTGTGTGTGTGTGTGTGTAGGTATGCATTCATTTAGTAGGGATGTTCTTTAATGAATACTTAAAGACGAAACACATTTATCTTCGATGTCTTAAAAAATTTTTAATTCAAGGTAGTAGGTATGGGGGTATATATGTATGTATGTGTGGGTGCGTATGTATGTATGTGTATATATATATATGTATATGTGTGTATGTGTGTATATATATATGTGTGTGTAGATGTAAGTATATATGTATGTGTGTGTATATGTATGTATACATGTGTGTGCGTGTAGAGATAGATGTGTATATATATAGGGATGTATGCAGATGTTATTTACTTAAAATAAGATAGCGAATTAAATTAAGTGTATAATATTATCAATAGACAATATTAGATTAGAATTAATTATAGGCTTCCATAGATTATAAACTAATGTAAGATGAATTTGTGAAAATCAGAGTATTTTTAATTTTCAAATTAATTCTGACGCGCGAATCTAGAGAAAATTAGGGCACGAGAAGTGTCAACCGGCTGATGACACGAGACTCTCTCGTTTCGTTTGCCGGGTAAAAAATCTCGGTGGCCTTGGTAAGCTGAATTTCGGGCTAGCCAAAAATTGTGTGTGTGTGATGTTAAGAATAGGTATATGTGTGCGTATATATGGAGGCGTATGTCACCAGGTCGGATATGTAGAAAGCATATGTGCGCTTAACTCAGACGTTATTATTTAATAAAAATAAACAAAAAAAACCATAAGATCCCCTTAGATTAATTTAGTTAAATATAAGATGTTAATTCCTACTCGCTCTATGTTGGGTGTTCAAACCGGCTGCTACCACCACTCCCTCTGATTGTGTTTGAAGTGCCGAGGATAAATTCAATTTTCTATCAGTATCAAAAATGTAATTGTTAAGTTGGATGCTTGAATAAAACCGCAAGGTTGAAATAAATTATTGCATCGACAATCATGTAATTTCGTGTTATTATATTTTACGTTATTGCTCTGTTTACCACATTGAGCTCTCTTACCAGGATTTCTTGCTGGAATTATTCCATTATAACACTATATATATATATATATATATATATATATATATATATATATATGTATATATATATATATATATGTATATATATATATATACATATATATATATATATTATATGACTTGACTTGACTTGGTCCCTTAACCCCCTCCTGGGTCGTAGGGGCACTGCACCAATGAACTCCACACCAGCTGTCTCCACTTCTGACGGTCATGGGCAATGGATTGGGTTGTAGCGAAGTTGTAGCCCGTCAACTCTTTGATGTTGTCCGTCCATCTTTTGTGTTGTCTACCTCTCCTTCTCTTGCCTTGCACTGCTCCCTGAAGGATGGTTTTGGAGAGACCACTGTCCCTTGTCACGTGACCATACCATCCAAGCTTTCTTTTTCTTACAGTTGTCAGTAAATCTTCGTAGTTGTTCAGATTCGCGTTGATGAGAGCGCGAACTTCTTCGTTTGTGACACGGTCTGAGTAAGAGATGCCAAGCACTCTTCTGTGGCATCTCATTTCTACCGTTTGGATCTTTCTTTGGAGCTCAGCTGTCAAGGTCCATGACTCGCATGCATACAAAAAGATGGATAATACTAGTGTATGCAGCAGCTTCAGTTTGCAACGGAGACTAATGTTTCCGTCTTTCCAGATTGATTTCAGTTTTGAAAGTGCTGCTGCCGTTTGTGCTGCTCTTGCCAGGATTTCAGTCTTTATTTCAGGGTTTATATGTTGAAATAAAATCAATTTAATTTTTTGTTTTGATGCTTTGTGTAATTTTCTTTTCTGTTCTAACCAAATTGTTTATGATACAAGAATGGCCAAACACATCTCCTCTAAATGTTCCTGCTGCAGGAGACAATCTGTTGTGCAATTGATCAAATTTGCAATTAAAATCTAAATACAAGCGCCACATCGATTGTCCAGCAGCTCTTTTAATCCATAATGACAATAGATAATAATTATAAGTCTGTTACAGATGGCTCTGTGTGTGTCAACAATTTATTTGTTGACACTGTACTCCCTTTATTATTTTGAGATTATATCTTATTTTACTTAAGTTTAACCCTAATTATGAGATTTGATTGCAACGGGAAGAAGCTGGAGGGACGTTGTGGATCTGGCTTCAAACCAAAAACGATGGTCGTTGTTGTGTGGATAAGAATGCACAAGCGTTTTGCAGAACCAAATCAATTCACAGAGTTGTTGGAAGCTGGAGTGGTTCAAGATCACTATGTTGAAGAGAGCATACTCAGGTTGAGAATAAGACATTATCAAAAGAAGAATTAATTAATTTTATCCAACAACTTGTTAACACAATGCAATATAAGATGTTGGAAACTAATGGGAGTTCAAAGTGTCCAGAGAACTTGTAGCATTACCTCCCTTTCTAAACACATTTATGAAATCTACACCAGAGAGCGTCAGACCCGTATTACCCCCCCCCACCTTTTCATGACGGCAGGTGATGCTACGATCTGCCTTATAAAAAGGGATGCACAGACCGTCTCCTTCTCTTTCTCACCCAGGATATGCTGTAGACAACATCAGTCTGACCGTCTCTGTCTTCCTGTGGTCTGACTACTATAAACACACTTGCCACCATGTGTGTGCTGACAAATACACATCATTCTACTCAGACATTGTTGGGCACATTCTTATGGACACAACTTTATAGTGAACCTCGTCGGGTTCGCGAGCAATAAATGTTTTTTGAATTCTATATAGTCTCCGAGTTGTTACATCCTGTGGCATATGTAGGATAACCGGCGTTGTCCAAGCATCGGGCAAAAATCTTTTCCAGCGTTTCTCAGTGAAAAAAGAGTTGTTTCTTCTGTAAGAAAAAATTGAGTATACATGTTTGTTTCGGCTGGCACCGCATGCGTTTAGCTGTGTGTAAATCGGCATGGCATAGTGATCCGTGTGTGTATATTAGTGTTACTGCTTTGTTAGTGAGAGAGTGTATGTATGTTCATTTAGGCTGGCACCATGTGTGTTTATGTACGGACTGTGTATATGCGTTTGTCAAGCATCATATGTGTGCTTCAGTAGGCATACAGAAGTTCGTGTGTATCGCTCATTGCGTTTGCAGAGGCCTTTCACCTCCCTTTTGGGCTAGGGTGGATTGTGACGTTTGCAAGAAAACAGGAAAAATAGAGAGAAACACTGCTTGCGATTTTATATATGTGCGAGATTTGGAAGTGAATTTAGTTGGAGGGAACCCTTTTAGAGTTTGTAATTTACATCGGGAAGAAAATCAGAATGACGAACTTACTTGGAAGAGTAATACGTCTGGCCGAATCTGACTGAAATGGAAATGTTTCATAAGCAAAACGGGAGCACCATTATTCCTCGAAATAAATAATGGCTCCACAACTAAATAGATATGAACTTATATTTACGGGATCACTAGAACAAAATGAATATGGTACAATGGGATGATTCATGGCGGTTAGACAGAATAATGTTATCCTGGAGTTCGATATCTCACCCGCTCAGGGTTGAGTCAAGTGGAGAATGGGAAAGAGTACATCCTGTCAGTTTGAGGAACACTTTGCGAACTGAATTGTTCTCTTCATGACATGGTCTGGTTTTCATGCCTAAATGATTCATCGTGTATGAATCTAGTTGTATGTAGGCGTGTTATTCGCCCATGTGATGAAGAGACAATAATTACATAATCGCTAAGCCGAATCAGATCTCACTGCCAGTCACGTAAACCAGCAGAAAATAGTTCGCTCATGCAACTGCTACATGAATATCTTTTGCATGTGGATTGCTTCAAATATAAAGTATTCATTTTATTTATTAAACAAAACTCATAGATTTGTTAGGTCACTTAAATTTATCCCCCATTTCAGTTCAAGTACAAAATACGCCTTATTATACTAATAGTTGGAATTAAGTGACCACTTTTACAAAGAGATAATATGACAGATCAATAGATCGATGAGACGAACGGGCATTGAAGGAAAGTGCTAGCCTGCTAGGTACGTTCGGCTTACTATCTCCTCTTCTTTCCTCTTCTTTTCATTTCTTTCTTTTTTCTTGAAGAGGGAATCACCTTGCGGTCAGTTGCTCGTAAAATAAGTACTTACAGATGTTGGCCCGAATTTGAACTCAGTGAAAAGTGTTCACACATGTTTTTAACAAGTAGAAATAAACTTGAGCAAAAGAAATCAGAGTTCGCGGATGACACAGAACGGCCTTGGCTCTCGATGAAGACAGCAACAAGAAACTTGAGTGCGAAGCCCAACATCCACTTTTTTAAGCACGACTGCCGTCTTCCCAATAACAGCTTAACCCAAGTATGTAAACACGCACGCACGCGCACTGAACTTTGAAAATATATTTAATGCTCGTGTCGTTTTCATATGCAAAAACTTTTTCAACCTTCAACAAACTTTATCGTTTATATTTTACATTTTTGTAAAATTGTTGCTATATAAATGTTTTATTTTTATTTTACAAATTCTTCTTTTTTATTAACAATATTCTATTCTTAAAAGTTAGCACTTGCTAACTGGTGATCTATACCAAACATCTATGTATTTTATCGAATCGGTCCAGTCCCAAATATTAATTGTTTAGCGTGGTGCTTGGCAATCCCTAAAGATGCGAACGTCGTCTTAAATACTGATCCAAAATCGGGAACCACGACAACCACAATAACACCCTAAAGGGTGAATAATAAAAAAAAAACTTTTTTAAGACAGCTCTCGGTAGAAAATGATATTAAAAATTGGAAATTTAAAAGTAAAAACAGAACCATTAAATATCGTGAGAACTTTAAATACCTTAAAATTTCGACCTCATTTAAAGACATTATTCTACTTTAATTAAAAATCAAAACAAAAAAAAAATGCTATTTAATGCATTTTATGAATTAATTGATAATTTTAATTGTCAGCTTTGGATATTTCTTTCTTTTCTATTTTTCCACGAGAGACGTTGGGGAAAAATCTTCCTGAGTCAATACCCTGAAAGGGGCCGAGGCAGCAGTCAGTTGCAAAAGGAACTGCTCCCTTAGCGACCCAACCAATAGGTCTGGTAACAATATGTAATGGGGCAGAGAACGGATTTCTCTGCTGGAGCAACGATCCAGCGTCTGGTCTATAGTGAGTCGAATAACGTACTACTTCTGGTCATCACCAAGCTCTAGAAAACAATAACGGTATTTAGAGGAAGAGCACTTGTGACCGTCAAAAAATGCCTGAGCAGCCCTGTCGGCATTCCCCGGTAGGGGCGCCTCAGGCGATTAGCAATAAACTAACCCCTTCTCAAAAGGTGAGAAGGCAAAGCCTGGGAGGGTGGACCTCCTAGAACTGCACAGGACAAACCCACAGACCGGCGTAATCAAGGCCCAAAGGTCAAGACGATACTGGTCTATAGGGTGTAGTATCCATCGGAACAGATATTACACTTCCATCTTAGCCAAAAGGCCAACACACACACCGGTGAGTGGTAGAACCTCAATTTATAGGCTTATAACTACCTCCCACCCCTTCCTGAACATACATAAATATCACCCCTTTATCTCTACTAATGTTGGTCTTGCCTCCCCTCTTTGGGGAGGAGTAAGTTTATTGTTTGCTGCCTGAGGCGCCCTTACCGGGGAATGCCGACGGGGTTGCCCAGGCTATTTTTGCTAGGCCAGAGTGCTCCTTCTTTAGGGGCGCTGGCTTGACTCTTCCCCCACTTTCCGACCTTGTGTCACATATTCCTGCGGTGGGAGGGAATTAAATACCTGGTCTTATCTCCACCCCCACCTGAAGGCCGCCCCCCCCCCCGCAATCAGTATGTATCACTTCTGTTTCTTTCTTTTTTCAACAACGTATATATAAATATAGGTAACAATTAATCAGAGGTTTATTCGATAAATGTTATTTGTTTCTTTACAATTTATCGACAAGAAACCAAAACGGGATAAATGTTTCTATTTTTGAGAAGGGACATTTCTCACCTGACACCGTCCGCAGCGTGGACTTTAACTCGGATCTTTTAAAAAGTCAACAATTCAAAAAAAGGTAGGGATTTTATTTATGTACAAATTGTAGCTGATCTATCCCTTAAGAAAACAAACAAATATTATGCGTATTATTTAGATAACTTCATATAATTGTTAAATTGGACCAAAAATGTTGATTTTATTTAAAATCACGGAATAATCTGAAATTATTTTTGTTTTAAAGTTTAGTTTACTAAATTTATGACTCACGATTTCTTTAATTTTACAATCACATTTGGTTTAAAGCTTTTCTCTAGATTCCAGTAATTATTATTCTAACTGTTTGAAAATATTTTCTTTTATATGTGTACAAATTCATGTTGTGAACGTTTGGAGTGAAACAAAAAAAAACGTACGTACATATGTCCGACACGATAATAATACTCGAACAATATAATTAATTCGCGCAAATAAATTTTAATTACAATCAAGACAGAACAATAAGAAAAATAATCGTAATTAATTAATTAGACCGACATTTGCAAAGATCAATTTTACAACTTGTGAAGTGTTGACTGTTGTGTCGTTGTTCGCATGTTTAGGAGTGCGTCAAGGACGATAACTCGATCAAGAGTTTTAGTGAAATCGAGTTATCGTTCTTGGCAGTTTCTGTCTTTTTTCTAAGAAAAAAAAATACTGTGGGACCTCTCATTCTCACGCTAATAAAATTGGAAAATCTTAAAATACCCCACTCCTATTTTTTTTTTTTCAAGTTTAAATATTTGTCGTTTGAAAGAAAAAAACGTAATGTATCAATGTAAAGTGGGAAATTTAAAAAAACAAATTTTACTAATGAGTCACCAGTTATCAAGGCTAAACTCCACTCGAGGATAAAGGTTAATGAGATGGATAGGTTGTCAGTTGAATGATGAATAATATTATGAGAGGATTGAAAATGATATTACGTATGAGGATGGTTTATGGCAAGTATTTGTTGACCTTAGATTTAAAGACACCCATGTTGTAACCTGTAGGGAGGCAGTCACGTGGTAATGTGTTCTACAGATGAGACTTTCTTGGAAAGAAACTCTGTTCATGGAAATTCCACCCAACGCAAGGCACACGGAGGAATAAAGGAATGTTCTTTGCAGGTGTGGTAATAAGACGGGTTCTTGCTATCAAGGTCTTAGCAGGAACCAGAGCAACTTCCATGCAAATAACGATAGAGTAGAGAAAGACTAACAACGTCTCTTCTGTAAGAAAGAGGCTGTAGAGAACAGAAAAGATTGTAGCAGTTACATGAGCGACCTATTTTGTTTATACGTACACGCAATATCTTGCGTTAAGTTGTAGTTTGGTCGGCATATTGATACACAGGCGATTAGCACACCACTGATTCTCCCCAGAGGATTTAGCACCACATACAAAGCAGTTCAGGTCTAGATTTCAACGTAGACAGACTGGCATTCTCTCGCTCCACTTGTCATCATAACTTCGAGACCAACTGGAAGTATATTACATTTTTATTACTCCTTTTCCTGCTGAACAAGTAACTCAACTCCCATGTCTACATTCCTGTATTTTTGTTCTAGTTAAATAAATATATTATTGTAGAGAAAACTCTGTCGATCCTATTCTTATTCAAGTCAGATATGTACAGACACGGACGACTCGGCAAAATGGCTATCTCCCGTCTTGACACTCTCAACATACAATAAGAGCACCCCCTCCTCACTAGATTGCAATCTCTTTTTTGACTGTGAAGTGGATTTTATATGCAAAAAGAGTGCTCTCAGCGGCGCCTCCCAAGATGTGACAGTAGTAGTCCATTTTTGGACGTATGTGACTTATATAGTTAGCAGATTGCATCAGGCATCGGCTGGTAAAAAGATCCAAGCATTTTTTTCAGCAACCTTACCAACAGATTGGATGTAAATCTTTAATTTTAGATCTGAAGTGAAAGTCATTCTTAGGATGTTATCAAAACAAGAGACTTCCTTAAAGAAAGAGAGATTTATATTAACTAGTGCAAAACAAGGATATGAGCGTTGGCGGTGAAAGGAGAGCAGCTTGGTTTTAGAGGTGTTAAAAGTAACGAGACACTTTTTTCTTCATTGCAGCACATACTCCAGATTGGAAGAGAGAGAATCAGCAAGATCTAGATCACCGATGCTCTTGGAAGTGCTGCCATAGGCAGTTGTGTCGTTTGTGTAGATGTCAACAAATGATCTCAGAATATTATTCAGAAGATCAGAGAGAGGGTTTGGCGTTTGTTGGTGTTGATACTATGCGCTTCTGAAAATGGAATGCAGCGGAATTTCATAGATGAAAGATCTATCTCATTTCCTGCTGTCATGCATGGTGTCATGTGGTACCTTTGTGTTCCATTTATTTAACATTGCTTAAGTAGAAAACTGTTCCATTGTTCATCACCATCTCTACTACTGGACCCCATTCAAGAATTACATTCTCCAGTTCTTTTGCAACAACCGGTTCTACATACAATCTGCAATCGCCAGACGCATAGTTACCATCCTATATTTACAGTGATATATAATATATATATATATATATATATATATATATATAAATATTTGTTATTGTTTATTATCTATGTACGTATACGTTTCGTCCTTTTTAATCTGGACTCATCAGCATAGAGATATGACTATTCACTACCGATCATGCGATTCGAAACCCTGGATTACAAGTATTTTTCAACTCAAATCTAACGTCGCTAACCGCTCGGCCAATTCTGAACAACTGATAAACAATGATAATTTTAACACTTTTTAAAGCGGCTTGACGTCCAGGCATTCTACTTCTATTAGGGAAGGAATGATGCATTATAAAGCAAGTGACGTCATGCTGTGTTAGTATTACCATTACAGTGCTCTACTTTTTTACGAGGAGCGACAAATATAAATATATATATATATATATATATATATATATTTAAATGTTGAATTAAATTAAAGATAAGCGATTTATTGTTTAATAATAATCTACTGTGATAATATAAAGCTCAATATATTGAATAGAGCAATTAATTCAAGAGATGAAAGATGAGAATAAAAAATTGTAAAGATACAATATTTATTAGAACATCAAAAGTTTATGCAAAATTTTCAAAGTTAAATGTTGCCGATAATATTTACAATTACATTGTCGGTTTTTCTCTATCCTCTGATGAAAAGAATTTATCTTTGAAAATCCATGGATTAAGGATATGAAGCTCCTTGCTCTGAACTTTTGATGTTCTAATAAATATTGTATCTTTACAATTTTTTATTCTCATCTTTCATCTCTAGAATTGATTGCTCTATTCAATATATTGAGCTTTATATCATCATGATGGATTATTATTTAACAATAATTCAATTATCTTTAATTTAAATCAACATTAAAAAAAATATATATATATATATATATATATATATATATATTAATAACAAACCTCATCCAATTGTCTGTATTCCCGTATGCAGTCTGAGAAGAGTTCATCAACTGACATCTGACACCATTCCTTTTTACAAGTGTGTTGACTTTTCTGCCCACTTCTATGGAGACAACATACTGGAGCTTCTTCTTAATCCTTAATGGCCGACCACCTTTTGTTAATTCATTTTAGTTTCATCTGCCTAATTATGCAAAGTACATCAGGGTTCTCTACTGTGTCCTTTGCTTTTCATCTGTATCTTAGAATCATTGTCTAGGGAGTTTCGTATGGGTTGTTCAGAATGGATGATTTATGCTTGCCTGTGAAAAAAATGGAAAATCTAATCGTTAAGTTAAAGACTTGGAGGAAAGTTATGAAAAGTAAAGGTCTGAAAATGTATGTTACCAACACCAAAGTGAAGATCAGTAGTTCCAGTGTTGGAAATCCTTCAGAAAGAGGAAATATCTCCGGTTCAATTTGTGGAAACTCAATCTTTTGTCGTACTTGTAAGCATTGCGCACACAAGAAGTGCAGTGGAAATACTGGTAGTTTGAAAGATGATAACTAGTTTGTGCACAAGAACTGTAAGATAATGAAGATGTGAACTCAGGTTTGGAGAAAGTATATTTGAATGGCGAAACTATTGAGGTTGTCCAGAAGTTTTGTTACCTGATAATACTATTGGAGCACAGGAAGGAGCTGGTGCTGATGTGATAGCAAGAGTAAGGAGTGGACAAAGTAAGTTTAGTCCATTACTAACCAGCAGAAAGTGACTAAGGGAAGAGTCTATCAGACAGGTGTGTGCAGTGTGATGATGTATGGAAGTGAAACCTGGTCAGTGATGGATGTCTAATGTGAGTCTTAAAGACAGGGTTATATCTGATTACATCAGATGGAGTATAGAGAGATGTGTGCAGAACAGGAGACTTTGTTGGTTTGGTCTCATTGAAAGAATGAATGAGAGTGCTTGGGCCAGTAGATGTAGAACAGTTGATGTAGCAGGGTCAGTTGACAAAGGGAGGCCTAGAAAAACATGGAAGGAAGTGATAAGATTGGATTTGAGAAAAAGAGGGATAAATAGAAACCTGGCCAGAGATAGGTTACTTTGGAAGTCAATTTCTAAATGCATCGTCTACATGAGTCAGGATTGCGAGAAACATCATCCATGTCTCCCTAGCCTGTGTTGACATTGTCAGTTATGTACACAATATTCAAGCGAAGTGAGCTTTCACTTTGTTGACATATTTCTAAAACATCCTCAGCCGTTTCTTCTGACAATCCAGCATTATCACCATGCTTGAACTGAAAAGTATGCTATTAAGGGATAATATGTTACGCATCAATTGCCAGGTCAGAGAGCATTCAGAGTTGTTGGGATATCCTGGCACTGAACTCCATTGAGAGCGGATCTTCTCCATCAACCATCCTAGCACGCACTCCCTAAGCGGAACCTATATAGTACCTTTCTAAGTCACTGTACCAATGAAGCTTTCTGAGCATAGCTTGGCAATCGGCGAAGAACTCTGTCTACGATGTCCCTTAACCAAAGCGCTGAGGATGAGGTTGGGAAATGTGTTCTAGACTGCAGACTCCAATATAGACACTTCTATCAAAGTTTGACTCAGGAAAGCTAGTCTCTTAGCATGTCAATGAGTTACCAAATCAGTTATGCCCAAGACGTTGAATACAGACCTGTCTACGAACCCATGACCTTCTTCTTATCCAAAGACCCGCTATGACCCAGGCTAGCTATCTGAAAAAGAAATAAACCAATATTTTAAAAAAATGTCCAAGAGGTGCGAGACAAGCTAAAAAGGATACCCCAAAAGGGGTGGAAGAAAATGCTGAAAAGGGGCTAGAGAAGAAAGAGGGAGAGTTTTACTAGTAGTGACCGCATCGATTCTCTTCACAGATGGAACTGTAGTAAGAACAGGATTTGAACTATTTATTTGCAAATTAAAAAATATATATTCCATTTACAAATAAAGCCTAAGGCCCTCAAACTATGAGGAGTTGGTGTGTGAGTGGGGGAGATCGTTGATTATTCTATGTCTATCCTACTCTGAACTAGATTAATTTTGACTCATTTCTCGGGTGTCTTCGGTCTCTCTGTAAAAGGGTGTGTGAGGAAAACCTCACGAGGATACTTCACCTTACAAGTAAACCCTGACCAAATATTCAAAATAACATAGTATTCAAAGCCCAAATAAGATCTCCTCAGTTTGGCTACATGCCTATACGAGGAATGGTTCACCTTCTCTTAGTGATGTTACCTGAAATAACAGCATTTAGTTGGATACTCCACCAGACTAGATGAATTCTTGTTCTGGAATCCGTTAAGATCAAGAGACCAAAAAGAAATTTATACTATAATATAATCAACTGGTCAATTGAGGAAATTAAATTTAATGTTCTTAACTTCTTTACAAACTCAACGATTGAGAGTAAAAGAGAACTTTAATGGAACACGCGAATATCTATGTATCTCATATAGAGATCAAGTGTAAGCCCCAGGAAGAGGCCCCTTGATTTTTGAGAACTTTGACTGAAGTAAAATGAAACCATTTTGTCCATCACTTTCACTTCAGCAATCACCACAATACCACATTTACTCTATGGATTACTTTACCTAAAATATCCCCAATGGTTTCAAACAAAAATATTTTATATTTACAAGTTTATGAGAAATTATCAGGAGTGGGACCCCCCCCCCTTCCAAAAAACAGAAAAAAACAGAAACAAAGAAAAAAACAGAAAAAAACAGAAACAAAGAAAAAAACAGAAAAAAAAAAAAACAGAAACAAAGAAAAAAACAAAGAAAAAAACAAAGAAACCAAAACATTTTAATCTTAGTTTCAAAGCCAGGTAGTATGGAATTACTGTCTTCAGTTTCTTTTTTTTATGATTTTATTCTTTAGATTTTGTTCAAGTCATTGACAAGATGTCAGTGGCCTTGGTTTTGCAGATCCCTGAAACGGAGACAATTCTTTCAAATTCTTTGGCATTTCCAAATCGTCTCCTTACAACAACTACAAAGGGTTTCGCTTTCTTCCTCCATATGCCTAATATCAAGCAAAATTTCCATGTGCAGAATTTCTTTCCAGGAACTTCCCATCTGTGGAACACATTACTACAGGACTGCTTCCCTGCAGACTACAACAGGGTCGTCTTCAAAACCAATGTCAACAAATGCTCGTCATAAACCGTACCCTTAAGTAATCAAATTTTGTTCGTTACATTCATCATTTTCAATCTTCTCATGATATTCTTAATCATTATTCAACTGACAATCTATCCATCTCGTCAACCCTTGTCCTCAAGTGGCTTTTGGCCTTGATAAGTGATGACCCATTAGTAGATAAAAAGGAAATCTTTACTGTAATTACTTTATTGTGTTTAATTGATGTGACTAACGTTGTTACTGTTGTTGTCAAACTTGTTGTCTGAGTGAAGCCAAGAAATGCTCTCTTTTTTATAGTAGATTCAATCACTTTGTCCTTACAAGTAAGTATCACAAACCAGCTTTATTTAGCGTGTAAATCGAGTGAAATTCTCTTCAATTTTAACTGCGATATCTCGTTTATTATTTTTTGTTATTTTCATAAACAAAATTGAACCCTTTCTTTTTATAAATGCACAGTTCTTTCTCTTATGTCATTCACAGTTTTTTTTTCCAAGCTCCTTCAAGTTAGGCTACTATTTTTCAGTGACGGGCGATTTATATTTTATGTGAAAAAAAATGTATTTTTCAAACTTAGTGTTCACAATATTGTGTGTCTCTATGCATATAAAAATAATCTCATCTGTAAGAAAAAAAAAAACATTCTTCAATACAGTTGGCATAATATAGGGTTTTAAGTTGTCTTTCATGAAAAATCTAAGTTGAAAACTTTAGTGAATGAAAATACTAAAGACATTCCTGCCCCATTATCAAATTGTGTTTCTGTCTGTTTTGACACGGTCCAAATCTGAGGTTTTTAAAATTGATTTACTCTGAAAAAAAAATAGAAAAATCCAGCTTTATCTCTAATGGATGATATTAAGAAGATTCAATGTGTTAGCTGTTAAAATGAATATTAGATGAACAGTCAAAGTTGCGCTTCAATATCATTTTTGTACGTTTTCCGAGAGGTAATGGGATATTAGCCAAATTTAAGGCTGGGTTGATCTAATAATTATTTCTACCATTATGATTAATTTTTATTTTCAACGAAATGACATTACATTTTTAAGGAGTTTTCACTTATTTAAAGCCTTCATCTTTAGTTATTCACTGGAAATTGGCTCCTGGACCAATATCATACAAGATGACAAATCTTCTAATTTCCAACGAACCTTGAATGGTCATAATTCGGTGGCTAATTGAATTATCAAAATAAATTTGGTATCATTGTTTATGTTTTACAAAGATCTATGTGTTTAGACATAATAAAAAATAAAAATTTTGGTTTGAGATGCCTACTAATAAAAAATATTGATCAGGATTAAATATATAAATTGCTGAAATTGATTTAAAAATGAAATTTTTGTTTGAGATGCCTACTAATAAAAACTATTGATCAGGATTAAATATATAAATTGCTGAAATTGATTTAAAAATGAAATTTTGGTTTGAGATGCCTACTACTAAAAAATATTGATCAGGATTAAATATATAAATTGCTGAAATTGATTTAAAAATGAAATTTTGGTTTGAGATGCCTACTACTAAAAAATATTGATCAGGATTAAATATATAAATTGCTGAAATTGATTTAAAAATGAAATTTTGGTTTGAGATGCCTACTAATAAAAAATATTGATCAGGATTAAATATATAAATTGCTGAAATTGATTTAAAAATAAAATTTTGGTTTGAGATGCCTACTAATAACAAATATTGATCAGGATTAAATATATAAATTGCTGAAATTGATTTAAAAATGAAATTTTGGTTTGAGATGCCTACTAATAAAAAATATTGATCAGGATTAAATATATAAATTGCTGAAATTGATTTAAAAATGAAATTTTGGTTTGGGATACCTATTACAAGTGAGTGGGTTTTAATTGCTCAAAAGGTTAGTATCATTATCATCACTCGCAAATATGCAACTTCCAGTTTTAAGTTTTAATAACTAGAATTAATCGGCACTATGGGCCCAAATTCTAGCTCCTGCAGAGGGCCTGCTATCATGCGCAAGCAAAGGATCCCTTTAAATATTGTTTTTAACGCCAATATGTAGTTAAAGGAAAATGAGTAGTTTTGTATTATTAAAATAATTTCCAACACTAGTCATAATGTTTACGAATTCATTAATTAATTTATTTATTATCGTTTATGTTTGAATTCATGTTTTGAAACATGACGTAAATCATAAATCTATGAAGTCATGCCAAAGCTATAATTATTATGTTATGGTAATGTTTTAAGCTCTATTTATAAGAAAGTCCAAACAGGTCAGTTGGTTGAATCTCAGACTGAAGATCTCAAAGGTTTGATTTCGATTTTCCGGTCATGACATCTGCTTTGTTTGTTGGGAATTTATTATTAACTATTATTGCAATATTTTCCATTAGTTTAGATTTCTGATATTTCGAAATGAGACAAATTCCATAATCTAATTATTACGTTTAAAAAGATTGTGACAGACGGAGAAAATCTTTATTTATATAAGATAAAAAAAATATATAATCTTAAACAAAAATAAATAATTATGATTAGATAAATATTTAAAAATTAAAAATTGCTATAAATACAAGAAGATGGGAGAGTTTTGTGCTTTTTAACATAACAATCATCCGGAACTACTGTTATGAATTACGATTCTAATTTTATGTTATGCAGATTTGTTATTGTAAAAAAAAGTAATATTTCACATTTTAGTTAAAATAATGTTGTCGTATCACCCCTATTTAGATACACAATGGACTCTTCTGATAAATATATACTACTTTGACTGTAACCCACTCAGGGAGTCAAGTATGAATTCTACGTGCCGACACAGTATATACCAGTCGAGGATCCATCCTTCACAATCAGTCTGACAGAAACCGGGCCATTGCAGTTGCATTTTGGAATGTCCTGGGTAGTCCCAGGAGGTCAACCCTTCCAAGCTTTGCCTTCCCTCTTTGGGAAGAAGTTAGTTAATTGCTAACTATTTGAGGAGCCACCACCGGGGAATACCAACGGAACTGCCCAGGCAATTTTTAATAGGCTAGAGTGCCCTACCTCTAGGGCGCTGGCTTATTCTCCCCACCTTCCGGCCTTGTGCCATATCATCTCAAATGGGAAGGATGTACATACTGGTAACATTGCATTATTGTAATAAAACTTTTGTCTTCTTGTAAACATATAGGTTTGTCTCATTTAGCTATTATGCTCTTTTGTGGTTCGTTTTTTAAATTTTATTTAAGACTAGCAGGACCCGTGTCCTGGCGTTGCCCAGGATGAATATAAAATAATTATTTAATTGCAAAAAAAAAAAATAAATATTAGAGTATCAATTCTGAAAAAAAATCAGAAAAGAACCCATTTCACTGTAAGTAATTTGGGTGATTAAAATAGGATTTAGGCATGTTTTGCCGTTGCTCAGGAGAATATGAAATAATTATTTGGTTTTATAAAAAGAAATATTAAAGTATCAATTCAGAAAAAAAATCAGAAAAAGAAATTTCCCTGTAAGTAGGTTAGGTGATCAAACTAGCATTTAGGCATAGTGGCTGCCGCCAGATTCGTTTATTATGGGGCATACGGACATTTGTTAGTTGTTAACACTACGTGAATCCCAATGTAAAAATAACGAACCTAATGACACCTTTCACTAGATTTCTGACAATAAAATAGGTCCCAAGTATAGAATAGAAAAGATAAACAAAATAAAATTATGCCCCCTGGTTGTGCTTCGGTCAGTAAACTGGCCAATCCCTCAGGCGGCGCGATACAAGAGAAGGGATCGTCAAATGCTTTTGAGATGCGACTCGTGTAGAGACAAGCTCAGCTGTTTTTCGTCCACATCGACACTGACCCAAATGTAGTCGCAGTTTGGTTTCTTCAGCCCCTGATGCCAACGAGTTTTTACAGCTGCATATGTACATTGGATAAATAAATATTCATATAAACATATTGTACGCAGTTGTCAGTTCTCTCACACAAACAAAGTGACAAAGAAATCACAGGCATGTTTTTTATATGAAGATAAAAAGTAATTGTTCTAAAAATATTTTTTGTAAATAAGTAAATAAAAGCGAGTTATCTAACTTTGAAGCTATTGTAAAGTTTTGAATGGTAGCAGCCACCCCTCCCCGCATGTTAAATAAATATTGTTAATATTTATTTTTTTTCAATATAAAAAAAAGGTTTCTCTACATTTTTTAAAATATTGTTTATTTCTCTACGGTTGTTAAAATAAATATTGTTAAATAACAAAATAGCACAAATAATAAGCAAATATCAATCATCATCTCAAAAATGGCATAAGATTCTATTCTACTACTAATAATAATAACCACAACACAAAAATAAAAGTAAATGTGACAAAGAAATATTTGTGAAGCTTACCATACCGGAAATTTTAATTTAAAAAATTAGTAATTAAATGAAGAAAAGTAAGAAATGAATTTAGAAAAAGTCTTAGTGGAAGTCATTTTGTTTTGCAATGCGAATATTAAATTCCATGAAACTGGGAGCAGTCATTATTTTCATCGAAAATGTACAGTGGATGACAGGGAAGAATACTATCGTGAAAAATGAAACACAAACAGTGTTAATGTTATTATTATGCCATGAACAACTAGGACCCGGTGTTTCTGGTGGAGGGAGAAGTAGATATTTAGAAATGAGTGAAAAATGACAGCCACCTTCTATCTGTAAAAAAATCTAATAAATATTGAAAGAAGACGAAATGAATGGATAATTTCTAGAAACATGCATGAAGGCTTAGCCTAATTGTATGGTGGAACAGATTAGCATGTGTAGGTTTTGGTTAATAAGCTATAATGTCTGAATGTAAATGGGAAAAATCGACTTCACTTTATTATATAGATTTACAAATTTTATCATCTTTTAAGTTTGGAAATAGCTGGTATTTACTTGCTTCTCACTATAGCAAAGTATGGCACAAGGACAGGTGGGGAAAGCAATCTCCCCCAAGGGCTCATTCTGATTGGTATAAAAATAGCTGTGAATAGACCTGTCGACATTCCCCAGTAGGAGCACCATAAACAATCAACAATAATCATCAGCACCCGCACATCAAAAGGAGGAGATAATGTACCTCCTAGAACTGAACTAGATCATACCTCATCCTGACAAAAGAGGACCTGGTGCTGTCAAGTCAGCCCCTCGTTTGTCTGATTGATTGCAGAAGATGGATCCTCAGCTGATATGAAATCCCTGTTACCGAGGCAGATGAGGTTTGACATTTACATGAGGTAAAGATAAATTTGAATAGTAATCAACAAGAGCAGATAACTCAATCATGATTCAGTTATGATCAAATTATCTTCTCTTGTAGTTTAGTTTTCAAACTGGCTGTTTCAGAAAACCATCAAATATAACTAGTGGGACCCGTGGAAATTCCACAGTTGTATCCTTCTATAATGTAGTCTCAGAATATATCTAGTTACGGGGGTCTATCTCCAAAACCCTTGAAGGAGTTTGTGACATATTTCAATTCTATGGATGTCCTGCGCAAATGCAGACCCCACGATATTATTGCATCATTTTTTGGACAGCACAGATACTGCACATTGATCATAGCATGGAGGCCAAGTAAGTGTATTTTAATTTGCGTTTCACGGTCGACACAACAGCGGTATCAGATGATTTTAAAAAATCACTTTTTGGCATCGCATCTTTGACTATCGGTCGATCCCATCTTTTAAAAAGATGGAAGGTGATGACGTACGTACGAACATGAAATTGTCTTAGCAGATAATTATTAAATTATTAAATATAATGGTTTTATGCAATAACAAGTTGTTTTCGAATAATGTCGAGTGGCATGTTCTATAATTTCCCCAAAGTTGATATTAACAGAAAAGAAGAATGGGAGGATGTTTTTGGTTTTCATACAGAACCGAAGTTGGTATACTCCAAGTTACATGTATTCTTTGCATGCATTCCCAGGAATGTATTTAAGATCAAAGTGTAGTATCTGTTCCGATTGATACTGCACCCCATACTGGTATTGTCTTGGCCTTCGGGGCTTGATTTACGCCGGTCTATGGGTCGGTCTTGTGCAGTTTGGGGAGGAGCAAGTTTATTGCTTACTGCCTAAGGCGCCCCTACCGAAGAATGCCGACAGGGCTGCCCAGGCAATTCTTAATGGCCAGAGTGCTCACCTCTTGGAAGCTGGCTTTTCAAACCCCACTTTCCCGACCCGACCTTGGGTAACATCTTACTTGTGGGAGTAAGATAAAACTGGCCTTGTGCCTAACTCCTGGAGAGGAGTAAATAAATACATTCTCGGCCTTTTGACCAAGATCAAAGTGTAGTATCTGTTCCGATGGATACTGCACCCTATAGATCGGTGCCATCTTGGCCTTCGGGTCTTGATTTCGCCTGTCTGTGGTTTTGTCCTGTGCAGTTCTAGGAGGTCCATCCTCCCAGGCTTTGCCTCCCTCCCTCTCAGGGGTGAAGTAAGTTTATCGCTTACTGCCTGAAGCGCTCCTACTAGGCATTTTTTGTAGGCCAGAGTGCTCACCTACTCAGGCGCTAGCTTTTCAAATCCCACTTTCCTGACCTTGTGTCACATCTTACCGCTGTAGGAAGAAAGACACCTCCCCCCCCCCCCCCCAAAAAAAAAAGGTGTTGTTGAACGTTTTTGACTCGATCAATTTCATTTCGCTTATTCTCTGTTTTATATTGTCTCCTTTTACCGGTGTTAGGTCAATTTTGTACTCGATATTAACTCTATCAGTGCATCCATTTCTACCAGATGTTTTTAACTCTTTCATAGCTGATATTATTTTTTATTCCTATTTATTCAAATAATGTTGTTTATTTCTCCACTATAAATTGTTTTTTAAAACATTATTCCTCTCCAATAAATTATTTTTATAAACATCCTTTCTCTCCAATAAATTATTTTAAAAAAAATTCTTTCTCTCCAATAAATTATTTTAAAAAACATTATTTCTCTCCAATAAATTATTTTTTAAAACATTCTTTCTCTCCAATAAATTATTTTAAAAAACATTATTTCTCTCCAATAAATTATTTCTTAAAACATTCTTTCTCTCCAATAAATTATTTTTAAAAACATTCTTTCCCTCCAATAAATTATTTTTTAAAACATTCTTTCTCTCCAATAAATTATTTTAAAAAAAATTCTTTCTCTCCAATAAATTATTTTTAAAAACATTCTTTCTCTCCAATAAATCATTTTTAAAAACATTCTTTCTCTCCAATAATTAATTTTTAAAAACATTCTTTCTCTCCAATAAATTATTTTTAAAAACATTCTTTCTCTCCAATAATTAATTTTTAAAAACATTCTTTCTCTCCAATAATTAATTTTTAAAAACATTCTTTCTCTCCAATAAATTATTTTTAAAAACATTCTTTCTCTCCAATAAATTATTTTAAAAAACATTATTTCTCTCCAATAAATTATTTCTTAAAACATTCTTTCTCTCCAATAAATTATTTTTAAAAACATTCTTTCTCATCAATAAATTATTTAAAAAAAAATTCTTTCTCTCCAATAAATTATTTTTTAAAACATTCTTTCTCTCCAATAAATTATTTAAAAAAAAATTCTTTCTCTCCAATAAATTATTTTTAAAAACATTCTTTCTCTCCAATAATTAATTTTTAAAAACATTCTTTCTCTCCAATAAATTATTTTTAAAAACATTCTTTCTCTCCAATAAATTATTTTTAAAAACATTCTTTCTCTCCAATAAATTATTTTTAAAAACATTCTTTCTCTCCAATAATTAATTTTTAAAAACATTCTTTCTCTCCAATAAATTATTTTTAAAAACGTTCTTTCTCTCCAATAAATTATTTTTAAAAACATTCTTTCTCTCCAATAAATTATTGTTAAAACATTCTTTCTCACCAATAAATTATTTTTAAAAACATTCTTTCTCTCCAATAAATTATTTTTAAAACATTCTTTCTCTCCAATAAATAATTTTTAAAACATTTTTTCTCTCCAATAAATTATTTTAAAACATTCTTTCTCTCCAATAAATAATTTTTAAAACATTTTTTCTCTCCAATAAATTATTTTAAAACATTCTTTCTCTCCAATAAATTATTTTTAAAACATTCTTTCTCTCCAATAATTATTTTTAAAAACATTCTTTCTCTCCAATAATAGTAACTAAGACGATTAAAATCTCATTTTGAAATCTAATCAAACAAGAATAAAATTTAGTTTTAACTTGAAAGTCGTAAAAACACACTGTTCCTTAACCCTACCATTGATCCTAAGTCCGGGTGGCAATAGAAAAAAATAAATAAAAATATTCAAAAATAAAAACAACAACAAAAAAACGGCAGATGCGCATAACAAAGAGGAACGCTGGCGTTTGGTGGAGAAAGTTTGAAGAAAGTGTCTACGGATGCCTGAAAGTGATACAACAATTTTTTTTATTTATATTAATTTCAGACTTTTCTTTTTTTCATATTAATTTCAGACTTTCCTTTTTGTCATATTAATTTCAGACTTTTTTTTCATCATTATCTAATAATTAACATAATACAGACTATTTGAAAAATAATTTATTTGTTTTTATTTTATTTTTTTAAAAACATTTTTTTGTAATAATAGTGAAAACCTACTTTCTTGGAAATGGAGTAACTTCCGGAATCAAATTTTGGGTCTTGTATCGATCGAGTACACGAGCGAAATTTATTTTAGAAGAGTTCCAATGGTGTAAGGAACAGATAACTCTCTTTTTTTAGTACGCAATGTCTCCGAAAATTGAAAATATCCATTTTTGAAATAAGAAGTCATGCAAATTCAATTAATAGAACATTTTTCGAAGAAATAACAATTTGAGAAAATCAACAGTATATTGATAGAACATTTATTGAAGAAAATAGAATTTGGGAAAATTAACAGCATATTTTTTCATTTCAAAACCAGCAAAACGAACAGTCCTCTTGTTTGGATTAACAGATTTTGTATTTTTTTATAGTTTAAAATATTAAATTATCGCAGATATTGGCTCTTGTATAGATCGGGTCTTCGAAAAATGTCTATTAATTGAATTTGCTTGACTTCTTATTTAAAAAATGAATATTTTATATTTTCGGAGACATTGCGTATTAAAAAAAGAGAGTTATCTGCCCCTTACACCATTGGAACTCTTCTAAAATAAAATTCGTTCGTGTACTCGATCTATACAAGAGCCCAAATTTTTTCTTAGAAATGGAAATACCCTAAACCTAAACCCTCCCAAAAAATATTATTTTCACTAAATATTAAAAAAAAAAAAAACACATTTCGGTGCTCAGAAACATTATTTCTTGAAAAAAAAAAAGATTATTCTATTTTGTTTATTTTCTTCAATGAAAATTGAAATTTTTTTTTGAAAACAATCAAATAACTTATTTTTCAAATAGTCTATATTATGTTAATTATTAGAATATGATGAAAGAAAAGTCTGAAATTAATATGAAAAAAAAAAGAAAAGTCTGAAATTAATATGAATAAAAAAAATTGTTGTATCACTTTCAGACATCCGTAGACACTTTCTTCAAGCTTTTTCCACCGGAAGCCAGCGTTCCCCCTTGTTATGCGCATCTGCCAAAAAAACAGTTACAACACCATTAAAGCTCAAATTTCGCCCCTGAAAAGTAATATTCTTTTTATAACCTGTTTTAACGCATATTTTCAGCAGACCCTTTCCCAAACACCCACACTTGATCTTAAAGAAATTAAGAAAATGACTCAGATTAGAAAAAAAAAAATGGTTACATGTCCTTAAAAACGCTATCTTGTCCGGAAGTAGATGATCATTTTATGTTAAATTTATGTGCAAAACTAATCGCCCGTCTAAAATAATTTCTTTTTGTTTGAGTTTGATTTATTTTACCGCCAAGTTTTTCAAGCTGTTTACATGTAAACGCCTAAAAAGGTAGAATCTTTTTTTATGGGGGGGGGGGGTAGTATGGGGGTGCAGTGTTCCAGTTTTACTTCGGCTTTTTGGCTGAGATCTAAGTGTAATACCTGTTCCGATAGATACTACACTCCTTAGACCTGTACGGTATTGGCCCTTGATTCCGCCGGTCTTAGGGTTTGTCCTGTGCAGTTCTAGAAGGTCCACCCTCCCAGGCTTTGCCTTCTCACCCTTTGAGAAGGGGTTAGTTTATTGCTAATCGTTTCAGATGCCCCTACCGGGAAATGCCGACGGGGCTGTCCAGGCATTTTTTGCAGGCCAGAGTGCTCAATCTCTAGGGCGCCTGCTTTTCAATCCCACTTTCCCGGCCTTGTGTCACATCTTAGCGCTGTGGGAGGGAAATAAATACACAAATTAGCAAATGATTGGTGGATTTCATTTCATACTTAAATTTATTTTTGTGAATGGGATTTGTAAAATTTCATTTGATTTTATGCTATTGCATTTTAAAAAAAAAAGGTGCTTATTTAGAACAGGCTCCCTGCAGAAAATTATTTTCTGTGATATACGCGACACTGCTGGCCGTACTTCCGCTTTCTATCCACTCCGAAACGAATTTCTGCAACGTTTTTCTTCACTCTCTACGGATCCGACTTTTCTCCTATGATCAAACTTCTCTGTTCGCAATCTAACTTCCCTCTGCCTCCTCCCCCAATCACTCCTCTTTTATCTCTTCCATTTCCAATCAGGAGCATCTCATTTGCATACCTCGTAGTCACCCTGTAGGCATTTAAAGAAACAAGTCGGCCATTCTTGTTTCCTTCTTCTTCACACGAGGTAAGCCACGCAAAAACGCGGTCGGTCGTTCTTGTTTTCTCTTCTTTTTCCTCATTTACACCACACGCCCCCCTTGATCTTCGAGATCAATAGGATACTTCGTAATCCTCCATCCAAGCAGGCCGCCTCCTCTCACGTCGAGGCCTCTGGGGAACAACTTCTTGGGGGTTAACATTTTCAGGTTCACTACAACGTGGGTCTAAGTCAGGTAGAGTCGCATCATTTGCTTCTCGGTGGCCCTCGATTTCCTCTTCTTTACTGCCCTCACTGCGTACCGGCAGTGTCATGCGACGCAGGTCTAGGATATGCCGGGGAACGCCGTTCACCATCACATTGTTCTTCGACCGCAATCCCGTTACGACCCCTTTTTTCCAACGAGTGGTACACTGTGCATTAGGGGGTTTCACCCATACCTCTTCACCTACTTTGATAGTGGCTTCCTCACTCTCGATTCCTGCTGTTTTGTTGCACGGGTGCCGCCACTTATATGTGAAAACGGCCCTATGAGGGACAGTTGTCTCGTCTTGTTTGGTTTTTGGCGAGATGTTGTACCAAAACACCGCCTCTATGGGTGATACGTTGCTTTTTTCCGCAGCGGCTTTAATGGTGCGATGATTCCTCTCCACTATTCCGTTGCCACTCGGCCGATACGCTGCTCTAAAAAATTGCCTTACTCCCCACTTATCGCATACCCCTTTAAAGGCTTCAGATCGGAAAGCGGGCCCATTGTCCATCAAGAGTTCCTCAACCGGCCCTCTCTCCAAAAATATCTCCTCGATGACCCCTCCGATCGCCCATGCCGCTTCTGCCCTGATTTCTCTCCAGATGGCAAACCTTCCCGGTCCACAGTCGACCATCGAGAGATACAATTTGTGGCGATAGTGCGTCACATCAATAGCCAATCGCTTCCAGTCCTCCGCAACGTGCAACTGTCCTGTTTCGTGTCTGGACGGTCTAGGGTCAATTGATTGGCACTCTCGACAGTTCTCCACCACTTCCCTAACCTCCTCCTCGGTGGTCTCCGGGTAAACCTCTCTGGCTAGGAATAACGTTCGTTCCCGACCAAAGTGGTGCATTTCGTGTGACTCCTTGACTTCTTCCCCTGCATAGCATACCGAGGAGACCTCCTTTCCCTCCTGCAGCCAGGCCTTCTTCACGCGTGTCATCGAATCCGCCTTGTTTTTTTCTGATGGGACCAACACGACAGATACTCTTAACTGGAACTCCGCTATTAGATCGGCGAGCGCTCCGAGTCTGCGCTTGATCAGCATTTCCGCAGCACCTTTGGTCTTAACTCTCTTATCGCCAGTTACTGCCGACCGAATCCACGATGCTGCCGTTGCCGAATCGGTTTTAATTTCAATTATTTTCAATCCCCACTTCAGGGCCAGATTGAGTCCTTTCATAACGGCATCTAGTTCTGCTACGTTGATATGGGAGAAGTCGTTGGTTTTTCTTAGCCATGCCGCATCCTCCACAGTTACGCCTCCCATCTCTAGTACGACGCCCAACGCCAGGTTACTGGCATCGCACCAAATCACACCCGCATCTCCGCTGCTGACATACCAGTCCCCTTTCACTGGGTCCTCATTCCTCACCCTCGCAATGATATCTTGCAGCATGTTCATAACCTCCTTTGTTACACGGCCCTCCCAGTCAGCAGTGCCTGCTAGTCGTTTAATAAAACTACATGCTATCCTGAGCCAGCCAGCGATAGGATAGTGCCCGACCAGCCTCCCGCAGACTGAGAAAAGTTCTCGCTTCGTCAGCTCAGATCCGACTTCGGGTATTACACTCCCTCGTTCGAAGACAAGGCTTTCTTTTCCATCTCGCCTTAGTTTCAACCCCAGCACCCGTCCTCCATCCAGGGCCTCCGCCGGTTTTGCAGTTAACCCATACTTCTCGACATGGCTTCTTACTTTCTCCGCTGTCACCTCTGCCTCCTCCACCAGAATGTCGTCAATGTACGAACTAGTGGCCTCCTCCACTGAACGGTCTTTGCTCAGCACTGTCTTCAGCACGGCAGTCATAATTTTGGGGGCTGAACTCAGCCCAAAGCCTAACCTCGTCAGACAATACACTCGCCCCTTGTACCGGACCAGCTGGTACTGCCAGAGTTTTTCATCTACATGGATCTGCAGATATGCCGATTTCAGATCGACAATTTTTGTGGCCCGTCCCATTCTTCTCCATTTCCTCATGACCTCCTCACATACGTCGATCCCCGTTCCAGTGTGGCAGGCTACGTGTCTGTTCAATTCTCTGAAGTCCAGTACGGGCCTAATCTTGTTTTTTGTAGGCTGAACAACCGCCAGTAGTGGCAACACTCCTTTTTCTTCCCCTGTCCACGGTTTCAGAATTCCTTCTTTTATCCACCTCTCCACTTCTTCCTCAAATCCTTTTCTTATTTCTCCTCGCAGGGTGTTTTCGTAGCAGCCCACTTTATTCTGTAGTTCCGGGGGTCCGGATATCCATTTCCATTCCACCGTCCACCTCACGCCATCAAACTTTGCCAGGAAATCTTTGTCCTCAATGCAGCAAACCTCCGGTTTTGGTATTCTGATGGTTCTATCACCTTCCACTCCTGCCATCCCCACTGCGCCGAGACGTCCGAACGTCACTTGGCTCCCTCGTAACGTGGCGCCCCCCAGTCGGTTAATTGCACTCATACCTATAATCACGTCAACACCACCGACCAGATGATTCAACACTAAGGCTCGCAGTCCAATGGACACCCCTTGCACCATTACTTCCGCTGTCGTCTCACCTAGGCACTTCACATCCCTGCCATCCACGGTCCTAATAGTCCTGGTTCCGCTCCATGACCTAGCGACATTCCTCGCTAACAACGTTGTAGTACAGCCTGTGTCGACAAGGGCTATGGCTTTCTTCCCATTGACTACTACCGGTAACCGAGGCAACGTTCCATCATGCGCCATCTCCGCACAGAAGGGGTAACCACTGGCGCAATAGCTCCCCTTCACTCGTTTCCCTGGTGCCGTGCAGCAACACAATAGCGGCTAAGGTGCCCCACTTGTCCACATCGGTAGCACGTGATCCCCGGTCTCGGCTCTTTGCAGTCCTTGATCAGATGAGGGCCCTGGCACCGGAAGCACTTGATTGCAGGTCTCCCCTCCTGTCGCCTCGCCGGCTGCCTCTCATTCAAGTGAGGCCTCATGCACATATTTCCACCCACAGCTGCAGCCACGATTGGGCTTTTAACATTTTTCACTAGGACTCTGGCGTGAACCAAGAGATCGTCCACTTCCATAGTATGGATCCCAGTGATTCTCTGCATGTTCGTAGAGATTTCCTCTGGGAAGCCGTTAACTAGGTACAGCTTTACCGTCATCTCCAGGCTCCTCCCCACGTAACCAGCCAACCCTGCCAGTCTCCTGATCTCTGCCGCAAAGACGTCAACCGACTCGCCGGTCCACCTCAAACTGGAAAGCTTACCAAGTGCTTCGAATGGGCCCTCAGCGAAGGCCAATTTCAGCCTTTGCTCCACTGAGGCAAGGTCTTCCTTGTCTTCATCTCGCATCTGCTGGTAAATCGTGAGGGCTTCCCCCTCTAAGCATAGCGGCAGCAGGGTGACCACATCTTCTATCTTTTGCAGCTTCGCCACCATCTTTAATTTCTCCAGCCACTTAATCAGGTCACCCTCCCCAGTAAAGGGTCTCAGCATGTGAGTGCTCAGTCTCCACTCAGCCATGGTAATTTGCTCGATGAGCCGAAATAGCTTGTGATATACGCGACACTGCTGGCCGTACTTCCGCTTTCTATCCACTCCGAAACGAATTTCTGCAACGTTTTTCTTCACTCTCTACGGATCCGACTTTTCTCCTATGATCAAACTTCTCTGTTCGCAATCTAACTTCCCTCTGCCTCCTCCCCCAATCACTCCTCTTTTATCTCTTCCATTTCCAATCAGGAGCATCTCATTTGCATACCTCGTAGTCACCCTGTAGGCATTTAAAGAAACAAGTCGGCCATTCTTGTTTCCTTCTTCTTCACACGAGGTAAGCCACGCAAAAACGCGGTCGGTCGTTCTTGTTTTCTCTTCTTTTTCCTCATTTACACCACATTTTCATGTAAAATCATTATTTTGTACTTACTCAGTGATAGTTTCTCACTCACGGCACGAAAAAGAATTTTAAAATATCAAGCAGAACTTTAATTAGAACGATTTTTCTATTTCCATAAGGGCGATATAAAACGTCGATTCGCCGACATTTTGGGTGTGAGCTATCGATGGAATAGCCAAGGGCAATAACTCCGTTTTTTAAAAAGAAAGAAACACATATGCAATAATAATAAAATATATATTTATTAAATAAAAAAATAGAAAATTAAATAATTATTTTTGATTTCTTCACCGGGGTACTTTCCACGATATAATTTTCTTGTTTTTTGTTTTTTTTCTTATTTACATGGTAACTGGGGCCCTTAGTTAGCTATTCCATCAATCGGCCACACCCAAAATGTCGGCGAATCGACGTTTTATATCGCCCTTATGGAAATGGAAAAATCGTTCTAATTAAAGTTCTGCTTGATATTTTTAAATTCTTTTTCGTGCCGTGAGTGAGAAACTATCACTGAGTAAGTACAAAATAATGATTTTACATGAAAATAATTTTCTGCAGGGAGCCTATTCTAAATAAGCACTAAAATAAATAATAAATATAAAAAACAACAACGTGTACGGAGAGGCGAGAAAAAACAAAACACAGACATATTAGAAGTGGTCACATAGTTTTATTAGGAATGTAAGAGTTAACACCGATTGTTCACCGGGCAAATCAGAGTTACGTCCCTTGAATGTTGTTAATCAGATTTTGACACCGGTTATCAATCTCGGCCAGACCAGATGGTTGGCAGATTATTACAAAAAATAACTGAGAGATGACTCTTTCTTCTCGTCAAATTCACCGGATAGGATTTAAAAAAAGAAAACAATCCGTGGATATTCTCGTGTATTTCATCTCGTGTGACTTATATTCCTTTCAATGCTTGACAAATCTTTTAACTTCATTTTTTCGCATGTGTGTGTTTTTTTTGGTGTATCTGTGCAACTTCGACTTAAAACTAATTCCCTTTTCCTCTTCCGCATGGAGTCTGACTTTTAAATCCTGCTGATCATTTTCTGGATCAATTTTTTTTTTTTTTCAAAAAAGAAAAGTTTATTATTGTCCGTTAGAACTTTTGCATGGCAGCTTTTTCAAAACGATGTGATCTGAATCTTCTATTGACGACGCCCCCACATCGATATTTAAAAAAAGGGATTTATTTACTTAAAGCCGGACTGTCTTCTTCTCGGGTTTCTAATCGCCGTCATTTAATAGAAGAATGGCGAATGGCTTAGATGACAATGTTTTCTCTTTTGTTTAAAATTAATAGAATTTAGTAGTTAGGATTATTACCAAACAAAGAAAAACAAACAACAAAAAAAAACCAAACGAATGATACGAAAGTAATAATGATATAAGAACGAATTATATCGTTGGAGTTATTCCTTTTTTTTTGCATGGATTATCGACTATTAATAGACGATACATCAAAACCTTTCGGACGTATATTACGGACACGATACCATCAAAATGCGAATCTTAAAATGGCGTGTAAATGTTTGTCATTGTACAACCAGGTTACGGCAGTACTTGAACCTTAACTGCCAGATGATCAAACTGACAATGTTATCCTTATGCTACAATGCTTTTATGTCCCCAAATATCATTCTGGAGACCGCCATGGAACCCGTGTTCTGGATCGTTGACCACTTTGCCCGCTACATGGGCCCCATTCTTATGGGTCTTGTTCTTACTTTCTCATCAGCCGGCGTTATTATATTCTATCTCGTAATGGCACCGCGATATCTAGCCTACGGCTGGCACTGGTTCCTTCCCAATTTCATATTTGGCAACCTGCTTCTCGTCAATGTCATCTTCAATTATACCATGGGCTACCTTACAGACCCAGGACACCCACCGCAGATCATTCCTGAAGTTGTCTCAATCTGTAAGCGATGTATCGCCCCGAAACCACCCCGAGCTCACCATTGCAGCGTTTGTAAACGGTGTGTGCTTCGAATGGACCACCACTGTCCATGGCTGAACAACTGCGTTGGCTTCTATAACCACAGGTATTTCTTTCTCTACATGGTCTACATGATGTGCGGTTGTCTCTACGGCTGCTTCATGTTCTATCCATTATTCTACGACAACTTTTACGTCGGCAAAGAGGTCGTCTTTCACGGGGCCCTCTATCCACTCAACATGGCGTACAATTACTGGGTATCAAAAAAGAAAAGCTACACCTTCATAGCCATCTCCAACGGCACGTCCATCAAACGGACACCCCCACCTCCGCCCGCTCTTTTGCTTAACCTCACCTGGACAGATCACCTGTATCACCATTCCGTCATATTCGTCTTTTTCCTTGGCTCAGGTTGCGTCCTTGCTCTCGGACTCTTGTCGCTGTGGCACGCACGACTGATCAGTCATGCCGAGACTAGCATCGAAGTTCACATCAACAAAAACGAAAGGAAGCGACTGGCCAAACTCGGACAGAAATTTGTTAATCCTTACGATTACGGCTTCAAGAGGAACTGGCAGTTGTTTTTGGGTCTCACAGAAGGACGGACATTTTGGCGGCACATTCTGCTGCCTTCACGTCACAAGCCGTCGGGCAATGGACTGCAGTGGGAGACGACCACCTTCACTGTAGACAGCAACTTCGATGGCATCCGCATCTTGTGACACATCACTCTGATGGCTGAACCATCAAGATTCATTTTCTTTTTCTTAAAAAAAAAATGTTTCGCTTCAAGTTCTCCCCTCTTTTTTATTCTCCCAATTTTCTCTTGACATTCGCAAGTCGCATTGTGTTTCCTTCATGAAGTGTTTACTCATGTTTGTCTCTGATAAATTTGGATTTTCTGTCATGGATCATATAATGAATAGAGGGTAAATCTTTGATATAGCGAGGAAAGTTTTTTGGCGATAAATTTAAGTTTAAAAAAATGGAATTGGATAGACAAAGAGTTAATTTTAATTATAAATGTAAAGGAAAGAAAAACTCGCATAGGCGAATTAAGAAAAAGAATCAAGGTGCTTGTATAATAAAAAGCCGAAAAAAGTTTTTTTGTCTTTTAGTGTTGGAGAGGTAAATAAGGGGCAGGTAACTCTTCACAACAGCTCTAGCTTTCGAACAATATTTTTCTAACCCTAAACCCTAACCCTTTTATGTCTAATCGACGTTCCCCTTGCACAGTAGCCATATGTGCAACGCCAATTAAAGCCATCAGTTTTGATTGCTGGAAAATTGTGTTTAAAATTTGTTGTAAGAGTTACCTGCCCCTTATTTATTTCTCCAACACTAAAAGACAAGAAAAACTTTTTTTCGGCTTTTTATTATACAAGCACCAGAATCAAAGTAAAATTTCTACAATAGAAAAGTATATGTTATTGGTACTTCTGCAGTTTACAGACCGTGCTGAAATAACATTATTTAGAAACTCATTCTTAACATGGGAAGGGGATTCTTTGTTAACTATTCTGTACTTTCACTTAACAATTTAATAAACAAAAGATACCGTAAAAATTGAATTTAACTTTAAAATCCTATCTCAAATATAGCACAGTCCGTAAACTGCAGAAGTACCTTGTTATCTACATATTACATATATACATGGTGCGAGTATATCAGATCTACTGCTATGTAGGTTTAACATAGAAAATCCGACAATATAACTTTATTTATTAGATATATACAAGATGTGGACGGTATTTGTTTGCAAGATTACTATCTAGGAGAAATAACATAATAGTTTCATTTTTGTTTTAGATTTATTCATCAAATTTGTGTCAGTTTATCTTCATGATTATTTTCTGTCAATTTCACTCGATGAACCTGCGTTAATCATTGTCTCCTGACTTCAGCTCCCAAAGGCTCTGGTGATCTTGGTCTTTAGCTCGTCCTTTGTGTTGCGGCTGGATCTGTTAGTGCCTTGCTTCATTGCACAACACGCAAAGAAGTCGAGGGGTTACAGTCAGGCGAACCGGAAGGTCGGGTGAAGTGTGGTTGACGAGGTGCTCTGATAGGCAGGCCTAGGTCTTCCAGCTATTACGGCAGGGCAGTGAGTCTGCTGCTGTGCTGCCACACGTATACCTTACCTGATCAATCCAGGGTTTCATTACCTTCACTCAAAACACGGATGCAGCCATCGGTGTTCAGCCTGAGGCTCTCAGGGAAGAAGTAGGGTGGCATGACGTCACTTTCGCTGCGAACGACACCAAAGACCATGGTTGTCGCTGGAAACTTTATCTGCATGACTCTGGACACGTCTTTAGATGACACAGCGAGTCACCTCTGTTGTTTTGGCAGTTGATCTTCTCGTCATGACGGAAGTCTGAAATCTTATTTGACCTTCTGGTGCAGATTTCAAGGAGGACTTAGCGTCTCTTCCACAATTATGAACGTTCAAAACTATTCATAAGCAATTATTCTGAAAAAAAAGAATGGAAATTTATTCACTGTTTCCATGACGACACGACTGACAATGAAAGTTAAAAAAAAACATGCATAAAATTAGCTTAAAATTGCGAACAAATATCATGTGCATCCTTTTGTGAAAGGCCCTCCACGTTTTGTGACGACATCCATTAAAACAAAGGTGGAGATAACTGTGCACAGTGGATGACATCACTAAAGGATGATGTCATCCATCAAACCGGGGTGGGAGGTCCTTTATGACATTTTATATATTCAGATCATGGGTCGTCTACTAAATAAACTATTTAGACCCCTGGAGATCTATTATATATTATATTAAAACTTTTCGGGGATATTTTCTAGTATTTATTTCAAGAGTGCTCAATACATGGTAGAACTTAATAAAAATACAGAAGTATGTTAAGTCGTTACATAAATGCAATCGTATTTTGATCGTAGATCTCATCAGACCACTCGTTTATTCAGATTGATAATTTAGCATTTATATCCCTTAAGCTCACTGCTCTTCCTAATTCTATCATCCTGCCCTGTCCATTTCTTCATCCTGTTAAGCAAATGAATGCATTCACCCACTGATACACGTGGAAGAAAACTATATTCAGGTTTGACCAATCCGTTTCTCACATTCCTTCGACATTCTTTTCCTATCTTCTTTTTTGGCCTCTCTCTTTCACTCCTCATGAGGTTGTGGGTGCATCCATTTGCTCAACAGGGTAAAGGAATTAATAGGGAAAGGTTCTAGGATCGAAACACAATTACATTATTGTAACCACTGGACATGCTCCTGTATTTTGTTGTATTTATATTTAATATATCAAATTATGTTAGCCGGATTTAAAAATTTAGACCTAAATAGCATTTAAGCTCACAAATCCAACTTTGATTCTGACTAGCCAATATTAATTTTTTTGTTGTTGTACTATATTATTGGCACTACACGAACATACATCGCTACAATTTATTTTTAAAAAACTACTTAATCTGGTTCTGCAGTTTGCTAATATGGCGACATTCTTAAATAAACACCTAAAAAGAAAATTCAGCTAAGGGGAATAACTCTTATTCTTTTAGTAAGATTAAGCGTTGCTTATTTGCTTTTTTAACTTATATACTGAAATAACAAAAAATGTATAGTTATAAAAGATAGAAATATTTACAAAATAAATTTGAATGTAATGGATCCTGGGCAACGCCGGGTCGATACAGCTAGTATATATATATATATAAGGTACAGCCACTTGATTTTCTGTTGCTTAATATAGCTTTTTAGATACAAGCGACATGCATCTGTTTGTATATAAACATGGTTTTCATCCGACTTCAATAACAAAATTTTATTTTCAGTTGATTTTCATATTTAATGCAATCGCTATTTTATTTTGAATCGATATCATTATATGTGAAGAGAGGAGCTCCACTCTCTAAATGGAAACTATTACCGAAAAATTGGACGTTGATTTTATAAGACACACAAGTTCTTTTTGATTAGGTAAAAGTCAATTCATCTACGTAAAAAGTTGACTGTTTTTACACTGGTTAAGACAGGCGGCTACTCTAGTGTTGAATTCTACTCTACCACTTGGCCTTTTGGCTAAGATCAAAGTGTAGTATCTGTTCCGATGGATACTGTACCCCATAGACTGGTATTGTCTTGGCCTTCGGGGCTTGATTTACGCCGGTCTATGGGTCTGTCCTGTGCAGTTCTAGGAGGTCCACCCTCCCAGGCTTCGCCTCCTCTCTTTGGGGAGGAGTAAGTTTATTGCTTACTGTCTGAGGCGCTCCTACCGGGGAATGCCGACAGGGCTGCCCAGGCAATTTTTAAACCCCACTTTCCCGACCCGACCCGACCTTGGGTCACATCTTACTTGTGGGAGTAAGATAAAAACTGGCCTTGTGCCTAACTCCTGGAGAGAAGTAAATCAATACTCTAGTGTTGAATTTGAGTTCAATTCCTATTGTGGACACTAATGTTTTTTAATATTGGAAATATACCATATATATATATATATATATATATATATATATATATATATATATATATATATATATAACACAAGAAAAAAAAACTTCTCACAATCAGAACATTAGAATTAAGACATTAAGATCCTGGACAAACAAAGGCTTCAATATCCTATAGGATAGAGCTATATCAATAATAAATGATAATAAAATGTACTTAGTTCTAACACTTTACTGCAGTTTCATGGTATCACCGACTGGCATCAATCAAAAACCAAAGGCTGAAAAATAAACAGCATTTATACACATGTACATGTGACTGCATTATTCACATTCATATATATTACTGCAAATTTTTATTTTCTCTTGTAGCTCACTATGTATATTAATTGTTAATATTATTATTTACTGTTGCTTTGTATGTAACATCAGTTGTTAAACAATTGTTCCTTAATGGACAATTATTTTTTATTTTTCACTTGCAATTGTTTTTCTTTTGTTTTTGCACTAGTATATATTCTTTCAGTTTTACTTTTTGATTGATGCCAGTTGGAGACACTTCTGATGATCAATAATACTGTGATCATCACTTATTATTTTAGTATGAAATTATACTTATGGCAAGTGAAACGTTTGTGTTTCATTCCCAAAGAAATTTGTCAGGCTAAATGGACGAATTTACACGTCCTTAGATCCTTTTTATAATTATGCAAGATCACTTTTAAGCTATCATATGTCATCTGCATCTGTATCATAGTTCTTCAGCATGGCTAGTCAGGCAAGTGCCTCCAGCCGAGATGGAAACTCGACCGTCTAGTTGACAATCGATGCTTCTATATATTGTTGGTTTCCACTTAAGCATAAAGCATGATTCTTTTGTAAATAGAATTGAATCCTCTATGTTATCATAAGTAAATAAATGAGTAAATTATATATATATATGCGTGTAATCGGCGATGGAAAATCATAAGCCCACAAGTAGGCGAAAAAATAAATCTGCAGCTAAACGATTATTTTCTGAGCGGATTGGACGAATTTAGAAGGAAGGTAAATCGACATTTCTTTTTTTTTTCCCTTAGGATCTTCCTTAAGGTAATATATATATATATATATATATATATATATATATATAAGTTTGACTGTTTATCGCACTGACAGTGACATTAAAACTCCAATTTCATATACATAAAAGAACTTCCACTTTCTAGTATACTGAACATGCAAACAACATACTAAGCGTGACAAATTTGCATTTTGATTGTCAAAATGACATCTCATAAATTAACTGTTCATTGTTTTCTAATTCAATGACGTTTTTCATTTTATTATTACATAATTCTATAAACATCTTTTAGATCATAAATAGAAAACTCCTCCTTCCTCTTCTGAATATCACTAAGCAGAAATAGAATATCGATTCAGATTAAGTATGCAATTGATAGCATTGATTTGAAATTCCTTTTTTATTAAAACGCAGTCCGATATAAACCAGATGTTTAAGTTGAAACAGAATTAAATATTGAGTTTGTATGCGTCAGACGATAATGCACAAAAACGCAAAGAGACCGACTTTATTTTATGTATTAGATGTTATAGGTACCAACTACACGACTACCAATTGCATTCCACTAAAAAAAAGAAAGGAAGCAAATATCCTGCAGACTTATGCCTATGCGCATTTTCATGATGTACCTTGTATGTAGGTTGGACATTTCTCGACTTTGTTAAAGAGAAAATGGCTGAACATTATTTATTAGATTGTTATCTAATTTTGGACAGTTATTGTGCAATTTTTAAACTACTTAAATGTCTTCTGCCATCAGTAGAAAGTTTAACCTTTTGTCTTTTGTTCGTGTGAATTAGAAATGATACAATTGGTTTTGCTATTGAAAGAAGAAGAACGAAAGCATACACGGCAATGATTGTCCTGATTCCATAATTATTCGCTTTACATATTCATGTGCTCATTTTCGTCGATTTGCCAACGCTGGTGTTTTTGTTTCTGTCTTATCGTGGAAGACGTCAAAATATGTGATACAAGGTTTTGTTTGATGTTTTGTTTTCTCCGGTCCTTCGACGACACGCTTAAATGTAATAGTGCATCGATAGAGGCACGAAGGTTCGTTCTTGATTTGAAAGAGTCAGCAACGAGTAAGAAACTAAACTTTCTTTTCCCATTGGGGAAGTGATAATTTTTGGAAGGCGTTCCTCCTTCATCAGTTAGATATGAAATGCAAAATCCGGTAGAAAATCATCTGTTAATTCACAACGTGTGCATTTGTCAAAACGAAAAGACTAAACGAGTCTCGGTCGTTTTTTTTCTGGCGTGAAATTGTATCTACGTTTGCTTTGTGTCTAGACAAAAAAGTGTGATATCCGCCTTTGTTGAGAAAGAAGTAATTAAATGTAGAAAACTGCAAATGATTCATTTTTTTTTTTATTAGTCTTCTAAATGTCTAAATAAGTTGAACATTTAGAAGACCGTATTAATATATTGTTTTTTCTTCTTCTGTTTTTCCCTATTGGGGAGTAATAATTTTCGGAGGAACTTCTTTCCGCCATCAGGCAGTTGCGAAATCTAGTAGAAATTATATTGCCCCCCCCCCCCCCCCAAAAAAAAAACAAAACAAAAAAAAACTGAGACTCTTATAGTAAAAAAAAAAAAAATTTGCACATGTTTTTAACAAATGTACACGCTTGAAACTAACGGGTGAATTTCTACATTTAAGGAAAATACATTTATAATCGTATAAAAATGATGCCTATTTTTTTCAATGATCGAAAATTTATAAAAAAAATGCAACATTTTTGACGAAATGCGTCCTCTTATGATACATGTGTAGCACCGATTTTCCGACACCCTTGGTTCCAGATCGTTGTCGGATTAACCATTTTGCTGAACCATCCAATTTCATTTTACTAAAAATTCATCAGCAAACCCCTAACCCATTAATTATGCACCTACCATGTCTGTAATAAACCACCAGGAATTGAAAGAAACTAAAACGATCAATAAATCTAAGTGAACAAATGAAATGGATTAATATGGGGATCGTTTAAGTAGGTTTGAAGCCATGGAGTGAATGTGGTATTTTGGTGATTGTGTCTAGTTTAGAGTAGGCAAAAGATTTTGTTGTCAAAAAATAATGGCATTCGACCCCCCGCCCACATCTCCCCAAAACAAATAGGGCGTGATGCCTAAGCCAAAGAAAATTGTGATATTATTTATTTTTATTGTCATTTTATTTGTCTAAATAAATTGTTTTTTTTTGGTTAGGAGCAAAGTATAGTATCTGTTCTGAGGCAATTTTTATTTTTGTTCAAACCAATCCAGAGTGCCCCTTTTTGTGGAGCTGGATTCTCCCCACATTAAAAACCGACGTTGTATCTAACTCTGCCCTCGTAGGAGGCAAGTAAATAGGAACACCACAGCTGCCACTTGAATTTTGTTTGTGAAGCCATAATTAGGGTTACATTTAAGCAAAATAAAATATAATCTCAAAATAATAAAAGGGAGACTACCACCACCAGGTGCAGTATAAACAAACAAATTGATGGTGCGCTACACGCACAGCCATCTGTTGGTTGCCACACAGTAAAATAGTCTGGAAGCAGTGGAATTACTAAGTTCCCTCTCGTGATTTTGTCGGGATTAAAAAAGATACTGAACCATCAGTTGCCGGAAAATCGGTGTTGCATCTGTAAGAGCAAGGTGCACTTTACAATGGGATGCTAATTATCTTTGCAGCATTTCAGCTGATGTAAGCTCCAACCTTCTTGAGATGCATCTTTCCGAACTCTGACATGTGTATGGAATTCCAAAGTGTTAACGTGGATCTATGGACCGGTGTCCTAACAATCAGTTGAAAAAGCTTTAGCGATAAAAACTTTCCGTTTGGGATTTTTTAAAAAGTTTGATTTACGAACATTTGTAAATTTTTTTTCTCACTTTATTTTTTAAAAAATGTGCTCAACTGAATGACTCGATATTAATTTCAAAAACATGTCCACTAAAATGGATAAAACACTCCAAACGAAATTATGAAATTACAGATTTTCCAAGTGAGGAAGAGTATTTATGTTCATTTGCATAATATGTAAATTAATAATGTACACGTGTGACATGATTGTCGCACGTTTTTGAAGAACTTTATTCCATGTGTATATCACATGCCAGCCAATCCTGCCTGAAGGGAATTAACTTTTCACAACGAAATATTAATTCACTTCAAAAAAAAAATAAATCATTTCTTTTTTTTTATTAATAAAAACAAACAAACAAAACAATGAAAACTTTGTAAGTTTATTCCAATTTTTTTTCCTTCTATTTCATATTCCGAAACACTCGTTTAAATTTATGAACTATTTTTTTCTGAATTTGAATGACTTCTTCATAGATTTCTTTAACGTTGTCAACATGGTCTTTCTGGCTGTGAATTTTATTTATTTTCATTTTCATGTACAATGTCAGTTATCAATGCTTGTTTTTGCATAGATGTTTTTTTTTCTGCTAAAAATTGTTTTCATAAAAAAATTGCATTCTCTGTAGCAAGAAGAAAAATGGCTAAATTCTCTCATTCAAAACCAAATTATAGTTTTTTTTTTTGTCCAAATATTTTTTTTACTGAAAAGAATTCATATTTTATTTATTATTCGTAAGGAAGAAATAGCATATAATTCAGAAACGTTATATGTGTATATCTCGTTCTCTGGAAGTTAAAATCTTTGGAAAAACAACAACAACAAAAAATAATAGCAATAGTGAGACGATTGTTGTGTTTATTCCATCATGTAAGATCGACAGCTGAGAAACACTTTGTTGAAAAAAAAAAAAAAAAAATTTTCTTGAAAATATCACCTCCAAAAATATCTTTCCATGAAAAAATCTTTTTCGTTTTAGTAAATAATTTTTTTTTTTTTTTTTTACATTGAGAATTTTTGAAACGTTTTTGTCCCATTATCAATCAAGATACAATTCGAGTCCTGTTCATTCACCATATAAAGTGCTTTTCAACTGTCTAACATTGTGGCATAAACGTAACAATGGTCTCTCTATTGTGTTTTTTTTTTTTTTTCAAGGACTTTAAATTCCTTTTCAACGGAGAGCATGTGGACTACCACATCACAATGTGTGTGTATACATATATATATGTGTGTGTATATATATATATATGTATATGTTTATCCCCTACCAGCGCCATAACTCAGACCCTTACTAACCAACATTCCTGCCCCGCTCCTAATTTCGAAAACTGTAAGTAGAAAACACCACAATATTAGAACATACCAATAATAAACAAAAACTCTATATATTAGAAGCTTTATACATCAAAACCAAAAACAGAATTAATTTTAACACTAGTGATAGCATTCTAAAAGCTTTATAATTATAACTTTAGTTCTGTATTAATAATATAATTCCCGCCCAAACTACCTATTAATATTAGCATTAACACTGTGGTGTTTACTTGATTCCCCTGAAGATGGACTCGGTAGGGCCTGAAAGTACTCGGGACACCCACAGTTATGGCAGATTCCCCACCGAAACAAAGATCCTGATTCAGCAAATGGAAAGGATTCACACAAGGATATCCAGACATAAGTTGTCTGTCATATTCAAGAACACTTGTATTACAGAGAAAATGCTGCCTAAATATATATACGTGTGTGTGTGTCTATATATCCACCCACACCATACTTACTACAGAGATGCAAAAGTATGTATACCGCATGGACGGCGGCACCGGGGAGGACGGGGGGGGGGCTCAAGCCCTCAAGTTGGGGGGGGGGTGCTCAAGCCCCCCCCCCCCGCCCGCCTTGTTGACTTCCCCCCCCCCCCACACACTTTATGGTCATCAATAATGAAGTTATATATGCATGTGTTTAACCGGCCCCCCCCCCACACTTTTTACGAGAGCCCCCCCCCCCCACACTTTTATAACTGTCCCGCCGGTCCTGTACCGTTATGAAAACAATAAACCTGTTCAATACGCAATGCATTTATTAAACAAACAAATGAATGTAATAACAAACGCAAGCATAATCTTGTTTTGCAATTTTTAAGATGAGAATTTAACTTTCACAGGTAACATGAATTGGAATAAATACATGGAAAACATTGCCAGGACTGCTGCAAAGAAAGTGGGCCCCCTCTATCGTGCTAGTAAACTTCTCACACCTGACATTATCCTATATCTCTACAAAACCATGATCCGCCCATGCATAGAGTATTGTTGCCACATCTGGACTAGTGCACCATCCACTAATTTCTCCTTCTTAGACAAGGTCCAAAAAAGAGTCGCCAACTCCAGCTCCTGTTGCATCCTTGTGCTTATTTTACAAGTACTCCAATGGATTGTGCTCTGATGAGCTTGCTGCTCTGGTACCCCACAACGTAAATTCACTAGACCAACCCAACAATCTGCCAAATCCCATGTTTTCACTGTGGAGGTCTCCAAATGCCGAAGAGCTTTCTACTCCAAAAGCTTCTTTCCTCGTGCTGCTGGACTCTGGAACTCCCTCCCTGCTCTGTTTCCCCGACAGTACTGACATGCAGAAATTTAAAACTAATGTAAACAGACATCTCACTGTGCAGATCCCAGTTTAGGTTGACTTCCCCAAACCTTTACCCTTTTTCTCAGTAGCCCCTTACGTCTACAGTGGCAGCCTGCCTTGTTTGGGGTGAACTATGTTAAAAAAAAGAAAAGAAAGCATTTCGACTACTGTTCTCATCTGAGATGTTATTCTCACAACGTTTCAGCCGATGTAACCTCCGCCGTTCTTCGGATGCATCTTGTTGAACTTGGGAATCTTTATAGAATTTCGAACGGAATCCTTTATTTAATCCACAAGGGTAGCTTGCTCTCCTTCCGTCAGCTATGACCAGGTTGAAGTCGTAAGTAATCCGTAATCGTATTCTTAGTATCGCCCGTACTGAGGATTGAACCTTCAACCTCCAGAAGACTGTCACTTAGAACTTAGAAAAGAATTACTTTTATCTGTTACACCTTGCGGACAAACTTCTGTGAGAATAACATTGAAAATGAGTCGCATAGTTTGAATAATCCAAATGATATAAACTTTTCGGGACTCAAACTGGTTGTCATTGGTGTTTACACACTTTTGTTACAAAGGTCTTTGTGATTAAACAATGACCGATGTTTTTGATAACACAGAAATATATGCTTGAGTGTGCACTGTGTGACCCCCCCCCCCAAAAAAAAGGAACCTATAGGAGTTAAATCAGGTTAAATAAGGCCAACTGATTTAATACATTAATAATTTTAATTATTATAACACTAATCTAATACTATTTTATATCTACTTTTGCATTCCTCTGTGTGTGTGTGTGTGTATATTATTGTGGGTTGAGCATTCTGGTAAAGCGATAATGCAAAGCTCTTCATAAAAGAATAGAGCACCCTAGGTAGCTGATAATGCGTATATAAGCATTAAACTTTCCCTTAGCTTATGCTAATTGGTAAGAGATCCGACCGTTGACAAACGATAGAATTTTGATTTCAGCTTGAAGTACTTGCATATCTAGTCACGCTGAAGAGCTGAGATACAGCGAAACAGTCTCTGTGCATAACTATATATATATATGATCCCCGTGTTAATATTAGACGCTTAAGGTCTCCTGTTTTTGTTTCACTCTTAGATACTTAACCCTCCCCCCCTTTTTATTTTTTTAAAATATTTTTTTTATTTACTTATTTTTTATTTATTAATTTTCCAACGAATGTTAAGTCTGCAATATCTTGGATTTAGTTAGTTTCTCTGGGAATTTAAACTGCATTTTACATTTTTTTTTTTTGTTTAAAATGACTCAAAGCTTCTTTAGACTATATATATATATATATGGAGGATGAAAATCTGGCATCATGTATCGGTAAAATAAAATGGAATTAAAGGATAAAGTCAACATAAATAAAAATCTTGAAAAAGTTGGAATAAATTTCCTCTTATACAAAATATTGTTCCATCCAGAAATCTTCTACTTAGATATCTTTGTTTTATTATTAATTCTATTTCATTTTAATTACACACACACACAATGTATATGTAGAAATAATGACAGTGCTCAACAATGCTAGTAAGAGCATAATATATTTTTATTTATAATACTATATAATTATGTTCATTAGTCGTCTATATCAGCGGCAATTGGGAAATCAAACATGTGGGGTTGAATACCACGGTTAGTAGCTGGATTATAGTATTATACATATATACACACATACTATATATATATATATATATATATATATATATATACAGGGTGGGCAAAAATAAGGGTCCTATTTTTAAAAATTCATAACTTTTTTATTTATTGATTTTTAAAAAATTTTTTTTTTTTAGAATAAGTAAAGGACCCCTTCCGAAGCAAGCATGAGCCGTATTAGCCCTAAGGAACGTACCCTCATTTAGAAAACATTATTTTTGCTTAAAAAACTCAAAACAGTGTAAAAAACAATACTTTAGTTTTTGTAAGTTTTAAGAAGTGTTTTTCGGCTAAAATTTGTTTTGTTTATTTCAAAAAATCTCGGAAGGGTCAGTCTACACACACATAAAGTTTGGTGAGTTTAACTTTTATTTTGTGGAAGTTATTCAAATTCAAGTTATTCAAATTTAAAGATAGGACCCTTATTTTGGCCCACCCTGTATATAGTAAGTTATGGAAATAAATTTATGGTAATTAAGCTACACAGAGGCTTCTGCGTTTCATCCTCATAGGGAATCTTCAGGCTAAAATGCATGGAATTTGTGTTACCACGTGTTTTTATATATACACATGTTTAGTCTAGTGAGCTAACCAATCCAATTCATTGTTATTCCTTCCCCCACATTAATCCAGGAGAGGAAATAACATTGAATCTGATTGGTTAGCTCGCTAGACTAAACACCACGTAACACAAATTCCATGCATTTTAGCCTAACAATTCCCTATGGGGATGAAACGCGGAAGCCTCTATGTAGCTTAATTGCCATACATTTATTTCCATAACTTACTATCTAGCTCTACTCACGAGTACTGTTGAAGTAAATGCTGAAAATCGATACATACTATATTATATCTCCTTATAACACTTTATGTGGATACATGAAATAATAATTATATATCTATATATATTAACATAGAAACTGACTATTTTTGATTAGAAAATACTTTTCTTTTTTTTTTAAATAACATTTAGGAAGTATGCTTTACTGTATTAAATTCATAAAAATTTAATTAGAAAATAATTATTTTTCTAAGAATTATTTTTATTTTTTCAAATTTTTATCTTCAAGCTACAGATTTATTTTTGAAGGCTTTTTTGCTTTTAAAGCTAAACGTTTTGTTTCAATAAAAAAAATATTAATGCGAACCCAAATCTGTTCTTGCCTATTTTGTATTGCGTCATTCTTATGTTTAGCCTCACGTCACGTTTTGAAACTTTGTTTTAGAAGAGAAATATTTGTCAAATTTACTATTTTTCAAAAAGATTATCATCAAAGCCTTTTTTTTTCTTTTTTTCTATTGCAGTTTTTTAAAAAATTGAAATTTATTTCCGAATTTTTTTTTTTAATATAGTAATATGTTTTTTTTAGTATTATTTTTTTTTTGATATAGTAATATTTTTTTTAGTATTATTTTTTTTTGATATAGTAATATTTTTTTAGTATTATTTTTTTTTAATATAGTAATATTTTTTTTAGTATTATTTTTTTTAATATATTAATATTTTTTTTAGTATTATTTTTTTTTTAATATAGTAATATCTTTTTTAGTATTATTTTTTTTTAATATAGTAATATTTTTTTAGTATTATTTTCTTTTAATATAGTAATATTTTTTTAGTATTATTTTTTTAGTATTATTATTTTTTTAATATATTAATAATTTTTTAATATTTTTTTTTTTAATATATTAATATTTTTTTAGTATTTATTTTTTAATATATTAATATTTTTTTAGTATTATTTTTTTTAATATAGTAATATTTTTTTAGTATTTTTTTTTAATATATTAATATTTTTTTAATATTTTTTTTTAATATATTAATATTTTTAGTATTATTTTTTTTTTTAATATAGTAATATTTTTTTTAGTATTTTTTTTTTAATATATTAATATTTTTTTTTAGTATTATTTTTTTTTTAATATATTAATATTTTTTTTAGTATTATTTATTTTTTAATATATTAATATTTTTTTTAGTATTATTTTTTTTTAATATAATAATATAGCGCATCAAAACTATCATCGTCAACTGTGGAAATTATTTGATATCGTTGTTTCAACGAATAAAATTTGTAGAAAACTCTGCAGATTTTTTGTTTTTTGATTTTTAAAGCACAATCTTTAATGATCTTTTTTTTTTTTAGATATTTCCTAAAATGTGATAAACTTTTTCATCACTCAAAATCTTTTTTTTTCATTCACCTCATAGTCACTGAGTTTCGGCTATGTGTATAAAACATATTTCATCCTTGAAATGAAGGTCTGTGTAGGGGTGGGGGGGGGGATAAAGTAATTTAAGTGACCCCCAAAAATTTTCTTTTTTTTTCTAAAAATAAATACTTTATCTTAAGGATTAAGCAATAACTCTGAATAAAGGTAATTAAAACTGATGGATCACGCCGTGAAAGTCGTTTACAGAACAAGTGAGCAGCAAATAAGAAGTCAGATACTGATGCTATATTTCTACTGAGCTAAATGCAAAAAAAAATATCTTGGTAAGAAGAACCTGTATTTTGCTTTTGTGGGTTTGGAGAAATATTTTGACAGTGCCAAGAGATGTTGTCTGGTGGGCTTTGTGTAAATTAGGGACAAGCAAGTAGTTGATGCAAGTTGTTCAAATGATGTATAAAAATGCTAAAAGTCGTGTCAGAATTAACGGTGCATTTAGTGACAGCTTTATTGTTAAAGTTGGAGTACATCAGGGACCTGTACTGAGTCCATTGTTTTTCATTTGCGTTTTAGAAATGTTGTCTGGAAGATATTTTATGCTGATGATTTAGTGCTTGTCTTTGAAACAATGGAAGACCTACTTGCTGAGTTAAAGATTTGGAGGAATTCTATTGAGAGAATCTCTGGTACTTTGGCTAGATGATATAAATCTTGCTCTACTAAGCGAATTTGTTTTTATGTACGACAATTCTCCTTCACACTCTGCCCATGTCACTCAAGCATTCTTAGCATCTTTGGGCATCAAAGTTGATGATCTGCCTTCCATACTTAATCAGATTTAAACCCTAATAGAAAATTTAGTCTATCATCAAATGAGATGTTTATGCCAATGGACGTTAATTTTCACCTAAAACGGACATATGCGAAGGCACTAATACTGCAGCAAGGACAGTGCTACCAGCCATTATTAAAAAATTGACTGATTCAGTCAATACAAGACATTTTGAAGTTATTAAAGACCATAGCGGTTATGTGGGTAAATAAGTATGTATTGAACTATATATTATTATTATTTATTTATTTAATTATATATTATTATTATTTATTTAATTATATCAATTAATTGTTAAATATAACCATCATTCATCTTTATTTTATTTATTTATTCCTTATTTTCACTAATAAACGTTTATTTTGGTTGTTTCAGTTGAAAAGCTATTACCGTTGGTCGGAAACTTTCAGTGATTTGAACAAATATCTTATTTTGCAACTGCTAGCTATGAGATTTTGATTAATTTTTAGCAACGCTTTTATAACAGAGTGCGAGATTACCTGTGAAAAAATTTCCGAAATTGAGTCATCGAAAATTGAGAAATAACTATTTATGTAAAAAAGCTATTATCGCTGGTCGCAGTGTATTTAAAACAGAAGACCAATCACAAAGACGGGTTATTTTCGTATGCGCGTGCGAGAGAGAGAGAGAGAGAGAGAGAAAGAGAGATAGATAGAGAGAGAGAGAGAGTGTGCATGCTGCTTCCATCTTTTCCTCTTATTTTTTTTCAAGAAAACCACAAAAATACCCCATTCTCTCTTTCCTTCTCTCTTTCTTTTTTTCTCTCTTTCCTTCTCTCTTTCTTTTTCTTTCTTTCCTTCTCTCTTTCTTTTTTCTTTCTTTCCTTCTCTCTTTCTTTTTTCCTTCTCTCTCTCTTTCTTTCTTTTTCTTTATTTCTTTCCTTCTCTCTTTCTTTTTTTCTTTCTTTCCTTCTCTCTTTCTTTTTTTCCTTCTCTCTCTCTTTCTTTCTTTTTCTTTATTTCTTTCCTGCTCTCTCTTTCTTTATTTTTTTCTTTCTCTCCCCAATCTATTTTCGGCACTTCTGTCGTATATATGAAGCAACAGATTTTCTGTCCTTCTACTGAAAATAAAGGGAGGTAATTCAACCGGAAGTGATTTTTTTACAACATAAAAAAAAAAATGCAAGACTGATTTGTTTTTGGGTAACAATTAACAATTTCTTTTTTTTATCATATGAAGTAAAAAAAATTTAAATAAAAAACCCTAACCCTAACCCTAAACCCTAACCCTAAACCCTAACCCTAACCCTAAACCCAAGAAATCAGGCGGTGTGCCTGTAAAAAATCTATTGTTTTTTGCGGCTGGTTCATTAAATTACCAATGTCTCGAAGATTAATCTCATTTAACTCCATTTTCTAAATACTAAATTCAACTTCCGTTGAATTTACATTGAAAACTGATCCCCCGTCCTAAAATCTCAATTTAAAAAAATTTATTTCCCAAAACCCCGGAATTCTCTACTGACATGATAAGTAATTGTACACCAAAAAAGATTTTTTTAAAAATTGAGATGGTCAAAAAGAGGGGGATCAGTCTACGTTGAATTAACATTGGAAATTGATCCCCCCTCCTAAAATGTAAAATATTTGAAAAAAATTTCCCAAAACCCCGGAATTTTCTAGCAGCCTGATAGGTAAGTGTACACCGAAAAAAGAAAAAAAAACTGGTCAGTAAAAAGTTGTGAAAAACGGACTGTGAGAAAAGACGAACATGTGCCCATGTTTTTTCTATTTTCAAAAGTTAACCGTTCCTTTTTCGGCGCTCTTGTATAAGCAGTAACCGATCTGAGGGAGATAACTCTATTTTTCTTAGCCGCCGCTATTCTGAATTCGCTTATACTTTGGTAAGGGAGATAACTTTGTTTGGTAAATTTATAGAAGTGCACCTTTCGTATTTCGACCCCTAAAAAAAAAAGTTTCTACTTTTTGGGGCAAATTACATGTAAACAGCCTCAACAAATATCCGCGCGGATATTTGTTGAGGCTGTTTACATGTAATTTGCCCCAAAAAGTAGAAACTTTTTTTTTAGGGGTCGAAATACGAGAGGTGAGATTCGGTGGCCAAGAAATGGGTGCTCACTTTACGTATAACTTATATATGAAAGTGACCCCCCTCCTAAAATCTAAAATAATAAAAATTTTCATAATTTTTTTTTATAGCGGATATTTGTTGAGGCTGTTTACATGTAATTTGCCCAAAAAAGTAGATACTTTTTTTTTATGGGGTCGAAATACGAAAGGTGCACTTCTATAAATTTACCCTTTGTTTATTAATAAAAAAACATGTTATGGTTTTGAAAGTTATTTTCTTTCATGCTGCGATAAACAAAGTTATCTCCCTTGCCAAAGTATAAGCGAATTCGGAATAGCGGCAGCTAAGAAAAATAGAGTTATCTCCCTCAGATCGGTTACTGCTTATACAAGAGCGCCCCCTTTTCTCTCTTTCCTTATTTTCGCTCTCAACGCGACAAAAGAAAAGACAAGTCATTCGAATGAATTTTAAGTGTGTTTCTATGCGTGTCTCTGTTGTCTGTCTCATCTTTTTTCTCTTCGTTCTTTTTCCTTTTTTTTTCTGTCCATTCTTTTTTATTTCATTCCCTTTTTTTCTCTCTCATTTCTTGTACCAAATGTGTGTAACTTGATTTCAATATGCGTCTGATCTTTTGCATGTTAATTTATACAAAAAAAAAAAAAAAAAAATAGAATTACGCTCAGAATTTTAATTTCTCTCTCCGTCTCTTCCTTATTTTGTCGACAGGACTTTTCTCTGTTTCCTTCTCTCTAGTCCTGCATTTTTTTTCTGTTCTTCTTCGTTTCCTTTAGTCTATTTCAAATATGTTTTTGCTGAAATACTTTGGTCACTCTTGCACCAAATCGTGCGTGTATAAATCCTTTATACACACCCGTGTTGTGGTCGAACTTAAGTTGTTGATGGTCTGCAGACTCAAAACTACTCGGACTCCAATGATCAGTTTTTAATTAGGTTTATTTAAAACAGAGAACAGCCACAGAGACAGGTTATTTTTGTATGTGTGTGTGTGTGGGGAGAGAGAGAGAGAGAGAGGAAGAAAGACAGATATATAGATAAACGAATATCCACACTATGCATGCTTCCCCCTCCCCCACATTGAGGAAAGCATCCAGACATGTGCATCTTTCCTCCTTGAAATCTATGAGAGAAAAAGATTCCCACAGAAATCACGTGCTTTCGTGACTTCAACGTGGTGTTACTCTCTGACTCTTGATCTTGAAACTTTTCCACTCAGACCCGGCCCCTCATTATGTAATATCCCTTCCTTCTCATTTTTTCCAAATATCTTTATGGAAGGTATTTTCCATGTCCGTTTCTCATTTCAACATTCTCGTTCTTCTGCTCAGTTTTTTTTTCTTCCATTTGTCCTTTTTATAAATCTATGTCTATAAAAAACAGAAACTCCCATTTACCATTCACTATATTTTTCTTTTCGTACCCGACGTTTTGACACTTCTGCTGTTCAACATAGACACAGAAATAACCCTTCTAACTCCCAACGTAATGGTTCGATCAAATTATATCCGGAGCCGGCCTCACATGCCTTTTTCTCTATGCTTCTTCCAAGGAGCTCCCATTAACCCAGAGTCTGTGTCACATGCCTTTTTCACCATCCTTCTTCTAAGGAGCTCCAATTACTTCAACACTGACCCTTCGAACATGGCAGATAATAATTATGCCCCGGGTGAAGTTTGAACTCACAACCTCTCTCTCTCTAAGTATAGCATGTTAACTAATTCACCCACAGAGGCAAGTATGAAATGGTAACACTATTAAATGCATAAATCAGGTTGTTTTTTTTTGCCCCCCCCCCTCTCTGTCTTAAGTCGAATGTAAGCCATCCGCTTATCAAAAAGGGAGAAGGAAAAGAAATAGTCAATGAAGCAATTGAAATGAACAAATTTTACCTTCTTAAAATTTTCCGCCTGTGTCATCTCAGCGGGTTCAGAGAAGAGATCTCATACACCCCCAAATGAGACCAACCACGGGGGAGCCGCAATAGAAGGAGATCGGTGATCTGGTTTTCCCCACCCTATTCCACCAATACCCAGACAAAAGTAGGCCACTTTTTCCTCAACTCACTCGACAAATACTTCCCCCCCCCCCTTCCCCACACAACCTGCACAAACTTTTTAACAGAAATTCTATTAAGGTTAGCTACTCCACTGCCCCATCTATAAGAAAAAAAATCATCTCTGCGGAGCCCAAAGCAATTGCAAATGCAGGCTGCTCATGCCAGGACAAAAACAACTGCCCCCTAGAGGGGAATTGCAAAATCGATTCCCTCGTATATGAAGCCACCGTCACAAACCAGACTACCGGTAGAGCAGAAAAATACATTGGCATGATGCAGGGAAGCTTCAAGCTAAAATTATATGCACACAGAAACACCTTCAGATACAAAAACAAGGCAAATACGGCACTCGCGACCCGGATATGGCAACTTAAAGATGAAAAGACACCTTTCACCATCAAATGGAAAGTAATTGAGAGAAGACCATCCTTCTCTCCAGCCATAAATAGATGTGTGACGTTGAAAAATACCATATATTAAGGTCCATCATTGACCCAAATACAGTCTGTTTGAATATTCGAGATGAAATCTGTGGCGGAATTGATGACCTTGAGCCAGAATCGAGCGGTGGAGGTGGCCCGGACTTAGTTTTTCCCCGCAGTAAGAGGGTCCGCCTTTGCCTGGCTTGCAGATGGAAAGGGAAATAAGTTTTGGCTTACTAGTTTTCTAGTGAAGATTGAACTCGCAACCTCGAAGTAACAAATTTACTGGTTACTGCACAATAATAATAGATTTAATTATCATGACAAATAGTGAGCCAGCGGATTATGTTTTTTCTGATTGGTTAAGCGGAATTAACTGAGGGAAAATCTGCTAATAAAAAGACAAGAAAATCAGAAGAAGAAAAGAAAAGGAGAAACGTGAGTGTCGAGTGAGATTCTGCGGTGAGCCGAATTGTTTTCGTTCATTGGAGCTCGAAGTTACACAGAGGCGTTTTGTGCTTCTACAGGAATTGAACCGAACTGAGTTTTTTTTTGTTTGTTTAACTTCTGAATTCTCAGTTATAAAATCTTTAAGGGATGCATCCACAGGAGACAAGCACTACTCATAAACTGGACTTACCGATACACATAAAAGCCTAGCTACACCCCCTCTGCCAAATATATAACCCCATAATTGCCCCATTAAATACCGACTTCCACTCCAGAAAATTTTCCCATCGATCACCCCTCATAAATATAAATAAAATTAAAAAATGCGAACAAATACATTGATCAACCCATATCCACACTACTTTTCAAGAGCAATAATTTCAACTTTCCCAACATTATTATTACTCCCATAAGTCCCCACCATTTCTCGGTCATAATGCTAATCTCCCATATCTCCCAAACAGATCCAATCTTGCCGACCCAATCCTTACTATTATCTCTAAACTAGTTTTAATCAGCATACCAATTGTATCACCTCCATAAGTATTCAGAATACCTTAGTTAATAATGTTAAACCCCGAATACAAATCATTCAAAAACCCTGCAAAGTTACTGCCTTCAGACCGCCCGGATGATATCTTTATTTAAATTCCTTTGGGATTGATTTAAAGTCCTTTAATCCAGGATTTAAACACGAATTTAATTAATGTTGTTCCTTTTAACCTCTTTAATCCGTAAATCCATTTTCTCTCCTTAATTCCTTTAGAAGACACATCATTAAACCCCAAAACAGTAACAGCCAAATATACGATACTCATAATATTGGCTCACGGGATTTATATAGAAATATTTTTTTATTTTTTATATCTCTTTAACTCTTCTTCGGTTTAAATCTCAACTGTTACTTTTCACCCCTCCCCCTTTTTTCAAACCTTATTAAACCTTCCTTACACTAAATTTAAACAAACATACATAACACTCTAAGCAAATAATGTGTCCAAACGAGAGTGACACGTGACTTCACATTTCCGAAACAGATGACAACAGAAGCTGAAGAGAACCGGATGGCTAAGTCATTCTGTGCTTGAAACCGACGGTACGAATGTTGTACTAATTTTTCTGTACCGAAATGAATAATTATATATATATATATATATATATTATTATTTCATGTATCCACATTAAATGTTATAAGGGGATACAATTTTTTATTTACTTCAACAGTGCTTGATACGTGAGTAGAGCTAGCTAATAAGTTATGAAAGTATATTTATGGCAATTAAGCTACACAGAGGCTTCCACGTTTCATCCTCATCATTGTGGAGGTTAAAGGTTCAATCCTTGCGACAGGTGATAATAACTAAGGATAACATAAACATCAATTAAAGTACTATATCAGATTTAACCATCTATATCGATTCATAGCTTTTGAGGATGTTTTAGGACCTGCAATGTCGCATGAAACCACTTTTTCACCGAAAAATGATGAATTTTGAGTCCCGTGGAGCCCTGACGGCTATTTTTGGTCTGCACCTTCTGAATTTTGCAAAATTTTCAAAATGTTTGATTGTTTCGTGTTATTTATGTATAAATGAACACAAAAAAAATACTACTCGCATGAATCTGAAATTTTCACCCATTACGTCCCCCACCCCTAGTTTAAAATTCCATTTAGGTTTCCAACTTCGACTATTAGCTTCTCAAGTTTAAAAGATGCATCTGAAGAAGGTCAAAGGTTACATCGGTCGAAACGTTGTGAAAATAACCCTAACCAAGGACGAGAATAGTATGTTTATTTACCTCACCCCCAGAAGGTTAGACACAAAGTCAGGTGGTGTTTTGAGGAAACCAGCACACTAGGGGAAGTGTACTTTGGCTTACAAACTAAAAACCTCTTCTCAAAGGGAGAAGGTAAATCCTGGGAGAGTAAACAAAACCATACCTCAGTCCAGCATCAACAAAGCCACTGTCGAACTGATTGTCAAGGACGTATCCCTGCCTGGTACGAACAACACCTACTCAAGATGTGCTAGTTGGTTAATCTTTTCGCCCAAACATGATCATCAGTTGGTTCTTTTGTGTTCAACTAGTAAACAGAGTGTGAATCGCTTTGATATTCCGCCTGTGAGTCAGCCTTTTCTTTTGTTTCAGTCTAGATTTAGTTTCTTTTTGAGGCATTTCCGTCCGTCCGTCCGGATTTTTCTCCGCAACCATCTATTGAATTTCACTGAAATTTTGCATCAAGTTGTAACTTTTGTCAGGTTAGAAAGTGACATTCTCCGATTTTTGAAAAAAAATCTGGTTAGCCCCCCAGGGGGTCAAAAGCCCCCAAAATGGCAAAAAAGGACATTTTTTGCCCCATATCTTTTCATCCATCCATTCAATTTCTCTGAAACTTGGCCAAAATATGGAGGCAATTGTTCCTAATAGAAAATAAGTATCGCTGACCTTGGAAAAAATCTGGTGCGCGCCCCCAGGGAGTCAAAAGCCTCCAAAATGGCAAAAAATGACCCTTTTCTCCCATAACGTTTGATCCGTCCATTCAATTTTTCTGAAACTTGGCCAAAATGTAGAGGCAATTGTTCTGGATATAAAATGAGCATCCTTGACCTCAGAAAAATTCTGGTTCGCGCCCCCAGGGGGTCAAAAGGGGATCAAAAATGCCCCAAATTGCCCAAATTTATTGCATTTTACACTCGCCACATCGAGTCACATACAGAGGGGGACCACGCATGCGCGGCTTGTTATATGTGTTGCTTCTCTCCATTTAAAGCTTGCCAACTGTATACAAACATCATCTCTATTTTGGGCGTTGCATTTCAATAAAGATCGGAATTGGTCGGCCATCTTTTTATTCTTTCTAGCTCTCTTAGTTCAAAGGAAGAACCCCCCTCCCCCTTCAATAAAAATCCATTTTGATCTAACATATACATTTATGTTGGCCGGATTTTAAAAGTAACACCTAAATAATATTTGAGCTAACAAATCAAACTTTGATTCTGACTGGCCAATTTTCATTTGCTATTGTTGTACCATGTTATTTGCTAGGTAAAGTAACATGCTTCACTACAATTTATTTTTATAATGTGGATATTCCATGGTGCTTTCTACATCAATCTCTATAATTTACTGTTAATAATAATAATATTCTTTTTGAAATAATAAATGTCTGTCAGGGTCAATACTATGTAAAAAAAATAGTAATTTTAAATAATCAATTTAAGAGTATATAATTATATGCTAGCAAAACCCTATGGGAATTCCATGGAGCTTTCTCCATCAATCTCTATAATTTACTGTCAATAATAATATTCCTTTTGAAATAATAAATGTCTGTCAGGAGTAATACTATTGAGAAAGAAATGTCTCTTTCTCCTTCCATTAAGATAATTGTCATTGTCAGATAAATATTCTTTAAATAAATAAAACGAATATGACTCTTATATATTTATTTATTTAAAACTGTAGCCATTTAAGAATTTGGTATATTCGGACTACTGTTCTCATCTTGGGTGTTTTTATCACAACGTTTCAACCAATGTAACCTCCGACTTTCTTCAGGTGTACCTTGTTGAACTCGGGAATCTTTCTGCCAAACTCAGGAATCTGGACGGAATTTCGAATTCTACAAATTATCCATCCTCATCCCAAAAATTCCGAAACATGTAACAATTTAATGATTTTTAAAACAATAAACATTCTCTGTCTTCGTACAAAAGATTGTCATCCAAATTATCTCCAAATCAAATCACTGAAACAAATGTCACTTTCTGAAATTCATTTAAAATTGTGGTACTGTTTTAGATATTGACCCTAATTTCCGTGACTGCCCGGCAGCAGCGAGCCGACAGCTAACGGAAGTGTCCGAGACCTGCCGAGTCGGCAGACGACAACAATGTAAGACGATGAATATACGTAAAGAAAAAGAAATGCATATATTTTTATACAAAAAATGAAATAAATGAACAAACCCATAGCTGAAATGAATAAACTTTTTTTAAATTAGGGTATATGTTACGACGCTCAGCAGAGGCGCGAACGGGGTCCAAAAAAAGAACGAGAAAGAGTTTAAAAACATAAATTTGCAACAAGTAAAGTTGACTTATGTCTAGAATAGACATTTTTCTACTTACCTATGTAATTTGTTTGTATTTTTACGTAGTATAAATGGCTTTTTATTAGATGTTAAAAAAAAATTTCTTGTTTTTTAAAACATCTACTTTCTCAAAGGAAAATGCCGGCCATTCCCTCTATATTATTACGTAGAGCGGCCATATTGTTTTCTTCGCTGACGTCTGTCGAACTTAAATTTCTAATAAATAGCACTTCAAACGGGTTTAAAATACAAACAAATAGCACATGCAAGTTTGAAACTAACTTTTACAGCTTACAGTTACTTTTATTTGTTGTAATTTGTTTTTTTAGCGTTTTTACTCTGCTGAGTCTCGTAAAAGATGCCCTTAAATTAATATTTAACCATTTTATGTAAGAAATTTTTTTATAAACGCTAACATTTTAAACCATTTTTTTGTAACTGAAATAAACTGTTTTTATAAACTTTAGAACGCGAAAATAATAACTTTTTTAAACCATTTTTTTTTTGCAATTACGCATTGTTTTTTTTTAAACATTTTTTTTGTAACTGAAATAAACTGTTTTTATAAACTGTAGAACGCGAAAATAATAACTTTTTTAAACCATTTTTTTTTTTTTTTGCAATTACGCATTTTTTTTTTTTTTTTTTTCCATTATTTTAGCTGGAGGGGTAAGGGCTGGTTTTTCGTTTTTGAAGGGGGGGGGGTTAGCGAAATACAGGCAGAAGAGGAGGATGGGGTCGTCCCCGATCGCAACGAAATCCAAGCCCGGCATTCCTGGGTGGGGCATCTCCAGGCATATTTTTCAGTAACTGTCTTTCGCGGTACTAGCCGGCAAAGTCGGCCGCCGCCTCATCGCATACATCGCATATCTTTTGCCAGTAGAGCTTTCTGCTGGCAAAAGTTAATGCACTGCTCCGGAGAGGCAATTGAACTACACATCACTTCAAAATTCATTGTCAACAAGTGCCAAGCGTCTCTCCTTCAAATCAATATCGTCTGCCAGCCTCGTTTTCGATTTCGGCAGGTCTCGGACGCCAGCCTCGTTTTCGATTTCGGCAGGTCTCGTACGCTTCCGTTAGCTGTCGG
>OY744516.1:5687240-5822240 GCA_963556195.1 Sepiola atlantica | reverse complement strand
TTTTTTAATTATTTTATGAGGATTGAGAATTTGTATTGTTTGGACTAGTATTATTCTAATTTTTGTTAATATTTTTTCACAACGTTTCGACGGATGTAACCCTCGACCTTCTTCAAGTGCATTTTTTTCAAATTTGTGAATCCTTGCCGAACTCTGGAACTTCTACGGAATTCGGAACTGAACGCTTTATTTAATCCATGGGGTAGACTGTTCCCATGATCAGGTAGAAATGTTATTTTTATGTTATACTTAGTTAGTATTGCCTGTAGTAAGGATTGAACCATCAACCCCCAGAAGAAAGTCACTTTGAATTGATTGTTAAACAACGTTTTTAACCCTTGCATCATGGGTCAATTCTAGTATGAATTCTGGGAGCTCTAACCTTGTCTCGATATGTAGTATTAATGATATGGGGTACACTTTAATGATTACCTCATTAGTATGAGGTCTGATCCTAAATCGGCTTCACTTTCACCTGGATTTGACCTTCCAGATGTTTATCCATGGGGTTATCTTAAAAACAATGTCTATCAAAACAATCCCAGACTAGTCCTGAAGTGAAGAAAATGGCCATCACAGCGCCAAATCAGGGCAGTGGTTAGAGAGGAGTGTGCCAGAGTTATTGACAATTTTGTACGTCGTATCCATGTGTGCTTATCATTGAACGGTAATAAAATAAAGACTGTTGGACATTCATGAGTGAAACTTGGTGGACAAGTCGGCATAGGCTGAAGTTTATTTGGGTACAACTATAGCTGACGCGCCAGATTTCTGTGACTTTGCGTCGACAACGATCGGGCATGTCACGGAAGCGCCCGAGCGCTGACGGAATAATATCATTTTTTCTTTCTTTTATCTTATAAAAACATTGACAAAATTTTACAACCCCCCCCCCCCCCAAATAAAAACATTATTTTCACACAAAAAAAAATGATTTTAATCTATGTATTTTTTCTTTGAATTTATTCGTCTTATATTATCGTCTGCCAGTCTTCCAGTTAGAGCTTGACAGTTTGAATGCATGGATTGGCTATCGCTAAGAACAGGAGCCCTAACCCTAACCTTAAACCCTAACCCTAAACCTAACCCATTTTTTCTTTCTTTCTTTGTTTTATGTTACCAAGAATAAAAAAAGAAAAACAGCGAAACAAATGAAAAAGAAAACATTGACAAAAACATCCCCCTCCAAAAAAATTTTTTTTCTACACATTTGATTGAAAATGGTTCATTTGACCCCCCCCCACAGTTTGTTCGGTTTTTATCTTTTTATCTATGTATTTTTTCTTTGAATTTATTCGTCTTATATTATCGCCTGCAAGTCTTCCATTAACACTTGGCATTTTCGTCTAGGCAACGATCAGGCAGGTCGCGGAAGTGCCCGAAAGTTTCCGACGCAAAGTCACGGAAATCTTACGCATCATCTATAACAGCACTTTTATTTGTACCAAATATGATTGGCTTGTAGAAAGGATTGTGACTTTTATGGTTGCCGCTTTTACAGGGTGCCACCCTGTATTGGTGTGATTGTAATGTCTTCAGTAGGATGCAAATTCTTCTTATCAGTCTGTGACAGTAAACACTGCCATTTATACTGAATTCCAATTGATTGCTTATCTAAAAAGTAAGAATCAAAAATTTGAAAAATTTGAAAATCGTTTGTTCTGTTTTTAAGAAGTGGGAATAATCCTGTCTAGAAGTGGTAAAACATATAATACTAAATGACACACTGTTATAGATAGAGACAGCATTGAGGGATTAGGATAGGAAATGAGTTGACCGAGGGTCAGAAATTCCAGTTTGACATGCATGGGAAAACGAGGATGGAAGACGAGAAACAGAAATTAGATGTAACATTTTGTGGGGAGTTCTTCAATCCCCACCAGGTAACCTGTAATTTTCTATGATCTTCTCATTGACACGTTGTAAGTAGCTGCTCAATGGATGATGATGTCTAGTAAAGGTGGTGATAGTATATTAATGTAGCAGAATTTTCTATATCTCCCTGTTTATCCTTGTAACTGTACTAATGTAACAAATAAAAAAACAACAAATAACTCCATTATTTGCTCTGGAATTTCGCTTAGTTTTTAGTACATCTAGATGACCTTTCACAGCCATGGCATAGTGGTAAAGCCTCGAAAACAGACGTCTGTTCATCTTGATGTTAAACACCCAATATCGCCTTTCTGTTACATACTTCCTCCCATAATGCAACTTCCTGAACACATAGTCCTAATTCTACTCTTTAATGGAAAATTCCTTTTTCTTATTTAATCTAATCTTTATATAGACATTTCAGTTTTAACATTATTTTTACACACCTGCATGCAAATATTGCTACACAGGAACCATGAAGAGAAGGTAAACATAGGTGTTCGCATGTAGCTCTTAAAAATGTCTCATTCTCGCTTTCAATCTCTGCCTGAAGCATGCACCTGAGATAAAGTAAAATAAACAACTCTATGATTTTGGGGTATTAATGCCTTTGTATCAGTTAATTGCAAATAATGACGAACCAGCCATAGACATGACCTTATGAAGAAGGACTGTCCACCCTATAGGAACAATTTTAGCAGGATGGTCAAGTAAGCCATAAATTAAATAAAGTGTTCTATTAGAAATTCCATGCAGAATCTAAAGTTCGACAAGACACACCTGACGTTACATCAGTTGAAACATTATGCAAATATTATCCAAGATGAGACCTGTATTCTGAATGATCCAAATAATACGAATTATCAATACTCATCTTATGTAGAGATTTATCCGTCTGTCTGTTTGTCCGTCAGTCACAACTTTTTAAAACATAATAAATAAATTGCGGAATTTGTCTCATTTCGAAATGTCAGTCATCTTAACTACTTTTAGAAACGGAATATATTGCAATAATAGTAAATAATAAATTCTAAACGAATAAAGCAGATGCCATGACCGGAAATCGAAACCAAAACCTTGAGATCTTCACTTTGAGGTTCTACCAACTGATGACCTATTTATGTGTGTCAAAACATGAATTCAAACATAAGCGATAATAAAAAATGAAAATTTAAATATAAGCGATAATAAAAAATGAATAAACGAATGGGTAAACATTATCAATAGCGTTGGAAATGATTTTAATTGCTTTAATTATGTATTGTATGTAGTTCTTTTGCAATTATATATTATAATCCTCCCAGCCTAGCAAAAATATGTGACCGGAGGGAGTCTATAAAAATTTCCAAATCAATTGTTTCTTGTTTAAAAAAAGTCATTGTTTTATTTGCATCTTTCAAAATGTTTTGTACAAATCAACATTAATCCTTCTTTTTGACGTTGGCCATGAATAGCTTAAATTCTGGCAAGATTGAAATGACACATTCATTGGCATTCAAACAATCCGACCTTCCAAGATTTATTGATTCAACAATATTTGATGAGAAGAAATACATTCCTGAAATACACAATCCTAGACGAGCTACTTGGCATCGCCTGGGGTCCTAATTCCTGAAAGCTTATATACAGTGTACAGTAACCACTTTTTAAACCATCAGGCTAAAGAACACATGCACTTGATATTCTTTAGCCCAATGAGTGGGATTTCCAGTGTCTCAATAAAACTGCAGGTATCGATAGCCAATCGAATTATTGTATACTGTTATTTGTAATAATAATAGATTATTTTCTTACATACCTAATTGATACTCTGATAATTTCTTCTTTCTAAAAATACATTATATGTATAAGTAATGAAAATAGACAAACAAATGTCTTTGGAGACCACGTTTTGAGATGCAATATTTTATTAAAAATCATTTAAATTAAAAAAACAAACTTTTTTCTTATTAATTTCGAATGATAAAACATTCTTCATCAGAGAAAGAGAGTTCAAATCAATTTAAAGGCAAGACATTTGTATTCTGTGATGGTATATGTATATATATATATATATATATATATATATATATATATATATCTTAAAGGTAATCTTTTAGATAGTTGGACCTATTGTGAGGTAAGGAAAGCTCAATATACTGGATAGAGCAAAAATATTATAAGTCGATGAAAAATAATTAGACCTGTAAATGGAAGCAAATCAAAATCATCGGTTGTTCAGAAAAAAGAACATTTAGTGAATAACAATATTTATTTTTCTTCTCTTTCATTCATTTTAAGAGAAGAAAAATAAATATTGTTATTCACTAAATTCTTCTTGTTCTGAACAACCGAAGATTATGATTTGCTTCCATTTACAGGTCTAATTATTTTTCATCGACTTATCATATATATATATATATATATATATATATTTAAAATATAATTATCCATGGACACGTGTTTCGTCATCTTATGACTTATCAGCGTGGCTGAACCAAGTTAGATTCTGAACCAGGACCCCAGAGACTGAAGTCCGACGCTTTACCACTGAGCCAAACCCCGCTAGTAGAAGGAATGGATCGCTTGTTTAGATGTCATTTATTTGTTTGTTTTATTTGCGATAATTGAACGAATTCAACTGTTTGTACAGAAAAGCATTTTACTAAATGCTAGGTGGGAATAATTTTTCCCTTCACCACTGTGATGCCCCCATATGGGGAGCCTTTGTATGCTTATCAGTTTATACTGCTATTCTCATATTGGTTGCTATATTCACAACATTTCGGCCAATGTAACCCCCAACCTTCTTCAGGTGCATCATTTTGAATTTGGGAACCTTCTAGTCAAATTCAGACACCTAGTGATGCGTACGTAACTCTGGATGCCCACCTGGCTACGGTTGTAAACCCAGAATCACCACAGGTATATGAAAATGATTATTTAAATCCTCCAGTTGCTCTCAAGGCATCGGCTATGGCTGCTACATATAAAAATCATAAATATTTCTTCTGTGGTTTCTTCTACCATCACAAGAGATAGCTGTCCAGTCCTCAAGGCTACTTGTAATAAATGTTCCAAGAAAGGACATTATGCCCGCGTGTGCAAATCTAAGTCTTGTTCAGTGGCAACATTGGTTAGATGTCACTTACTGGCCACATTTACCAACAGGACTCGCTCAAGCTGCAACGCATGTGACTGTTAATGGGAAAAGATTGAGTGAAAGATCCAGGAAAGATCCAGGAATGGAGACTGGAACTTGCTGCATTCAGCTACATGATCAAGTACTGTCTTGGTAAGGATAATGTGGTCCCTGACACATTTTCCCAAACATACACTTGTTCAACTTTTAATACCTCCACACTCGCTGACCTCCACAATGGAATAACTCGACTTCTTCATTTTGTAAGAGCAAGGAATCTCCCTTTTTCTACAGAAGAGGTAAAGAATGTGTGTGCTCCTTGCAGGATTTGCACAGAACTAAAACCTCAATTCTATTGCTTACCAAAAGGAACTCGTATAAAGGCAACAAAACCTATGGAACGACTTAGTGTTGATTTCAAGAGTCCTCTGCCTAGTGTATCGACTAATTGTTACTTATTAATTAAAGTTGATGAATACCATTTCGTGCCAGTGCAGGATTATATACCATGTCATAATAGGACATATGATGACACGATGGCCCAGCCTGAATTAAGGCAATCCAGTCGGGTATCAAAGCCTTCCAATTGATATGGAGATTGGCTGGAGTAGCCAAGTCAAAAAAACAGTACATTTACTATTAATCGAAAAAAACAAAATTTTAAATACTGGATAAAATTAGTGAGAAAATAAAGTACAAAACAAACAAATAAAAGTAAAGTAAAATATTGAAGCTACTATTTTCTTTTTCTTTCTAACAAGAAAGAATATAATATTATGTATTGTAGTACATGCACACCACCGGAACCGGAAGTCGTCCAGGTGACTGGTATTAAAGCTCGCCATGCGCAAAACAGTTTTAGCTGAATAAAGCTTGGCTTCCAAGTATTTTTTGTGTTAGTACAGCACATTTGAATACCTTATAAGTTTACAAAAGGTAAAAACTTTGCAGCTGAAATGACTCTCATAGAGAGATTAGAAAGTGAACCTTGGGTTTACTTTCAGCAGCTTTGTAACTCTCGCTTCTCTTATTTTGTCCTTTAGTCCTCACATTCCACGAGTGATGTTTCTGACAAAGGAGAAGAATTGCTTTTTTCTAGGTCAGTATCTAACACTTATCGTTGGCTAGTTTTTGACCTTGAAGTAGTATTTTTTAATTTTTAGTTCTTTACATCAAGTGGCTTTATGCCTTGTCTGGAGCGATTTCAATAAAAATAATTATCCACTCGGCTTATGAAGAAGAATGTTTGAATATGCAGAAGATGGAAATTTCGCTCTTACAGATGAAGAACGACAAGGCCGTCCAGTTAAGTTTGATGAAGAGTTCCTTGTGGCATCGCTTAAGTTGAAGAATTGGCAATGATGCTGTCCTCAAACCATACAACTGTTCACCATCTTCAAATTACTTGGAAAGGTTTCTTAGCTTGAAAAATATGAATTTCTCTGCAGATTTGAACTCACAATTTATGGCAGATAGGATGACGAAAAATTTATCATCGGGCCCTTTTTTCAGAAAGATCTGACTCCCCCCCCCCCCAATCATTGCACATCATCATTACAAGAAATACACAAAAATTCGAAGAGATATGGGGGTTCTTGTTCCACATCTACACCTAACTATATGATCGATCAGGAAAACAAATACATTAATTTCCTTTAACACCTGCATGCACATTAAAGTTATTAGTATATTTAATTTAATATTTTTGAACCTAGTGTAAATTTATATTTTTTGTTATTTACTATGACGCCCAATTAGTTTATTTGTAAATCTAATGTTTATACTTAGAGCATATCAAAGCTGAAGCACTCTATTTTTAGCTATTAGCCTGTATGTTAAAAATAAAATCACATAATACATAATACAATTTTTGTTCAATTAGAATTCAATAATTCATTCCAAACACCAAAAATAAGAAATTTCAATCATCGTCCATTTTCTCAATGGCCTGGTTTATTGTGAGGGAGTAACCTAATGCCCTGGTGGATTTTGTGGTTTAGCGGTGCTGGATGAAGTTGGGTGTCTAGGCGATGTCATTACACTTCCTCTGGTTTGTGGCATTGGTGTTCCAGATGTATAGGAATCTCACAGTGTTAGCTTGGGGGATTCAGGTAAGGCACTGGGAATGGGGACTGGAATTGCAGGTGTTTTAAGTTTTCTGAGGAATCTGTGATTTTGCAGAGTGATTCTGCCTGATTCATCAATCTTAATTTGGTAACGACGATTAGGGAGAGTTTTGACAACTTGGCCTGTTGTTTGGGCCTTGTATTGAGACTATTTCCCCTTCTCGGAGTGGGCATAGAGTATGTGCTGTGCAGTTGTACTGCTTTGTTAGGTGAGCATTGCGTTGAGACAGGCTTATCTCACAGTTCTGAGCTGCAGCTATCAATTTTGCTTGTGGTTTATATAATGCAGGTTAGGATGGTATGAAGTCATGAAGTCGATGGTGGAGCAATAGTTGTGCCAGGGATAGTCCAATGCCTTGGATAGGGGTGTTGTGATATTGCAGGATGGCTCGAACGAACATAAGGACCTGTATTATCCTCTTTGTTGTTTTTACAGAAAGCTCTGCTCACCCATTAGATTAAGGGTATGCCGGTAAGGTCTGTCTGTCTTGAGGAACTGCTGAAATATGTTGGAATTAACAGATGGGCCATCATCGCGGCTTAGGGCTTCTGGGGTGCCATATGTGTGAAATAGTTTATGAAAAATAGTTTTGAGGTGATGGCATGAGCTTGGTTTAGATTGTACAAAATAAACCTGCCAGTAATTATCTTCACAGATAAGGTATGCAATATGTCCGACATAGAAGAGGTCCATCACTATCTGCTGAAATGGTCAATCTGTGGCCGGAGTTAATGCGAGTGGTTCACGTGGCTGATTTGGGACGATGCTTGTGCATATGAGGCAATTGGTTCCGAAGTTGCATATGGATGTATGCATATGAGGCAATTGGTTCTGAAGTTGCATATGGATGTATGCATATGTGGCAATTGGTTCTGAAGTTGCATATGGATGTATGCATATGAGGCAATTGGTTCTGAAGTTGCATATGGATGTATGCATATGAGGCAATTGGTTCCGAAGTTGCATATGGATGTATGCATATGAGGCAATTGGTTCCGAAGTTGCATATGGATGTATGCATATGAGGCTATTGGTTCTGAAGTTGCATATGGATGTATGCATATGTGGCAATTGGTTCTGAAGTTGCATATGGATGTATGCATATGCGGCAATTGGTTCTGAAGTTGCATATGGATGTATGCATATGAGGCAATTGGTTCCGAAGTTGCATATGGATGTATGCATATGCGGCAATTGGTTCCGAAGTTGCATATGGATGTATGCATATGAGGCAATTGGTTCTGAAGTTGCATATGGATGTATGCATATGTGGCAATTGGTTCTGAAGTTGCATATGGATGTATGCATATGCGGCAATTGGTTCTGAAGTTGCATATGGATGTATGCATATGAGGCAATTGGTTCCGAAGTTGCATATGGATGTATGCATATGAGGCAATTGGTTCCGAAGTTGCATATGGATGTATGCATATGAGGCAATTGGTTCTGAAGTTGCATATGGATGTATGCATATGCGGCAATTGGTTCTGAAGTTGCATATGGATGTATGCATATGAGGCAATTGGTTCTGAAGTTGCATATGGATGTATGCATATGAGGCAATTGGTTCTGAAGTTGCATATGGATGTATGCATATGAGGCAATTGGTTCTGAAGTTGCATATGGATGTATGCATATGTGGCAATTGGTTCTGAAGTTGCATATGGATGTATGCATATGAGGCAATTGGTTCTGAAGTTGCATATGGATGTATGCATATGCGGCAATTGGTTCTGAAGTTGCATATGGATGTATGCATATGAGGCAATTGGTTCTGAAGTTGCATATGGATGTATGCATATGAGGCAATTGGTTCTGAAGTTGCATATGGATGTATTCACACTGAGCCAATATAACGAGTCATTGGCATGGGCTTTGATGCCAACCATGCCCTGGTGTACTGAGTATATATAGTGTAATACTCTTTCTCTGAGAGATTCTCTCATCCATCAGTGCTACACCCTTGTCGGTCCTGAGTCTATGGCATACCCCCCCAGAAGTCGCGGAGTTCCAGTTTAGTAAGAGAACGTTTGGATGAAAATCATGTTGATCAGAGTTGTCTGATGCTGATCATTTCGGTCTGATGCATGTCGGTGATCAGTTGACAAGATTGTATCATTGTCTCTAGCATCAGTCATCGTTTGATGGGTTGCTAATTCCACCATGGCATCTATTTTGTCCGAGAGATGGATGTCTGGGAGGAAGGGTGTGTGAAGAATAATTTTAAACCTGTTTTCAACGTGATGGAACTTCAAAGTGGAAATGTTAATTTAAAGAATATTTTAGTGTAACCTATTTAAATATTGTTTCACTCGTAAATGAAATGGATTTGAAATAAATGAAAATATGAATGACTGCCATATGTGAGCCAACATTGCAATTCTTCTGGTCATTCTTCTTGGCACCATTGTTATATGCAAATGACTTAATGACCTTTTGTACGTTGAATAGCATTTTCAGTTGGAGACAAAATCTTTTGTGAATTTGTAAAATATTAGCAGGAACACTCGGCATTGTCTCGCAATGAATGAGCATCCTCTGTGTACACTTACTCCTAGCCCAGAACCCCATGTTACCATTTTGATCCTTGTTTTTTAATTTCTATAATTTTCAAGTTTATAAATAAAATAAAGTAAAACGTTGTCTTTTCTATTCATGAATGTTCTGCGCGAACGCAGACCCCACAATATTATTATAAAAGCCCCCAATAGAAAATTAATATCACAATTGGATTCCTGGTAAAATTTTACCCTAGAAAAGTTGTTTGATCTTGGTATAAGGCCTTATTTTCATTTGCATCTGCCAACGAAGAGATATAAAGATAGAAGATATTTATCTACCTCCCACTGCGGTACGATGTGACACAAGGTCGGGAAAGTGGGATTGAAAAGCCAATGCCTTAGAAGAAGAGCACTCTGGCCTATAAATATTGCCTGGGCAGCACCGTCATGATTCTCCGGTAGGGGCGCCTCAAGCGATTAGCAATAAACTAACCCCTTCTCAAAGTGTGAGAAGACAAAGCCTGGAAGGGTGGACCTCCTAGAACTGCACAGACCAATACCGTACATCGGCGGAATCAAGGCCCGAAGGCCAAGATGATACCAGTCTACGGATTTCAATTTGTCAGCCCACAACATCGCCACTTGCTGATATATAAAGATAGAAACACCACAAAGATAATATATACTAGACATAACTGTGACCTTTTGGGTCACAACCACTTTGATTTCATTCGAAAATTCACAAACTGTGACGTCATATCTGGTAAGACGTTCTTCTTGTATAACTAAAAATAAGTCTCCTTACTTCTATATTATCTTTATTGATACTTCTAAATCCCGGAGAGAGACTTCATTCCATTCATCATTTTCAATCCTCTCATAATATTCATCATCATTCAACTGTCAATCTATCCATCTCATTAACTCTTATCCTCGGCTGGTTTTTAGCCTTGATAAGTGGTGACTTATTAGTAAAAAAAAACGTCTCATTATTTTGCAATTATTTTATTATTTCATTGATGAGTTATGAGATTATCTGCATTTGTTTAGAATTCACCTAATGTTAACAATAACTTCAAGATGTTCGGCCTATGGGCTACGATTAATGCACAGTATTTAGATGCAATTTGTTGTGTGCGTGTTTTGATTTAAACTATGCTGTATTTTGTTTCCAAAATATTAGTTTTTGTTCCAATCAAAGGGAAGTAACTATGTATGGACTAATATATTGTCAATTCGTGTTTTTTTTAGAAAGGTCCAGTTAATTTCTGGAAATAATTAAATCAAATTACATTGTTTTGTTCTGAAGAACATGGTGCCACAATCCTCAAACAGCACTGGCTATTCAGAATTAAATATTGAGTTTGTAGGACAGAATCCATGGATGGCCATGCATGAGAATTAGACTTTGTGTGAATGTGCCTATATAGATACTGTGTGTGTGTGTGTGTGTGATGTATATTCTTACGTTTTGGTTCATATTAAAAAACATTTTTTTTTAATGGAAATCGCTTCAGACAAGGCATATAGCCACTTGATGTAAGGAGCTAACAAGAACGAACTATGATTATCATAAAGACAGGAGGTGCCTATTGACCTTAGTCTTGAAAAGACTAAGATTATAGGTAGGAGGAAAATAGTCTGCAGGAAAAGAGTTCCACAAGCCGGCGGTTCTTGGAATAGGAAGCTATATTATAATTAGGTATCAAAACAGCAAATTGATGGATATCACTAGACCAACAAGTCAAACGAGCTGGAACAAAAGAAGCAGGGAATAGATCACATAATTCTGAATAACACATCTCATAATAGTATTTATAGAAAAGACTGAGACTAGCAACATCACGTCTGTGAGAGAAGGGGGATAGAGAAGACGAAAGGGTAGGGCCAATCAAATTACAGATACGCTTCTGCACCTTATCAAGAACCATCAAATGGGACAGATATTCACCAGCCCAAATATGACAACAGTACTCCATACAGGGTCTGATTGTGGATTTGTAGAGATAGAGAATAGCCTCATGTGTGAGAAAGTGTTTGGAGCGATAGAGAGAACCGACTTTACGAGAAGCAGAAAGAGCAATGGATCTAATGTATGAATTCCAAGAAAGATTTGATGAGAAAGAAAGACCAAGAAGCTTCGGAGTTGACTTCACCTCAAGAACAGAGCCATCCATGAGAATCTCAGGAAGGAAAGGGACACGCCTACGATTGAAAGACACGAGCTGATATATATTTGTCTATAAGTACATATATATATATATATATAATTTCTTAAATTTATGTGCTGATTAGCCATCTATACCGGCAGTTGTTGAGACAATAGGTGTTTGGATACTACTCCTTCATCGGCAGCTGAACTAACGGCACATTTCGGAGCAAAATGGACTTCTGTTTATGAGTAAAAAAAACAACATATGTAGGTAACAAAAAATTATATCTAAAATTTTGAAAAAAATATAGCGAATTTATTGAAGGTGATTTAAAAAGAAAAAATTAAATAATATTAGTTATGTGTATGTTATTCTAGGAAGAACCCCCACATCCACGGTTTCCATTGTAATGAAAACCGAAAGTGAATTGATTATTAGTGGAGAAAAACATAAAAATGATCGGTTATATTTGTTAAAATTTGCCCGGTCATATGCTCTCTCGCAGATTATGCGATAATTAATTAAAAAGTGGCCAATATCCTGTTCATTTTGATTTGTTTTACGGCATATCAACCATCTGTGAGTTATCTAATGTCGAGTGTCCAGTGTGTACAAAGAATAAATTATTTCTTTTTTAAAAGCCAGTAAAAAAATAATGTTAAGCATGTTCCTTCCTGTTGAACACTGTTATGACGGCCGACTACAGCTGTCTTCTTCCCTTGACATATATAAGATGTATTTCTCATCTCGTCTGTAGCCATTTACGAGGGCCTCATTGGTTAGTGCGCTCGAATTGGAGTTAATTGTGACTCTTGTTCTGGTGTTCGAATCGTGCGACTGGTATGAACGGTTATCTCTATAGCTTTTTTTGTTTAAAACTCTGATGATGCTCGTTATATTGAGTCAAATATTAGTAAAAAAAAAGTCAAAATGAAAATATTTGTTTAATAAAATAATATACGCATCTAACAAATGGTTTTTGAGTGCATTTTGCCTCTTTCCTTCTTTTGTTTAAAAAAAAAAAATGAACTTTCCCAAATATATATATATATATATATATATATATATATATATATATATATCATGTGCGTGCGTGCGTGGTCCCCCTCTGTATGTGACTCGATGTGGCGAGTGTAAAATGCAATAAATTTGGGCAATTTAGGGCATTTTTGACCCCCTGGGGGTGCGAACCAGACTTTTTCTGAGGTCAAGGATGTTAATTTTATATCCAGAACAATTGATTCTACATTTTGACCAAGTTTCAGAAAAATTGAATTGATGGATCAAACGTTAAGGGAGAAAAGGGTAATTTTTTGCCATTTTGGGGGCTTTTGACCCCCTGGGGGCGCGAACCAGATTTTTTCCAAGGTCAGCAATACTTATTTTCTATTAGGAACAATTGCCTCCTCATTTTGGCCAAGTTTCAGAAAAAGTGAATGGATGGATGAAAAGTTATGGGGCAAAAAATGTAATTTTTTGCTATTTTGGGGCCTTTTGACCCCCTGGGGGGGGGGGACTAACCAGATTCTTTTTCAAAAATCGGAGAATAGCATTTTCTAACCTGACCAAAATTACAACTTCATGCAAAATTTCAGAGAAATTGAATGGATGGTTGCGGAGAAAAATCCGGACGGACGGACCTCAAAACATAAGTCCTCAATTATATATTAGAGCAGTTTTGTACAATCATTATTATATTATAATTGGGGGACCAATTATATATTAGGGTAGTTTTGTACAATCATATATATATTATTATTGGGGGACCAATTATATATTAGGGCAGTTTTTTACAATCATATATATATTATTATTGGGGGACCAATTATATATTAGGGCAGTTTTGTACAATCATATATATATTATTATTGGGGGACCAATTATATATTAGGGCAGTTTTGTACAATCATATATATATATTATTGGGGGACCAATTATATATTAGGGCAGTTTTGTACAATCATATATATATTATTATTGGGGGACCAATTATATATTAGGGCAGTTTTTTACAATCATATATATATTATTATTGGGGGACCAATTATATATTAGGGCAGTTTTGTACAATCATATATATATTATTATTAGGGGACCAATTATATATTAGGGCAGTTTTTACACTCAATCCAGTTGTTGAAACTTACACTATTTATGTAGGTTCTCATGAAACATTAGAGTTATATATTTTTTAATAAGATTATTTTTTATTCATACAAACGTATTTTGCTACACAAATTTCAGCCCCCTCCCAATATTTAGTATTGTCAGGCTAATATACAAACTAAAACTTAAGTTAAAAAATGATTATTCAAATTTAATGGAGGAGAAACATGTGATGGTATGCAGCAAATCAATTGAAAGCACCCTAACCTTAATCTTAACTCTAACCTTCTCTCTCAATCACCACCTCACAAACGTTTCATGATATTTCGATTTGAAACACATAGAACACAGAGGAGCGATAAATAAAATTGACAAAGGTCGTTTTCAAAATGTCCTCAGCCTGTACAGCTTCACACTACTGTAGTTTAGCAGGTCAAAAAACTAATAACCCTGTCCGTTCATCAAAACTCTTGATAAGATATTTACCAAAACTATAACATACAAATTGCATACAATAATCACTGAAAAACTATTATTATTAAACCCTATCAACAAAAAATAACTCGTCCGTTACATTAGCGGACAATTATAAATCCCAAAATAGTAAATTAATTCTCTCGCAAAAACAGATTCGTATTGTGATAGTTTTCTTTTATAGGATCCGTTTGAATTACTTTCAGTAATGAGAGCACAAAAGTCGGTAATTTCAATTGCAATAATCTTTCTTTAGAAAAGAATTTCTATACTTTATTTGTCTGCCATCAATTTCTCATTGATTGGCTTGATTAAAACACATCTTTATCCAAATGAACGCCTTTCAGCTTTCATGACAATATAGCCAGCAATCTTCAAATAGACGGCAACCTAACGGTGTGAATATTTGATTTGTATAATTTCATACAAAAGACTTGACTGATATTGCTGTTCTTAGCAGAAGAGTATTTACAATGCATTTCCAAAGAGGTTGACCTCAAACAGATATAGGTTGACCCTCCCCTCCCCTCCCCCCCCCCCCAAAAAAAAATTGCAACCCATAAAATCATTAATAAAATTTACAATCTTTTCTGCAATCCAACCATATTTGGTACAGATACACTTAACTCTATACCTGACTTGTCCACCAAGTTTCCATCATGAATGTCCAGCAGTCTTTGTTTCATCACCATTCATGGTAAGTAGACTTGGATATGACATGCAAACTTGCCAATAACTCTGACACACTTTTCTTGGCACTGTTGCCCTTAGCGTTCTAGTTTAAGATTGTTGCATACACTCTGACTTTGAGGACCCACCGGTACATGAGTTTCTTTTTTGTCTGGATAACTGTTTATAATGAAGTCAAAGAATTGGTCCATTGTAACACTACACAGCCAGCATTATGCAACCATATAATAAATTTCTACATTTAATAAGATACTAGCAAGTCAAACAATTTTTACATAGTTATACATAACACAGACTTGTGACCTTCAAATCTATTACTATACTATTACTTTTATTGATTGTACTATTGTACTTCTATTACTAATAGAGATGTGGTATCTGTCTGTCTGAAACTATACTATTACTTCTATTGATTGCACTATTGCACTTCTATTACCAATGGAGATTCGGTATCTGTCTGTCTGAAGCTGAAACTATACTATTATTTACATTACTTGTACTATTGTATTATCTTTAAATGCTCAATTCAAGAGGGGGGTAGTGTAGTATTTGTTCTGTTGTCACAACATCATCCCCCCAGATATTACCTCGTCTTATTTTTTTCTTGGGGGGGGGGGGGGTACGTAGTGTCTTTTCTGTTGTAATGAAACCACCCTCCCAGACATTTCCTTATCCTTTTTAGGGAGGTGGAGTTAGTGTAGTATCTGCTCTGTTGTCAGGATACTATCTTCCAAACTCAACTCTTATATTATGTATACTAGCAAATATATGCAACAGAAGGAGCATATTTTTTGTGAATAGTAAGTAATGATACTAATAATAAGTGGTTACTAGTTTTGCCATTTTAAAGCCAATTTGTTTGTGTTCTGATGAACTAACTACTCGTAATGAATTAGTTACGAACAAAAAATATGATTGGATGAAGTATTAAACTTAACACATTTATTGATGTCATTTACAAGTAAGGATGAAGCTGGATACGTCACTGAGTGCAAAATGAATCCTTTCAGTTCATTCGGACACGTGTTTAGATCTCTGGTTTCATGATCCCCTTTTCATTTTAACTGTCCTGCCATCCAATGGAAGGGACCAATAACTGAGGGGACGTCACCCTGATTTGTTCTTTTTTATTATCTTGAAAGCATTTGTTTATACAACCCTTTCCCATTACTTGAAACTGTCTTTTGCATTATTATATCATTAAACTCTGCGACATCTTTTTAGATCTGCACTGGTTGGCCAGTAGAGGGCCGAGAAGGCAGTGCTGCATCATATAATCCTCTTCACCACATTCGCAGATGGTTCGGTCGGTTTTGTAACCCCATCTGGCGAGGCAGCTTTTTTCTTTTTTGATCACCCCATTCCTGTTCTCAAATGGTTAGATCTCCTCCACATAATCCACACTGCTTCTGAGCCGGGAAGGAGAGCTTCAGAAAGGGATACACCCATGACAACGGAGGGGAGAGGGGTCAATCTCTAGCCTTCTAGTTCAGTCATAGTCTGGTTCTTCCTGCGATATTGTTTAGGGGCTGAACATGGCTGAGGAAGTTTCTTGAATTCGGTTGTTGTGCCAGTGGTTCACTTCTGTGAAGGAGATAGAGTTCATCACTGATAACCTTTGTAATCTCTACTTGACTGCCAACTTCTTGTCTCGCTTCTCTGTTGATGGGGGACGGGCTTACCACGAACCCTGCAGACCTTCTTCGGCAATTGGCCTTTACAATTAGGACCACGTTTGAACTCCTGCAAGAAAAATATACGCATTTATTTATGCCATTTAAAAGTAAGAAGGAAGATGGTTAAGCCACTGAGTACACAATGAACCCTTTCGATTCGTCCAAATATGTGTTTATATCTCTCGTGTCATGGCTGCCTTTTTCTTTTCTGTATTTCTTCTACTGCCCTGTCACTTAATGGAAGGGACCAGTAACTGATGGGATGCAAGTTTGATCTCTCTGTTGATGGGATGCAAGTTGGATAACTCTGTTGATGGGATGCAAGTTAGATAACTCTGTTGATGGGATGCAAGTTGGATAACTCTGGACCCTATAAACCTTCTTAGTTTACTGTTGGGTTTAATAGTTGGGCTTAATAATGTTTTTAAAAAGCCAACAAAAAAACTTTGGTATTTTTATTTCCTCTATTTGTTCGTCACTTTCATTTTTGACATTTTTAACATTGCTTTTGTTACAAAACAATAGATAATTTTTTTCTTTTTTTTTTCTCGAAACCTCTACTTTAAAGAGCATAAAAATGGAGGCCAATGCACCCAAGGGCCAACTAAAGTTCTGCCCTCCCCTCTTGCATTGAATTGCCACTAGTAGTACAATGTTCCTCATGACTTCTTTTTTTTTTACACCAGCTCCACAGAGAGGGCTTCATGTAAACTCAGAAAACCTATACCTGAGATGATTTCGGCTTTATCGTCGAAATGCGTCTTTTTTGGTTCAGCCTGCAGATACCAAAAAAGTTCAAGGCAGCACTGGATGCATCATGGGTACTGATTTTTTAATAATTACCCCTCACTTAAGCAGAGGGGATGTAATTCTGGCATAAAACATCATCAGCCGGAACTTAAATCTACCTTTCAAAAAGTTTTTTTTACCCCAGCACCAAGTCGTGGTTTCCATGGGGTGCAGCAAAAGATGTACCATAGTCACTTTCGTCTAATTAGAAGAAAGGCAGCATTCTCCGTTCGCGTGTTTGCTCCGTGGAACAGCCTACCAGAGGTAGTAACGATGCCTATCATATCTAGGTTTAAAGTCGCCTTTGACAAACATTTAGACGATGTACAGACAAACACATCTTTTAACTGTTCTTTTACATGGCTTGTTGCACTTTGCTATTTTTTGCCAATAAATAAATTTTGATTTAATTTGATAAACAAAACACCGCAACTTGTGTTCAATGAATTGTTTCCTATAGATATTTTCTTTTGGCATTAAATAACTCATAAAAGGGTTGATGTGTCGTAAAACATACACACACCAAACCAGAATCCAATATTCGTAATAATAAAACTAACATTCCTCAAAATCTCATTCTTTGTTAGAAATAAAGAAGCTACATTTTTTTTCTCTTTTATTTTCAGGAATTAATTCTACCTTAATAATAAATCAACATGTCCGATGACGAAGAACTGCCCCCAGATCTCATTCCAGCAGATGTCGTGAAAGTTCCAATAACTATCATTACCGGTTTCCTTGGTACGTTTTTCAGTCCTTCTGTTTTTAAAATTCCAATTTTTGCTTGTGTACAAACCACAATGGTTGCTAGGATGTATAAAAATAATATTCTATTTGTATTACTGGTAAATGTAGCAGTTTGAAGAATAGAAATATTTTATATTCTATTTTATTAAAATTAGCAACGCGTGGGTAGAGAATTAAAATGAATCCTCTAAGCATGTGGAGCGCTGCTAAGGATTTTATGCATTACTTGGAAAGTCTGCATGCATCGGTAATAAAAGATGATAAAAAGCCGTACTTAATAAAGATATAACATTCATTTATAGTTTGTTTCCAACAAACTATAAAAACCATAAATGAAACATGTATACGTAGATTAAACATAATTAAATACATTGTTCCCATACAGATAAAATGCAGAAATATTTGCTAATAAAGGTAGAAAAGGTATGTGCTAAGTACAAGAGCATTTACTTACATCTTCCTCATAGTGTTTGCTAAAGAATCTCTCCCAACCAAGGCGATCCTAAATACAGGCCTGTATAGCGCACATATTTATTCTCTGACTTGGGATTAGTGATTTTTTTTGGCATTCTGTCAATCGTAGTCAATGCTAACATGGCTGGATATTGAATAACAGTTGAATTGAATCTTTTAAAAACTTTTAAAAATTTAAACTTTTTACAATCGCAATTCTGCTATTTAACAATATTTAAGTATAAATGTTAATTTATATCAATTTGCACTATTTTATCTTTAGTGAAAAAAAATATAAACAACATTTTCGAATATTTAATAAATTTGTCATAAAAAAAATTGTTTCTAATAATGAATATCTTTATCTAATAATTTGTCTTTTCTTCGTAACGTGGGGTTTAAAAAGGTGTACTTGTTATTACAAGTAGCGATTATCGGTTCAATTGTAGAATAAGGAGTTGTATTTTGCTTGATAAAATGGATCCTTGGTTGAAATGACACTTTTTGTCTGGACATTATTTGCGTATATAAAAATTAAACTTTTATGGCAAATTCTGGCACATCTTCTAAAAGAAAATGGAGGCATTTTTGTTAGTAAAGAAATATTAACCTATTTTTTAACTTGATTTTGTTTTTTATTTTGTAAAAAGAATGTCCAAAGTTTATTTTTTATTTCAAAAAGTTCGTTTTTGTGTGTAATAAAATTTAAAAACATTCAAAATATTTTTGGTCCAAGAAATAAAGAACACTTTATAAAGTAAATTAGTATTTTATGTCAGTGTTGTTTAAAAAAAAGAATGATTTTTGTTGACTGTCTTTCATAAGAAACAAACACAAAAACAAAAACCGGAATGTAATTTTTTAAACTGCTATAATAATAATAATAATAATAATAATAATAATAATAATAATAATAATGAAAAATGTAATTTATTAACAATGTTATTTATTATCACAAAGTTAATGTCAGAATTTAAATTCAGTAAACTTTATTTAATAATTTTACAAAAAATACACTGCAAATTGTACTATAGGTAGCGTTGGATTTTCTAGCTCATTTAACTTGGTATTCCCCCTAAATTTGGATAAAATTGCCTGTTGTTGTCATAAAATAAAATTCTAATTTACTTTTTTTAAAGTGTTGAGTATCAAACTTTAATTCAATGTTTTAATCGTTTGTTTTTTGTGCTTTTCTTGCATAAAATTATTTTGACAAATTTTAGACTAAAAAAAACTTTTGATATAAAAGTAAACTTTTAACATTCTTTTTACACAAATACACTGATTTTAAGTTGTAAAAGGTCTTTACAAACATGAAAAAACTCAATTTGTTAAACTATCAAGACTATCTGATGTGGCAGTTTACCTAAAACCTGTTGAGCGACAAAAGGTTTTCCATTCTTTAAAAAAGTTTTTTTTTTTCTCAAACTTTAGCAGCAATTAAATTGTATCCATTTTTAAATGAAGAGGATACATCAGAAACAGTCAGTCAATTGATAAGGTTTTGAATTTTGGAAAATTGTCAAGGTACAAAGGAATTTATGGCAGCATTCAGAAAAATGATCCACTGAAAAAGTTGATATCAAATTTAAATGATGAAAACCTTATATTTCTTTCTAATTTTGGAAAAACGACACAAAAACTGGAAAACAAGCGAGGAAAGAGAATTAAATCATTAACAAGGGATACTAGTTTAGCCATTGAACATACATGCAATCGTTTAACTGATGATTTGATTTTATGTAAATAAATCAATAATTATGAGCTGCTATCTAATAATATGTATAGATTCTAATTAACTAATTACTGGACATTACTGATAAATTCCGTACTAAAACTTTTCTCAGTAATTATTATTTAGTAGTAACTTTGGTCTTCGCATGTCCGCCCCTCAATCGTAAACCCCAGTAGCATGTTTGCCAGGCCTGGTATAAGTATCACCATGATCACCAACGCAATTTGCTTGGTCCAACAGCTAGCGAGCAAAAGAGGACAAATTATAGGTTTAATACTTAATCACGTGTTCGTACGTCAGATTTGATGTAGGCAACAAACTTGGGGATTTCCTTTATTACCGAAGGGGCTTTTAACCTTTTTACCATGGAGCATAAATCTAGCCTATATTAATTTCCCCCAAAGGGAGATAACTCTGGTTGTCCCTACACCTTCATAGTTAACTGTCGTAACTCAAGCTCGTATATTCTCCCCTTAATAAAGCCTGCGGTTCAGAACATCAATAAGAGGTCCGTATCGTTATGTCTTGCATATGTAATTATGCAAGTACTTTGACATCCAAATTGAACTGATTCGTACTTTTGTTTGTTTGTTGCAAAGTTGTTCCCGTTTTCATGATCCTTTGATGATTGTTGAAGAATAATAAATAAAACAAACTATATTTGCTGCGATCAAAATTCGCTTCCTTTTATTTAATACTAGCAGGACCCGTGTCCCGGCGTTGCCCGGGGAAATCTAACAGCCTGATTTTAATTTATAAGTTAAATAAATAGATTCAGAAAATAAATCATTTCACTGGAAGTAATTTAAGTAATTAAAATAGGATTGATGTTTTACCTTCTGGTGCCAATATGTATAGACATTGTGGAGAGCCTACCCTTGAACATCCTACATAAAACTGCCCATGGCTAAAGCAAGGTGAAGTCAAGTTTAGACCAACCACTGCCAATGATTGTCCTTGGGACTTGTTAATTGTCATGGCAAAACACAATGTAACTGGGAACTGAAGCCTTTTAAATTCTATTGCAGAATCCGACGGAATAATGGGTATTCTGGGAAGGAATGTCAGTTTGCTCCTTGCCACACCAGTTAGTATTACAGCTTCTATCACATGAGGTTTCATGCGTTGGAATTTCATCAAGAAATTGTTGATTGACGACATGTACCATGTCATTTTTAGTAGTTAGAATTGCTCTCTCCGTTAGCCATTCAGGATGCACATAGTTTTCGGCTATATTTGGATAAACTTTGCTAGTAAGTTCTGTGAGTGATGAAACAATTGAGCCAATACCTGGAGTAATAACAATCGTGCCATTATTGGTTGTTGCAAGCTTGCCATCACCTATTTTTAGGAGTAGGGAGGCAAACTCACCAGCCATTGGGTCACTATTGAGATGTACACGCATGTTTGTAAATAACGTTACAGTGTTAATGTACTTCCACAAATATGACAATTTAATGCAAGCATCCCATACGATCAAGGAAGAATTCTGTAAAACTTTAGCTGGATCTGATCCTCTTTCTATTTGACAAATTGGATCAGCATCTTTTGTTAAGGATAATGGCAACTTAAATGTGGAGTGAGCTGTCCTACCATCAGGAAGAATAGTGGTTGCAATGCCCGATGATGCCACTGGCACAGCTATTTTGCTTTCTGACCTAACTTTAGCAAAAATTAACTTGGTAACAAAAGTCTTTCCTGTACCTCAAGGAATATCAGGCCACCTTGCTGATCTTCTACAGTATTAACTATCATTATTTAGTTGTGCGATACCATCTCGAACAATTGATGCTTGCTCATGAGTTTGATAACTAATTTCACGCGTCCATGCAGTAATGACCGGATGTGTATTAGATCGATTAGGTGAGGTAAGACCCAATTTTGTCAGTGTTTTACCATTAATCCTATAAGTCATAGCTTCTATATGTACTAAAGCCATATTGAAGATGTCGTCTAAAAGTGTTATATCAACTTCAGGGTGTTGATTGCGTTTCCTAAGAAGGAAATCTTCACTAAAAGCTTTTTTGTGTGCATCCCGAAGTCGTTTTGGATGATACACTGCACATGATCGCAAACAAATGTCTAAAATTGTTTGCAGAATCAGATATAGATGCTTCCTGTAGTGTAGCATCCCAGTGGTTATCATCTTCAAGTAGTCCATGTGCACTACATGCATCCCTGAATGTAGTCATAACTTGACCATTGATCGTTTTTAGGTCATTAAAGCTCTGTGTACCTCTAACATTGTGTAGAAGTATTCTCAAACAGAAGCAACTCTATCTGCCGCAGTACTTTCAGTAAAGTATATCCACTGTCCATTTTCTAGATGAACTGATAGGTGAATAAGTGGGGGGTGATATACATGTATGTGAAAGTTAAGTATTCTCCAAATGGTTTCATTGGTTGATATGTAACGTCCCATTTCGTATCTCTAACTTCATCATCAGCATTACTTTCAAGTGTGAAGGTATCTTGATGACTACCTGTATTTACATATTTACAAATGTATTTTATTGATTTCACGCTGTTGCAATATTCAACATTGATATGTGCATAAAAAATCTTACAAAGCAGTTTATTATGTGGTACAACGCATCGGTTGTCTACAGGAACTGTTATGTTGCCAGGTAGGGTAACTGTCGTCTCAAAACCTCCAGCTAAAGGAGATAGTCGTCGATATTATGGGTAGCCATTTGTATCCGATTGAGTTTCACTCAAGAAGTGTCTGGGACATCTGTTACTGCAGTGTCCATCTTTTAGACAGAGTAAACATCTGTTTATGTTTCCACATGGTCCATGAATCATATGGTGCCTACTGAATCCGGAAGTTCCACACTGATAACTGAATCTATGTCATAGGATCTCAATTTTTGTTGCACCTCCATTATGCTCCATCGCCATCTGAAATTGTTGGATATATACATTTTCTCTGTGAAGCATGCTTTGCAATGCAAGAACAATATCTAATTTAGTGTTTGAGAAAGAGTTATATCTAATCGCCCCATACATTTGCTCGCCAGAAGGTGAATCGTAACATAAAACGGGCAGCACTTTTCACGGCCACCATCGTCCGCCACCAGGGATTTTGCTCATGTGACTCAATCGCATTCATTTAAAAATAGAGAATAGTCTTTATTATTATAAATAATCATATAATAGGCAATTTCCCCCCCTCCCAATACATGTTTTTTTTTTATTTCGGTTTAGTTTTATTTGTTTTACTTTTCGAAATAGTAGAAGTAACGTTGATGGATTTTCCGCACATTCCTGATTCTTCTGTCGATTTAAATATATTGTACAATTCGGTGTTTTATGCTCCCCTCCCTCGAATACGATATTTTTCTTTTAGGTTTATTTATATTTTGTTACTTTTCAAAACAGATCCACCACATCAACCTATCAATCCCGCCACACCCCGCTGCTAGGCATTTGACTCATGTCACTCAATCGCAGTCAATTAAAAAAATAGCGAATAGTCTTCCTTATTGAAAATAATCATATAATCGTCATTTTATTTCCCCCCGACCATCCGAATACAATTTGTAATGCTCATTTTCAAATTGTGTTTTCAGGCAAAGAAAATGGAATTTCTATACAAAGATCTGTAGGCCTCTTTAATTAATCGCTGAGATTTCAATTCTCCCCCCCCCCCAACATTGGATTAAAAAAAAATGTATCTATGGTGTTTGTGTATGTTTTGTTAATTTTCTGAAAGTATTTAACGTTGAGGGAACTTTTCACAAGGAAGCAATTGTTAGTGTAATGTATTTATTAATAATTTATAAAAATAATAATATTTATTTTTATTATATGAAATAAACTATATAAAAATAGTGAACAGTTATTGTGAAAATAAAAAGTTATCATTTAAATGAATAGCCATTAAGAGAATGGGAAAAATACGTGCGAAGGAAGAAGTAGGTAATGTCATTTGGCTAATGTATAATTTTTTTTTTTTCCGAACGTATTACGTTGGGTCAAATTCTGTAGAAGTAAAGTTTTTTGTTTTTATTTTAGTAAGTAAAAACGTAAGTGTTTTATCTTATTTTTTATAGTTGGAAGTTTTCATGTTTGTTATTATGTAATCGCTGTCCTTTAAGTGTAATAATGAGAAAAACGTAAAGGAAAAATGGATCTTTTCGGTTTGTTTATGTTTTGTTTATTTTATCAAAGTATTTTACGGTTAGGGAAGTTTTCCCAAAGAAGCAATTGTTATTGTATTTTAGTTAGTAATAATTTATAAAAAGAATATTTGTTTTTTTGTTATTGTACGAATGAAAAGTTTCTCAAAATAGTCAACAGTTATTTTTTGGAAATGAACAGTTATCATTTAAATGAATAGACATAAAAAGAATGGGAAGAATCTGTGCGAAGCAGGAATTTGGGAATGTAATTCGGTTATTCTTTAACCGTGTTTTTTTTCTTAACGTAATCTGTTGTTATTTTTGTTTCGTAAAGTATTACGGAGGGGCAAAATCGGTAGAAGTAAGTTTATTTGTTTTGTTTTAGTATAGAAAACGTATTTTTTTTATATTATTTTTTAGAGATGAAATGTAATATATTTGTTATTATGTAGTATCTTGGCGGCTATTGAATTAAGTAGGAAGTCGATTTAATGAAGGAATTTTAGCCGTCATGTTTGAAGAATAAATGTTGCAGGTACTGTGTTCGTTAATGGCATTCGCTTAATTCTGGAATGAATGTAAAATGGGAAGAATCTGTGCGAAGCAAGAATTTGGGAATGTAATTCGGTTATTCTGTAACCGTGTTTTTTTTCTTAACGTAATCTGTTGTTTTTTTTTTCGTAAAGTATTACGGTGGGTCAAAATCGGTAGAAGTAAGTTTATTTGTTTTGTTTTAGTATGGAAAACGTATTTTTTTTATATTATTTTTTAGAGATGAAATGTAATATATTTGTTATTATGTAGTATCTTGGCGGCTATTGAATTAAGTAGGAAGTCGATTTAATGAAGGAATTTTAGCCGTCATGTTTGAAGGATAAATGTTGCAGGTACTGTGTTCGTTAATGTCATTCGCTTAATTCCGGAATGAATGTAAATGTGGAAATCATAGTTAGAAATAGGAAAAACGTAATCTGATATTCGCGGAATATCATCGGATTGAACGGGAGCGGTCATTATTTGTTTGCGTATTGCTTTATATTATGTAGTAAATTAATACCAGGCAAATAATAAATAAGGACGGACTGTTTTGTGAAAAGTAAACTGTGTTTATTAGTACCCGGTGTCGATGAGTGTAGTCACAGTACACAATTGTTAGGGGGAAAAGTCTTTGCTACCACCTATATGGAGTTGGTTTTTCGGAGAGACGTTGATGGTGGGCCAAATATAATATTGAGTGTTAGCTGGGAAAAATAATAACAACTTTACTAAAACACGCTCGAGTGAATAAGTGTAGTATAGTGGTGAGTTTAGTAGCCTGTGATGTATGTGGTTATTTTCCTATTCGACGCGAAGGTACAGGGGAAAAAACGTCTTTACTTTATATATAAGATAAGATAAGAAGATTAGCTGTATCTATCAGGTGTTGCCCGGGATGCAGTGAAGTCATTTTAATTTTTAATTTTTATTTATTTGCACAGTTTTAAATTTAAGGTAGACACCTCCTATTATATTCTCAAATTTAAAATGAGTTATCCTTCTTGCTGATTTTTATTCTAAGGTGATTATTTAAAAATATTTTATATTAGCAGTTGTCTATAAAAGAATTGTAGCTAAGTACGTCATTATATTGCGAATAAAACAGTACAACAATAACAAATAAAAATTGGCTAATGAAAAAGAAAGTTTGTCAACCTAAATGCTATTTGGATCTGACTTTGAAAATCTGACAAGATTACTTTATGTGTTAGATGTGATATACTGTAACAATTTATTCTTTTGAGGACAATCTGTTCCGGAAAAAAATTGCTTGTATTTGAAGTCAGTGTGCGCCAGCTTAAAGGTTCCTGATCTAATGTGTAAACCCTGTGTGTTATTTCGTCTGTCTCTTGTTTTTCAGGTGTTTATATAACAATTGATTGCATAAGTCTTACATTTGTCCTTGTCTTCAATTTCCGAAATGATAGTTTTAATTTAAGTCATTTGACCCACTTTGATTAATTCATTGATTCTATTGTCTATATTTTGAGAACTAATGTCATATAAAGAAATGACCAACGTTAAAATATTGTGCTTTACAAATTTCCCCAGAAACCTTATATTATAATCATTTTTTCATTTCCAATTACAGACAGATTTGTATTTCTAACTCATGTTGTTTGTCATCTACCCCATCTTATTACTATGAAAAAAAGGCAGTAATTGATGCTCCCTTCAATATTATGGGAAACATTTATAATAACACCTGTGAGATTACGGCTGACTTAAAAAGAAAGACAACACTGGATCTTATGAAAATATAAGATGTATCTTTATTGTTGGTGATGATTAGGATGGAGGTCGGGTAGGATTGAGATGCACACACATGAATCTGATGGTTGATTCTTCTCCGAGGCCTGGTTATCAAAAACTTCCGATATCAATTTTGGGTTGTTATTATATAACAATTTTGTGGCCACCTATAATAACCCCATGGTACAGTGTTGTCACTGTAGCCTTGACCCACCAGGGCTTTTTATTCGGCGACGGGTTTCAATCATTTGACAATCCAACTGATGTGGCGATCTCTTCTTGGTATGAATCAATTGCACTTGGCATGTACTTCTTGTCAGATGACCTTTTACCTTCGACGATTTCTCTTTCTTTTGACATTGATTGCTTCTTCCTGTTTTAGGTGCGTTGTTTTAATTCAAATGACCTTTTGGTCATCCGATAATTATGTTATCTTTTGACAATCACCAGGTGCAAGTTCCTATTGTAAACGTGTACACACGGCCTGGATATTTAACACACCAAAATATTTATAGATCAGATGTCACAGGCCTTTAAACAAGGCAGACAAGGAAAAAGAAATAGAAAGTGTGAGAGAGGAGAGAATGAAAGTGAAATGGACACAATGCAACGGGTAGGTCAAAATCCAGCCAGGAGATGTGGAGGGGAGATCGATAGTCTGGATGGATAACCTGAAGACATAAGTAAAAACAAACAGACAAAATAAAAGAAAGAAAGAGCAACTTAACGATGATTTCCTTAAGATTTTGGCTGTTTTCATCATTGTTGTGCATTGTATCGTCTCAATCTTCGTTTTGTCTTGTGGACTGATCCGGATTCACCCATAGTGAAAGGATGGACTCGTCAGGTCACTATGAGGTCGACACCTTTTCCCTTACCAAGGAGAACCGTTTAGCTCGTCTGCCTAGAGCCGGCAACGGCAAACAACTTATTGTAATTAAGTATTCTTAATACAATTCCTATTCTTTTCAATTCCTATCTTGGGTTTCTTATTTACTTATTGTTATTCTCGCGATATAACAAATTGGCGACGAGAGATTATGATTTAAAATCCGGGTTGTTAACACATAACAAATTGACCCAAAGAGGAACAGATATATTTCCAGGAAGAAATAAATCTTAAGGGGGAGGCGTTGTGGACTGATCCGGATTCACCCATAGTGACAGGATGGATTCGTTAGGTCATTATGAAGTCGACACCTTTTCCCTTATCAAGGAGAACTGCTTAGCGAATTGCTTAGTACGTCTGCTTAGAGCCGGTAATGGCAACTAACTTATTGTAATTAAGTATTCGTAATACAATTCCTATTCCTTTCAATTCCTGTCTTGGGTTTCTTATTTACTTATTGTTATTCTTACGATATAACACTTTGATTCCAATATTATTATTACTATGTAATAAAATAAAAAGACTACTGTTATATCACACCATGATTACAAACAAACAGACACCAAATCTCCATTATATTAAGGATGATCACACAGATTGGGTAGTTCACCTAATATTCATATATTTACTAAATTTTAATCTTTTTAAATTCAGGTGCCGGCAAAACTACGCTAATGAATTACATATTGGCTGAGCAACATGGAAAACGGATTGCTGTTATTCTCAACGAATTCGGCGAAGGTAATTTACGATTTCTTTTTAAGCAAATTATTTGATTATAAAATAAAACTTTCATTCTACCAAATAACAAATAATTTAAGAATTAGACAATTACTTGAATATTTCCGGTTTCTGAAAAATAATCGTCGTAAGGAAGGTTAAAGTAGAGTTGTTTAAAAAAAAATATTTTTAGCAATTCAACAAAAGACAAAATCGACGGTGACTGTGTAAGCTCGCTTCAAAAGAAAATTTTGATGACGTCACTATTCAGACGAAAAAAACTTGTGTACCGGTCGGTCCACAAATTCATGGCCCACGGAACAATCTTAAGCTCAAACACTAAGGACAACAACCAGTATTCAGTGCAGTGTCAGAATTATTAGCAATTTTGCATATTGTATCCAGGTATGCTTTTCACTGAATGGTGATAAAATAAAAACTATTGGACATTCATGACCGAAACTTGGCAAGTGTGAGTAGGTATTAGTATGATGTTGTATCAGCACACCCACCATTCTTGGCCTTTTGGTTAAGATCAAAGTGTAGTATCTGTTCCGATGGATACTGCACGCCTGTCCTGTGCAGTTCTAGGAGGTCCACCCTCCCAGGCTTCGCCTCCCCTCTTTGGGGAGGAGTAAGTTTATTGCTTACTGTCTGAGGCGCCCCTACCAGGGAATGCCGACGGGGCTGCCCAGGCAATTTTTAATGGCCAGAGTGCTTACCTCTCGGGCGCTGGCTTTTCTAACCCCACTTTCCTGACCCGATCTTGGGTCACATCTTACATGTGGGAGTAAGATAAAACTGGCCTTGTGCCTAACTCCTGGGGAGGAGTAAATAAAACACCCACTAAATAGATAATCAGTATATGCGATGTCAAACCAATATAAAAAATAAAGCATTTAAGGGTTAATACTTAAAAAAATTAATTTATGACCCTTCTATAGTGGTAAGGAATTTGGAAGCATTTAAACTGTCGAATAATAGAAAAGACTTTCTGGCTTTAAAATTCTTAATAAATCTTCATTTAATTAAAAGATGGAAAGTTTCGGAAGGTTTTTACATCTGATAAGGTTATAGAGATTAAGACAACATTATTTTAACACACTTATTTATGGATTTCTAACAAGTTGGTTCAAATTTAATAATAATATAATGACCAAACAATACAATGATAATTAAATTTAATTTTCAAAATCGTATTAAAAAGTATAATTTTGTAAAAAAAAAGAAAGAAAAGGAAGGTGAAACAAAAACGAAAGTAAAAATCTCCCGGACATCGGTGGAAATTTTTCAATTATAAGTATTTATTTTTTGGTTAAAATCGAATTATTTTCACTTTCCATGTCCGTCACTAATTATTGATACTTGAGATATCAAATGTCTATTTTATTTCATGTTGAGATTACAGAAGTTGATATTGTAATGTATTGCGATATAGCTGACGTCAGAAATTAAAAGAAAACATGTAATCTTCACTTTGTGCTTTTATTAGCTGTGTCTTAACACGTCTGGACTGAATGTTGTCTGTGATAAGAAAGATGATGAAGTCTACTTTCTATTTATGGAGTGACGTCAGTGAAGAGTTCTAAGAACGTTTTTTAGAAAATTGAAATACATATTCACAAAAGGAATATCACTACAGTTTCTTTGTTTTTGGCATTCATATTGTCTTTGTAATTTTCAGGAAGTTCCATTGAGAAATCAATGTCAATTGGACAAGAAGGGGAATTATTTGAAGAATGGTTGGAATTACGAAATGGATGCCTTTGTTGTTCTGTCAAGTAAGAATTTGGTTTATTTTCGCTTTTTTTTTTTCGTTTACAAAAAGATTTAAGATAATGTGAAAAGTTCCGCCGAATTTTGTTAGCGGAAACATTTATACATGCACACATGGAATGTTTAATATGTGGAAAAGTGGATAAGCATGATAATAGACTAATAAAAATAAGGACACAAAGACATCATTCAAGCAGAACGAATAAATTTGGTCTTTATCATTTGGTGTAGATAAGCGTTATTGAAAAGAAAATGGAGCCTTATATACATTGAAGCAAGGAAGATCATCCAGAGACAGGGAGGGGGGTGTGAGGCTAAGAGAGATTGGGAGGAAATATAGTAGGATGTAGTTGTGGAAGTTGTATGTGTGAGAAGTGGTAGGTTGAGTATGTAAGAAGGTGGAGAGAAGATGTAAGGTGGGGAAAGAATGGGGGGAGGCAGGTAGGTAAGAGTGAGCAGAGTGAGGAGTGATAGGTCAGGTAGGTAAGAAGAGGGGGAGGCGATGATAAGTGCTGGAGGAAAAAGCAGGCGAGGAAAAGTAAAAGCATGTGGCTGACAATTGGATTCATCTATTTAAAAAAAAAAAAAAATTATGTTCCACGAGGATTCTTTCAGAGATGTCCTTTGAGGAATATTATTTTTGGATTGTGAAATCAGACAAGAATTTAATCAAGCGTCTTAATTTCATATCATGTGCGTGTTTGATGATTGCGTTATTTTGCATATTGAAATGATGGTCATTGGAAAGCATGTGTGTAACGAGTGAGTTGTGAGTGTCCCCCCAACTAAATGTCCATATTGTGCTTGTACATTCTTTTCTTTAGGTGTCATTTGGTCTCTCCGATATAGAATTTATCACAGTCACAACATGGTATTGTGTATATTCCCACATGTATTGAAGGTGTATCTTTGCTATGTTTGTGTTTTTTTGAGTATGCTTTTTACATAGTGAGTAAGATGGATTGAATGCTTCTGAAACCGTGTTTAGATGAAGTGAAGAAAAGATGTTTGTTGTGTGTGTTAGTGGGAGAGGGTGGCATTTTGGATAGTGGTGGTGAAGGATTTCGATTTGGTGTTGTAGTGGATTTGAATAACCTTTTTCCTAGTGGTAAGAATGAAATGTTTGGAATACTTTAAGTTTTAAGAGAGGTTTCTATAGTGTTGTAATCGTTAGTGAGGTGTTCTGGACTGCATATACGGACTGTTCTAAGGTATAGACCTATGATATGGCCGTTTTTGGTGGTGCGATACAGACACAGCAAACATCTTTTCTCCATTATATTTTCGCCCACTTTCTTGTTGCCTCACATCCCTTGATTACGTTTGTCACTTCAGTCTCCGTTTTGTTTTCAATAAAGCTTATCTTTATCAATTGATTAAGGTCGTCTGAATCGATAGAGATACTTTGGTTTTTGCTTTAATGATGTGTAAATATTGACTCTGTTAATTCATCATTTTTATTCTTGATAAAGCCCTAACTTAGGTCGAAATATTGAACCAAATCGTGACCCTGTGTTAATCTCTTTTTTTTTTCTTTAAATTAGTCTTTTTTTACCTTTTTCTTTATTTCCATGTTTGTTACATTTACATTATAATCCTCTAAATATACCTCACACACACATGTATATATTTTATATATATATGCACTTTTATGGCTAAAGTACTTAGCAGGAGGAAATGATGGTTTCCACTTAATGTAAAAGCAATATATTTCCGTAAAAAAAATTGAATATTTTCAGTTATCACTATCATAATGAAGATATAAATAAATGAATGAATAGTTTAATTTAAATACGATCTAATTTCTCCCACTTCCATTAGTTATTTCGTTGCTCAGTTTGTAGTTTGTGTTTTTGATGTGTCCCTTGAATGAGAGGGTGCCGTTCTTAAGTTGTATTTCAAACTACATGATCATAGACTGGTAAATGATAGAATTAAGAAAGTATAATTTCTTAAATCTGATGCATAAGAATTTTTTTTTTTAACATAGTTCACCCCAAACAAGGTAGGCTGCCACTGTAGACGTAAGGGGCTATTGAGAAAAAGTGTGAAAGTTTTTTTTTTTAGGGGGGGGGGGAGGTAATCTAAATTGGGAGCTGCACAGCAAGATGTCTGTTTACATTAGTTTTACATTTCTGCATGTCAGTACCGTCAGGAAAACAGGGAGCAGGGAGGGAGTTCCAGAGTCCAGCAGCATGAGGAAAGAAGCTTTTGGAGCAGAAAGCTCTTCGGCATCTGGGGACCTCCACAGTGAATGGATGGGATTTGGCAGATTGTTGGGTTGGTATAGTGAATTTACATCGTGGGGGTACCAGAGCAGCAAGCTCATCAGAGCACAATCCATTGAAGTATTTGTAAAACAGGCACAAGGAAGCAACATTGCGGCGATGGGACAAGGGCTGGAGCTTGGTGGATAGTGGGGGACCTATCAAGTTGGCGACTCTTTTTTGAACCTTGTCTAAGAGGGAGAGACTAGTGGATGATGCCCCAGCCCATATGTGGCATTATTAAGGTTTTTGTTTATAGAAATTTGCAAACATTTTTTTCATCCTTTATTATTTTAAAATGTGATTTTCAGGGACAGTGGAGTAAAAGCTATCGAGAATCTCATGATGAAGAAGGGCAAATTTGATTACATTTTGTTAGAAACAACCGGCTTAGCGGATCCAGGTGAGTGGTTGTCTTTTAATGTTGTTTCTGTTTTTCTTGAATTTTTGTTAAATTAGAGCATTTGATATTCTATTTTTTATGTTCTTATAGGGATGCAAGTGTTGGAGTCCCGTCTCTAACACGAGAGCCGATATGTTGAATAGGTTATTGTATTATCGTGGATAACAACAATAAAGAAATTGTAAAACTAATTCTGTATTTATTCCAAAACCAACACCAACACCATCTTTGATTTAAGCAGAGTAAATCCAAATACGAATGAATGGAAAAAGACATCAATAAAGAAATGGTAAATAATAAAGGAATAGTTGAATTTGCATACATATCACAGAGAGACAAACGTAAGAGACACGTAATAACATATGATACATAAAAAGGAGCAAAATGGACAGACGTAATTACTAACAAAAGAGTCTATGTTAAAAGTCCTTAAGCACAATCAAAATAAAAATGAATTGCTAGGGCAAACAATGTGTGGAGAGATTGCATGGGCGGTATGAAAATAGATACAACTTATTTTAATATTATCTGGGAACTATTCTGAGAACAGATTTCTACAACTAGTAGAAAAGAACCATAGTTGAATATCTGTGAACGATAGTTGCAGTCCATAAAGAAAGGCCATGGTTGAATATACATCAGAGGGAACTATACTTGTAATCCGTTAGTAAGATCGGTTAATTAGTTTAGGAGCGAATTGTGTACATACAAATATATAAACATACCTAAATTTATGAATTAATAATATAAATAACAAGCTGTGCGTGCGTGGTCCCCCTCTGTATGTGACTTGATGTGGCGAGTGTAACATGTAATAAATTTGGGCAATTTGGGGCATTTTTACCCCCCCCCCCCCTGTTCCCCTGGGGGCGCGAACCAGAATTTTTCTGAGGTCAAGGATGCTCATTTTATATCCAGAACAATTGCCTCTACATTTTGGCCAAGTTTCAGAAAAATTGAATGGATGGATCAAACGTTATGGGAGAAAAGGGTAATTTTTTTGCCATTTTGGGGGCCTTTTGACGCCCTGGGGGCGTGAACCAGATTTTTTTCAAGGTCAGCGATACTTATTTTCTATTAGGAACAATTGCCTCCACATTTTGGCCAAGTTTCAGAGAAATTGAATGGATGGATGAAAAGTTATGGGGCAAAAAATGTCATTTTTTGTCATTTCGGGGCATTTTCAAAAATCGGAGAATGTCACTTTCTAACCTGACCAAAGTTACAACTTGATGCAAAATTTCAGAGAAATTCAATGGATGGTTGCGGAGAAAAATCCGGACGGACGGACTGACATGCCTCAAAACGTAAGTCCCCCGATTTTATAAATCGGAGGACCAATAAAAAGCTAAGAGCCAAAGGTGTAGGCCGATTTTTTTTTTTTGTACTAAATTATAATTTATAAAAAAAAGGAATTGAAATTTAAATTTATTCACAAACACAACTATAAACAAAAAATTAAAATGGCTGACTTATTTAGGGTGAAACAAAATGTATACTGATGTTTTTAATTTCGTAATTAAATTTTTTAATAGGATTAAAAAAAAGTTATTTTTGTACTTTATGTCATTGCATTTTTTATTTCAATCAATAATCGATTAATAATAATAATAATTACTAATACAAATTATAATAATGTGCAAGTCACATAGTCGCGAGAAACGCACGAGCGCTCACACACAAAAAACAACAAACACACGAGAAATGGTCACACAAGTTTATTAATATAGAAATTTTGATTAAGTACGTAAATCTAAGGTACGTAATTCGTACTAGAAATTTTGAAGAGTTATTTCCCTTGGATTGAATCGTTTTTGTCCTTTTTATAATTATTACTTCTCCTTTTTCTTCCTATTGACTTGCCTTCCCACGGTTTTTGATGTGGGGAAATCTAGCTCCCCCAAAACAGATACTTCACTTTGCTCCTAGCTAAAGGGCCGAGGTGTTCAATTCCAAAATGTTAACAGTTGAAGATTTTACTTCTTTTTTTGAAGACCGTATTCAATTGTTTCTCACTTTAGTCAGATGTCGAGCAAAAATAGCCGAGAACAAACCCATCGGCATTTCCTGGAGAGACGCCTCGGGCAACCGGCAATAAACCACCACTACCTCTCCCAAAGTGGGAGGCAATGTCTGAGAGAGTGCACTTCCTAGAACCAAGCCGAACCATACTTTATTCCGATAAAGACGGGTCTGATGGGTCAAACCAGATTCTACACTTTTTGGGCGATTACGTGTGAACACCTTATAAAACTTGGCGGAAAGAAGAAAAATAAAAATAAAATTAAAATTATTTTAGAATTTGGAGTAGGGATCAGTTTCGTATATAAATTTAACGTAAAATGATCACCCATTTTCAGGCTATTGTAGCTTTTTATGTAGGTTAACCAAGTTTTTACCACTAACACTAAGTCTGAGTGGCTGCCAATTAGGGTTAGGTTAGAGTTAGGTTTGGGATCAAGTTAGAAAACCGTAACAAATTTTTTCCAAAATAATTTATTGGAATGTTTAAAAAGATAATTTATTAGGGAGAAAAAATGTTTTGAACCAAACATATTAGGGAGGGTGAAATTCATCTATATTACTGCAAATTTGATCTTACGTGTTTATGATTTTGTCGCCACAAAAATTCACAAAGATAAGAGTGTAGCATCTGTGATCAAATGCCATGCTGGATTTTATTATAATTTCTTTGTATGATCCCATAGACCCTCTATGATTAAAATAAATAAATAAATAGGAATAAAAAATAATATCGCCTATGAAAAAGTAAAATATATTTTTAATTTTCTATTTTAATTTATCCCCAAACAAGGGGGCACATTGCGACTGAGGCGTAAGGGGCTACTGTGGATTAGGGGCCATATTTATTGGGGGGCATCCTAAGTGGGGAGTTGTGCACCGAGATATTTGTTCACATTATTTTTAAACTTCTGCATGTTGGTAGAATCAAGTAAACAGGGAGCAGGGAAGGAATTCCACTTATAAGTTGACACTTGTCCTCTCCAAACTCTACAACAAATACCTTGCCGAATTTTGCTCCCCTGATAACTGGAAAATTGCTTCTGTGGTACCAGTGTTAAAAAATTCTGGTGATAGAACTGACCCTCAAAATTATCGCCCCCCCCCCTCCCTGATCGTGTGGACCAGCAAGCCTTACTTCTCAACCGTTCTTGACCGAACTGCCTGAGGCTTGTGTAACGAATGCCCATAGCCCGCTCGGGAATGCTGATCACCTTGTGGTAGAGATTGATATCACCCTAAAATCTCATCCCAAAGCTGATGAGCCGTTGCTCAAAACAATGAGATACTACAAGCAGACTAATTTTGATTCCATCAGAGACTATATCAGAGACGCTCCATGGAGTGAAACTTTTTCTCTCCCTGCTGATCAGTGCACAAATGACGTAACCGAATTGGTCAGAGCAGGTATTGAAGCTCATGTCCCCATGGAAAAATTCTACAGCCAGCCCCACTCTCCACAATCGTTCACTTTGAACTGTATAGCTGCTATTGCTCAGAGGCAGCAAGCAATTCGACAATTCAGCCGCCATAAACTATGAATAGACAGAAATTTATAACGTCAAGAAAAAATTGTTTAGATGACAGATGATAATTTTTTAAGAAAATGTTCACTACAAATTATTTTGGTAAACATAAAGTTTATATGACAGATGATAATTTTTTAGGAAATATTCACTACAAATTATTTTGGTAAACAAAGTTTAGGTGACAGATGATATTTTTTTAGGAAATGTTCACTACAAATTATTTTGGTAAACATGAAGTTTAGGTGACAGATGATAATTTTTTAGGAAATGTTCACTACAAATTATTTTGGTAAACGTTAAGTTTAGGTGACAAATGATAATTTTTTAGGAAATGTTCACTACAAATTATTTTGGTAAACGTTAAGTTTAGGTGACAAATGATAATTTTTTAGGAAATGTTCACTACAAATTATTTTGGTAAACATGAAGTTTAGGTGACAGATGATAATTTTTTAGGAAATGTTCACTACAAATTATTTTGGTAAACATGAAGTTTAGGTGACAGATGATAATTTTTTAGGAAATGTTCACTACAAATTATTTTGGTAAACATGAAGTTTAGGTGACAGATGATGATTTTTTAGGAAATGTTCACTATGAATTATTTTGGTAAACATAGAGTTTAGGTGACAGATGATAATTTTTTAGGAAATGTTCACTACAAATTATTTTGGTAAACATGAAGTTTAGGTGACAGATGATGATTTTTTAGGAAATGTTCACTATGAATTATTTTGGTAAACATGAAGTTTAGGTGACAGATGATAATTTTTTAGGAAATGTTCACTACAATATATTTTGGTAAACATGAAGTTTAGGTGACAGATGATAATTTTTTAGGAAATGTTCACTACAAATTATTTTGGTAAACATGAAGTTGAAGTGACAGATGATAATTTTTTAGGAAATGTTCACTACAAATTATTTTGGTAAACATGAAGTTTAGGTGACAGATGATAATTTTTTAGGAAATGTTCACTACAAATTATTTCGGTAAACATGAAGTTTAGGTTACAGATGATATTTATTTTTCAGAGGTTCACTACAAATTATTTTGGTAAACGTTAAGTTTAGGTGACAGATGATAATTTTTTAGGAAATCTTCACTACAAATTATTTTGGTAAACGTTAAGTTTAGGTGACAAATGATAATTTTTTAGGAAATGTTCACTACAAATTATTTTGGTAAACGTTAAGTTTAGGTGACAAATGATAATTTTTTAGGAAATGTTCACTACAAATTATTTTGGTAAACGTTAAGTTTAGGTGACAGGTGATAATTTTTTAGGTAATGTTCTACTACATATTATTTTGGTAAACATGAAGTTTAGGTGACAGATGATAATTTTTTAGGAAATGTTCACTACAAATTATTTTGGTAAACATGAAGTTTAGGTGACAGATGATAATTTTTTAGGAAATGTTTACTATAAATTATTTTGGTAAACATGAAGTTTAGGTGACAGATGATAATTTTTTAGGAAATGTTCACTACAAATTATTTTGGTAAACATGAAGTTTAGGTGACAGATGATAATTTTTTAGGAAATGTTCACTACAAATTATTTTGGTAAACATGAAGTTTAGGTGACAGATGATAATTTTTTAGGAAATGTTCACTACAAATTATTTTGGTAAACATGAAGTTTAGGTGACATGATAATTTTTTAGGAAATATTCACTATAAATTATTTTGGTAAACATGAAGTTTAGGTGACAGATGATAATTTTTTAGGAAATGTTCACTACAAATTATTTTGGTAAACGTTAAGTTTAGGTGACAAATGATAATTTTTTAGGAAATGTTCACTACAAATTATTTTGGTAAACGTTAAGTTTAGGTGACAAATGATAATTTTTTAGGAAATGTTCACTACAAATTATTTTGGTAAACGTTAAGTTTAGGTGACAGGTGATAATTTTTTAGGAAATGTTCTACTACATATTATTTTGGTAAACATGAAGTTTAGGTGACAGATGATAATTTTTTAGGAAATGTTCACTACAAATTATTTTGGTAAACATGAAGTTTAGGTGACAGATGATAATTTTTTAGGAAATGTTTACTATAAATTATTTTGGTAAACATGAAGTTTAGATGACAGATGATAATTTTTTAGGAAATGTTCACTACAAATTATTTTGGTAAACATGAAGCTTAGGTGACAGATGATATTTTTTTTGAGTTGTTCACTACAAATTATTTTGGTAAACATGAAGTTTAGGTGACAGATGATAATTTTTTAGGAAATGTTCACTACAAATTATTTTGGTAAACATGAAGTTTAGGTGACAGATGATATTTTTTTAGGAAATGTTCACTACAAATTATTTTGGTAAACGTTAAGTTTAGGTGACAGATGATAATTTTTTAGGAAATGTTCACTACAAATTATTTTGATAAACATGAAGTTAAGGTGACAGACGATAATTTTTTAGGAAATGTTCACTACAAATTATTTGGGTAAACGTGAAGTTTAGGTGATAGATGATATTTTTTTTTGAGATGTTCACTACAAATTATTTTGGTAAACGTTAAATTTGGGTGACAGATGATATTTTTTTTGAGATGTTCACTATAAATTATTTTGGTAAACGTTAAATTTGGGTGACAGATGATATTTTTTTTTGAGATGTTCACTATAAATCATTTTGGTAAACGTTAAATTTAGGTGACAGATTATATTTTCGTAAAGCGATATGCAGTAGCTTTAAAATGTTATATTTTTTAAAGATTATGACATGCTGAATGTATTTGCATTAAAATCAAATTCGTATCATGTATGAAATAGGAAAAAAACGCTTTTAAAATGTGTAAATATGCTAGTAATAATGTTCTTTTCTGAACATTTTCATTGGTAATTGCTAAAAAGAGAATCCTAACTAGGTCCAATCCCAAAAAGTAAAGTCTTTTAGTGACTTATATGAAAAAGGTTCATTCAAAACCATTAAAGTTAGAAAACACAAGAATTATGTTGTGAAACAAATATTTTTATGAATATTTTAATTTTTTAAATAAATTATTTTTATATAATTCACTAAAAGACTTTGCTTCTTTTCGTTGTTCATTTTGATTGTGTCGCCATATTGGAAATAAGTCGATGTACTAATATAAAAAGTGTTTTTGTTTCCGATTAGTACGTAATACGTTAATTGATTTTAATGCCAGTACATTCAGCATGTCATAATCTTAAAAAGAATATACAATTTTGAGCGACTTCATATCGCCTTTCCGAAAAAATTATCTGTCACCTAAACTTCACGTTGCAGATGTTGTGCAGAACTGGAAACTTTGATGGTATAGACACGTTAAAAGAATGGATGAGAGTTATTGAGTTAGGGTTAGGGTGTATGGAAGTGAAACCTTGCCAGTGAGGGTTGAAGACATGTGTTGCATGGAGAGAAATGATATTATAATAATACAATGCATGTGTAATGTGAGTCTTAAAGACAGGTTAAGTTCTGATGACCTCAGAGGAAGATTAAATTTGGAAAGTATAGGGAGATGTGTGCAGAACAGGAGAAAGAATGGACGAGAGTACTTGTGTTAGTAGATGTAGAACAGTTGAAGTAGAAGGGTCAGTTTGCAGGGGAAGGTCAAGGAAAACATGGGAGGAAGTGATAAAAATGGACTTGAGAGAAAGAGGGATAAAGACCTTGCAAAAGATAGGTTAGTTTGGAAGTCAATTTCTAAAAGCTGTCCAACACATGCCAGCATGTAAAACGGATGTTAAACTGAATAATGATTTATTTATTCTGTGGTGTAATCTGTATAAAATGCTTATTTCACGGCTGGACGTACATTATCACTTGTTACACTCATTAAAAATAATAAGATTGTTCCATCATCAAATTAACTGGTGTTGCAAAGGTAAAAAAATTCAACTTTCCACATTTAAAATTTTTTTTTTTTAACATAGTTCACGCCAAACAAGGCAGGACGCCACTGTAGACGTAAGGGGCTACTGAGAAAAAAGAGGAGAGAAGGTTAGGAGGGGGTCAACCTAAATTGGGATCTGCGCAGCGAGATGTCTGTTTACATTAGTTTTAAACTTCTGTATGTCTGTACTGTCAGGGAAACAGGGGGCAGAGAGGGAGTTCCAGAGGCCAGCAGCACGAGGAAAGAAGCTATTTGAGTAGAAGGCTCTCCGACATCTGGGGACCTCCACAGTGAATGAATGAGATTTAGTTGATTGTCGAGTTAGTCTAGTGAATTTACGTCGAGGGGGCACCAGGGTAGCCAATTCCTCGGAGCATAATCCTTTGAAGTATTTGTAAAACAAGCACAAGGAGGCTACATTGCGGCGATGGGACAGGGACTGGAGCTTGGTTGACAGTGAGGAACCTATTAGGTTGGCGATTCTTTTTTGGACCTTGTCAAGGAGGGAGAGACTAGTAGATGATGCACCAGCCCAGATGTGACAACAATACTCCATGCATGGGCGGATGGTGGCTTTGTAGAGATACAGGATAATGTCAGGTGTGAGGAGTTTACTAGCATGGTAGAGGGAGCCAACCGTCTTTGCAGCAGCCTTGGCAATGTCTTCAATGTATTTGTTCCAATTCATGTTACCTGTGAAGGTTAGGCCGAGGAGTTTGAATGATGAACTCTCAGGTCGGGTGTTATTAGCCATGACAATCGGTGGTTGGAGAGGTTCCTTGTAGTTATTGAAGGAAAGGAGCTTTGTTTTAGCAGCATTAAAAAAATTATGACCCCAATCCACTATAGCCTGGAGGTCATTTTCTAAAGATTCAGCCAATGCCTCAGATATGATCGCGTCGGTTTTGTCAACATGGCGAGAGTAAAGCGTAGTGTTGTCAGCAAATAAACCAATCTCAGACACTATGTCATCAGGGAGATCATTTATATAGATCAGGAACAACAAAGGTCCAAGGATAGATCCCTGGGGTACACCAGCATTTATGTCATGTTGCTTAGATGAATGGCCATCGAGGACAACCTGGATTTTTCTTTTGTCTAGGAAGGATCTAATTATATTAAGCAGTTGCCCAGTAATACCGTATGAGCGTATTTTCAGAAGCCCTTTATGCTATACTTTGTCAAAGGCCTTGGATATATCAAGCGCTACTGCCCTAGCTTCTCCTGCCTTGTCAAGTGTATGATACATGCGTTCAGAGATGACCGTTAGGATGTCCGCAGTAGATCGTGCTTGTCTAAATCCATACTGGCGGTCAGATAGAAGTTTAGCATTATCTAAGTGCTGTACTATCGCTAGATTGATTAAGGATTCAAAGATTTTAGCAAAGATCGGCAGCAGACTGATTGGGTGATAGTTGTGAGGATCGGTTCTATTCCCAGAACTCTTGTAGACTGGTACCACAGAGGCAATTTTCCAGCTATCGGGGAATCAAGATTCAGCTAGGCATTTATTGTAGAGTTTGGAGAGAACAAGGGCCAGTTCAGCAGAGCATTTCTTTATTACTATTACTGGTATAAGATCAGGCCCACATGCTTTGGAGGTGTCAAGGTTTTTTATGATGTCTCTGACCTGGGATGGGGTGATGACCAGGTTATCAAGTGTGGCTTCGGTCCGCAAAGGGAATTTGGGGAGGGGGTGGTTATCTGAGTCCAAAGTAGAGTTAGAAACGAAGCGCTTGGCAAGTAGTTCAGCCTTATCAGTGGCCGTGCATACGACATCATTGTGGTTTGATAGTGGGGGAATCGTTGATTGACCATTGTTCACTACACTATTGTAGATTTTCCAGAAATCACGAGTACCTAGTTTCTGTGACTGGATGCTTTTTTTTGTTAACTCATTATACCTTCTTTTCGCTTCACCTCTCATGGCCTTGCAATTATTTCTTGACTCTATAAATTTATGTCTATTAGTAGCTAACTTATGGTGGCCAAATTTACGGAATGCTTGTTGCCTTTCAGAAATGGCAGCTGCACATTCCGAGGTGAACCATTGAGGAGAGTGGGGCTTGCTAAAGAATTTTCACATGGGAACATAGGCTTCAATGCCTGCTTAGACCCATTCAGTTAATTCGTTTGCACACTGGTCGGCAGGGAATGAGAAGGTTTCTATCCATGGGGCGTCACTGATGTGATCTCTGATTGACTCAAAATCAGCCTGCTTGTAGTATCTCGTTGTTTTGAGCAATGGTTCATCAGCTTTTGGACGACTTTTTAGGGTGATATGTATCATGAGCACAATGTGATCAGCATTCCCGAGTGGGCTATGAGCCTTCGTCATACAAGCCTCAGGCATTGAAGTCAAGAAAAGGTCTAGAAGTGAGGCTTGTTGGTCTACTCGATCGGGGATGCGGGTTCGAAAATCGACAGTCTGAGAGAGGGAGTGAGCTAAGGAGAAATTATACATAGAGTTGCCGGCTGCGTCAGTAAGGCTGGAGAATCCCAACCAGTCGCGGTGGTGGGCATTAAAATCCCCAAATACATGTATCTGGGCATTCGAGTAAATTAAGAGTGCTCTATCTATACTTTCAGAAACAGAGTTTAGTAGAGTACAGTCCTAGGTCGACGGGGAGCGGTATAAGAAATATAAGTAACTGACGCTGTGATGTAAAGTCAATCTAAAGCACATGTAGTCTCGGTCATCTGATTCAAACCTATGTTCTCTAGTCAGGGGGAGGGTGTTCCGAACATAAACTTCTAACCCGTGCATATGTTTGTCAGAGTCTTTACAGTAGAGTGGGAGGTAGTCAGTCATCTCAAAGTGGTGAGAGGAGATTGAGGATTGAAGGTTAGTTTCACTTAGAGCTAGGATATCCCCGTTTGTCAGGAGAAAGGTTTCTACGTCGTTGATGTTGGTTCTAAGTCCCCGGATATTTGTGAATGCGAGCCTCAAGGGTGGAGACGAAAGTTTTTTGTGTTGGTTGTCTGGTTTAGGTTTGCTTTTATTTTTTTGTAATGACATGTTTTGTTTTGATTATAGAGTGGGTTGGCCAAGGTGGGTCCTTGTTTGGTGCCAATAAGCTTACACAACCAGTCCATTAGTCATGACCTGGTCCATGGGGGTTGTGGCCTCGGGAAAACCCACCGCAGATAATTGCAGGGTCCCTTTCCATGCGCAACATGGCACATACAACTGCCCACGGTATTATGCAACTGATGATGGAGAAGCCGTTCTTGGCGCTACCCAAGAGTTTGATTTAAAATGAATTATTCCCAAATCAGATTCTGTCGTGCAGTCGACTTAACCAGTTTTCAAAAACCTACATTTGGCATTATTTTCTATTATGTTAATGTAATTTTAATACATATCTAATTGTTAAAATTGTAAATAAATAAATAAAAACTTAATTAACAAAATATTTAGCTGACAATTAGAAAGAAAATATTTATTGTTTAAAATTTTAAAAAAATTGTTACAATTTTAAATATGTGAATAAAAAAGAGATATTTCCATTTTATTGATTTGCCATCTGTGAAACGCGTTATCATAAGATTGCTTCCCTCGAGGCTACAACATGGTTATCTTCAAATCTAATGCCAATAAACATTTGTCGTAAACCGTCATCGTAAGTCATCAGATTTTAATAATTCCATTCATAATCCTCTCATAATACTCATCATCATTCAACTGACCATCTATATCATTAACCTTGAACCTCGAATGGTTTTTAGCCTTGATAAATAGTGACTCATTAGTAAAAAAAAAAAAGAATATTTAGTCGACAATCACAATTATTTTTATGGAAGAACAGGACAATTTTTTCTTAATATTATTGAACCATTTATTATTTAAAAAGAAATATTATCATAAATTAATGAATTATAGGGTTAGTGGAAGGAAACCCCCGTGGAATTTCCGCGGGGTTCAATGTAACAGTAAATTAAAAGCTTATCAATTTTTGGATAATTTGATAAACAACACAACTTCTACACAACATTTTGTTCGATAATGCAAGGGAGAGAACTAAGGTTCAAAATCTGAGTTATCTCCCTTAGAACGTATTTCGTTTAAAGAAATATTTCGGTAACTTAGGATCTGTTCTGATACTAAACTTCATCTTTTCTATCCTCGGTCAGTGAAAAAGAAATCCTTCTAGACTGAGGCAATTAAATTTTTTTTTATTTTTACAATCCACAGTGCCCACTTTTGGGAGAGCTAGATTTTCTCCACATTAAAAACCGACCTTGTGTCTAACTCCGTCCTCGTGGGGAGGCAAGTACATAGGAACTTATTTTGATACTTAGATGCAACAGTGTTTCAACCAGTTTGTCCCATGACTTTTTAAAAATGTTGTTTTCTCATTATTTGATTAATTAGTGAGTTGATGGCGTTCATTGTTAATTCGTTTCTCATTAATTCATGACAAAAAAACATCTGGCAGTTTTTACTAATACAGGTGCAACAATGTGAGCGAAAGGGAGGAGGGTGTTTTTCATGTTAATAAAATAGGTAAGAAACCGAAATGCATTCTGGTAGATTTAAGTTTGTAATTAGATAAATAAAAATAAAAATTCGGGTGCTTATTTACATTAATGTACATGCGAGATGTGGCAGTTCAAAATAAAATAACAGGAAAGCTTCTGGATATACTTATCAGTTGAAAGTATTCGTGTACACCAAAAATTACGGAAAATTATCATAGAATTTTAGTAATAAATAAATTAATTTCTTAATCATATTTTCGAATATACATTGCAACAATGCCATTATGTGTTTTTAAGCCAGCGCATCGTAGAAGATTACCTCCCTTCTTCTAATATGAAGACGCCATACAGGCTTGTGATTCAGTTCGTTGGCTCCGAATAGTAAATTAATTTTATTTTTTATTACAATTCTACTCTATAATCTTCCATAATTTTTGGTGTACACAAATACTTTTACCTATATATCAAATAGTTTTCCTGTTATTTTATTTTTAACTGCCGTATTTTACTTGTACATTACTGTAAGTCAGCATCAGATTTCGTTTTATTTGACGCGATTGCATTTTTGATTTCAATAAATATTCAATTAATAGTAGATAGAAAAATGTCATCTGTAATTGTTGAAGTTACGCTGATGCGAGAAAAACACACATGTGAAGTGGTCTCATAATTTTCTTAATATAAATTTAATAAAGTTATATATATATATATATATATATATATATATTGTAAATATTTTTACATATTAAAGTGTTTTTATACCTACAGAAGATATCGTTTCGGGCTTTTTACACTCATCAGTTTAGGAGTGGTGGTTGCAAGTAGTCGCATGGGATTGAACGCAGTTCGTAGATTCAGTCTACAATCACGAGCCTAATACCTATGCCCATGCGACCGCAAGAAAGCGCCATACTCCGGTAAACCATCTCAACTGGCAGGTTAAACCTCATGAAAGTATCTGCTGCTGCCTTGTAGGTTTAGTCTGTGGAACGGAAAAGGTTAGGAGGCCCACTGCTTAAAACTGTTGTTGATGACAGAAATTCAGATAGCATCTGCTTTGGAATTGACGGCTTCTGGTTGCTTGCACCTCTGCGTCTGCGGAGACTCTACGGCAAGTGCAAGCATGTGTAAATCTAAGGAGTGTCTGCATCGGCAACTGCCGGCTTCTGGTTGCCAGTCCCTCTGTGTCGGTGGATAATCTGCGGCATGAACGGGTATATAACCTGTCTCTGGGTTAACAACAGTTAATTCAGAGGAGAACTGTTTTCGCTTATTTCGCTACAAACCATTTTTTGTTTGATTCCATGATTTTAAGATCTTTAAGACTTGATTGAATAAAAACTCTGGTGAACTTGCTGCTCTGGTGCTCCCACGACGTAAATATACTAGACCAACCCAACAATCAGCTAAATCCCATCCATTCACTGTAGTAGTCCTTAGATTCCAGAGAGCCTTCTTTCCTCGAGCTATCGGCTTATAGAACTTCCTCCTTGCTCCATGTTTTCCCGACTGTACGGACATGCAGAAATTTAAAACTAATGTCAACAAGCATCTCGCTGCACAGCTCCCAATTTAGGATGATCCCCTAAATTTCACCTTAATTCTCAGTAGCCCCTTACGTCTACAGTGGACACTTGCCTTGTTTGGGGGTGATCTCAGTTTAAAAAAAAACCCAAAAAACTATCATCATTCATTTGTCTAGCAAAAATGTTTGAACAAGTTCTACAAAACGAACTAAAAATACTTCGAGCTCCCAAAAATGTTGGAACAAATTCTACAAAATGAACTAAAAATACTTCGAGCTCCCAAAAATGTTCGAAAAAATTCTACAAAATGAACTAAAAATACTTCGAGCTTCCAAAAACGTTGGAACAAGTTCTACAAAACGAACTAAAAATACTTCGAGCTCCCAAAAATGTTGGAACAAATTCTACAAAACGAACTAAAAATACTTCGAGCTTCCAAAAATGTTGGAACAAGTTCTACAAAATGAACTAAAAATACTTCGAGCTTCCAAAAATGTTGGAACAAATTCTACAAAATGAACTAAAAATACTTCGAGCTTCCATAAATGTTGGAACAAATTCTACAAAATGAACTAAAAATACTTCTAACTTCCTAAAAATGTTTGAACAAATTCTACAAAACGAACTAAAAATACTTCGAGCTTCCAAAAATGTTGGAACAAATTCTACAAAACGAACTAAAAATACTTCTAGCTCCCCAAAACGTTGAAACAAATTCTACAAAACAGACTAAAAATACTTCGAGCTTTCAAAAATGTTGGAACAAATTCTACAAAACGAACTAAAAATACTTCGAGCTCCCAAAAATTTTTGAATAAATTCTACAAAATGAACTAAAAATACTTTTAGCTCCCAAAAATGTTTAAACAAATTCTACAAAATGAACTAAAAATACTTCGAGGACTGAATAATGATGCCAGGATTGATAATTTTTAAAACATTACTAGAACTTTTTGTATGGAGCATTTTTGTATGAAACTCTTTTTTATTCAATATTGTTATTTTATAGGTCCAATAGCTTCCATGTTCTGGCTGGATGAAGAATTATGCAGTGATATTTATTTAGATGGTAAGTATTTGCTTTTATTTATATATACAAGAAGGATTAGCTGGGTACAGGAAATAATATCATACACATAACAGTAATACATCACTCAATAAATCCGGTCCGAACTAATAGAACAACAACTTTTAGGCAAATTCGACTTTATTCATCAACATAGTCTTCTTCTAGGGTGATATATTGATTTTTATGCTTCTCGAACAATTCAATGCCTCTTTTGTTGAATAATTTGTCTTCAGTCTCAAAATATGCCCTAGTTTCCAATATCACTTCTTTATTGAATCTAAATTTATTTCCCTGGAGCATTCTTTTGAGGTCTGTAAACAGCCAATAGTCGCTGGCGCCAGATCTGGAGACTAGGGTAGGTGTGGAAGCAATTCCAAGTGCAATTCATGTAGTTTTGCCATCGTTGTGATTGACTTATGACACGGTGCATTGTCTTGGTGAAACAACACTTTTTTCTTCTTTTGTTGCTGATTTTTGAAATTTCTTCCTTCAAACGCTGCACCAAAATGCGATATAATATTCGCTATTGATGGTTCTTCCTTTCTCAAGGTAATTGATGAACAAAATACCTTGCGTATTTCAAATTAGGGAGGCCAAAACCTTGCCTGCTGATGTTTACATCTTTGATCGCTTTGGACGGCTTTCACCTGCTGCTGTCCACTCAGCTGACTGCAGATTTAACACTGGAACGAAGTGATGGATTCATCTTTCTGATGTTGTTATTTTTGATCAACTGTGAGCAAACGTGGCACCCACTTTGACACAGTTTTCTCATGCAAAATGATAAATAATCTGTGTCTGATATCTTTAACTTCTCTCTTATTTCACACAACTTCAATTTACAGTCAAAATGAGGTTGTGGACTTTTTTGATATTTTCCGAGACAACTGCCGAATTGTTTTGTCTGTACGATCATGTGTAAAGCTAGCCATTGTTAACCGTTGTTTCCGATGGAACAGAATCTGAATAACACAGAACAGAATCCGAATAACATTTATCAAACCATTGCTTTGCTTGAACAGTATTTATTCCCATCAGAAAGCAATGATTTATCAACACACGATATTCAGATTTTTCCATTATTTTAAAAATTTGCAACAGTAGCTTCACTTAAATAACTGTAATTTGTAAACTAATAATCCAATTGGGCTCAAATTTAGACATGTGCCATTTGAAGGTTAGTATTTTATAAAAATTATAAGATTTTTTCTTTATTAGTAGCACTATTTATTTGTTAGGCCCGGGACTTATTGAGTGATGTGCCATAAGAAAAAATGTCTTCTTTATTGTACAGGGTGTTTCAAAAGTCTTGGGAACATAACGATTTTTAATAACTCAAAAACTATTAGGAGTTGAAAAATGAAATTGGTACCGTTGGAAAGGTTAAAGTTTCAAGTTTTGTGGGGAATCTTCAAAGTTGCTCAATATGAGCACCATTCGTCACACGGCAGACATCTAGTCGATAGTCCATTTCCTGCCAAACGCGTTCCAGCATCTTGACGTCAATGGTTCCCACAACTGCCATTACTCGAGCCTTTAGTTCGTCAATATCTCTTGGAAGGGGCAGCACATAGACTTGTTGCTTGACAAAGCCCCAAAGGAAAAAGTCACACGGGGTAAGATCTGGAGACCTAGGAGGCCAGGGCATGAGAACGTCATCACCTCGCCCAGATCTCCCAATCCATCTACCAGGCAGCCTTGTGTTAAGAAACTGCCTTACTCTAAGACTCCAGTGTGGTGGTGCACCATCTTGTTGAAAAATGAAGTCATCAGATTCTGCTTGTTCCAACTGAGCAATTAACCAGTCTTCCAGCATGTTGAGATAGGATTCACCAGTGATAGTTGCCTCTTCAAAGAAGAACGGTCCATAGACACCTTTCTTGGAAATTGCACAAAACACGTTCACTTTTGGTGAATCTCGCTCGTGCTCAAGAAGTTCATGAGGATTCTCAGTACCCCATATGCGAGTGTTATGCTTGTTAACTTTGCCATTCAGATGGAAGATCGCCTCATCGCTAAAAACAAGCCGGTCATCAAAGCCGTTATCTTCCAACTTCTCTTGCATTGCAATGCAAAAGTCACGGCGAAGTGGCTTATCAGTGTCCTTCAACTTTTGGACCAACTTGAGCTTGTAAGGTACCATTTGCAGTCGTTTCCTTAAGACACGCCAGACAGTTGCTGGAGCAAGCTGAAGTTCCCTGCTGGCTCTTCTCACTGATTTACGGGGGTTCCGCTGAAAGGCTGTCCGAACTTGCTCAACTGCATCTTCTGAAGTTGAAGGGCGACCTGTTCGCTTACTTGGGCGCAAACACCCATCTTTCACAAATTTAGCATGCCATCTGACAATGGATTTCCTTTCAGGGGCTTCTTTTTTAAATTTCCTGCGAAATGCACGCTGAACACATGTCCACGATTCAGTCTTTGCAAATTGGAGGACGCAAAATGCCTTGTCTTGTTTAGAGAACGCCATTACTCCACCTGGAAAGATAACACGAAAATCATTAGTATGACCAAAAACTTGATTAAGCAAGCTTTAAAATGGCACCAGTTTCATTGTTCTATCTGGAATAGTTCATGAGATATACGCATTTGTAATGTTCCCAAGACTTTTGAAATACCCTCTTCTAAATTCATTTTATTTGAAAATAATATTTATGATGAAATCATTGTGTACGTTTCTCGGATGTATGACAACTCTCAAAAGTGCATGGGTATGTAGTACAAAGGATAATGTACAATCGTCGGGGAAATGAAGAGTGTATGCGTCATGATATACATATGTGCGTGTGTATGGTAGGCGGACATCAAGTGTAGTTTTACGAATTTCGAGAAACTTGACGATTTTGAAGGATACAGTGTCACGGCAGCCGACAACTGATGCAGGCAGTTCTTTCTATGCTTCAGTAATTTTAAGCATGAAAAATGTTTCCGAAAGTCATGGAAGCTGTTTTCTGACTTTGTAGACATGTTCATGCATCAGACACTGTTTTCTGACTTTGTAGACATGTTCATGCATCAGACACTGTTTTCTGACTTTGTAGACATGTTCATGCATCAGACACTGTTTTCTGACTTTGTAGACATGTTCATGCATCAGACACTGTTTTCTGACTTTGTAGACATGTTCATGCATCAGACACTGTTTTCTGACTTTGTAGACATGTTCATGCATCAGACACTGTTTTCTGACTTTGTAGACATGTTCATGCATCAGACACTGTTTTCTGACTTTGTAGACATGTTCATGCATCAGACACTGTTTTCTGACTTTGTAGACATGTTCATGCATCGGACACATGGAGATCAGAAAAGTGATCATGGTTGTTGTTGGCGAGATGCTTAATAATATTTTGGGTGTTTACTAAGTCAGTTGCTAGATGTCAGAACTTCAAAGAAAGCAAGGCGTTCAGAGTATGACAGGTGTCTGATGGAAGATATTCACTTAGTTGCACATCTCTGAATGGTTTCCAGGCTGTCAATGTTCTGAGCAAGATAGAGATTCCAATATATTCGCTGTGGTCGCATAATAGCTGTATACAGTTTTAACTAAATGGCTGGAGAGCGGCTCACAATGGTCTTGTTAAGAGATGGCAAGTCATCCTCTTCCTTCTTGACAATTTTAGAGATGTGCTTTGCCGAACACAAATTACAGCTGACAATAATGCATATGTCATGGTGACAAGAATACTTCCTTGATATTACTGTTATGGATGCTGGATTCGTCCTCACAAAATGCATGGTGGTACACTTGTTCACAGCTGCTGCATTGTGTCCAAATCTGATTGCAGGAAAGATTTATAGATTTCAGGATCTCTCCTCGATAAAAGAGATAAAATGTCGTCTGCATATTTCAGTAGTTAGGGATTCTTCAAGTTGATATCTATGTCGTTAATGTAAGCAAAAAATAGAAAGGAACCAAGAACAGATCCTTGTGGTACATCGGATGACATCTGATACGGTGAAGAATGTTGTCCTAGAACAGTGACTATTTCTTTTCGACTGAGAATGAAGGATTTCAACAAGTTCAGAAGATTTTGTTTATTTTTACTTAGGAATGGATAAAATCTGTTAATCATTTGTGTTAAAAGTTAAAAGTCACAAAACCCTCATTATTTTTTAATAATTCATTTACTACAATAACACAAAAAGTACCCATAACTCTGCTCCCAATAATTAGATCAACTTCAAAACAATTTCATTTTCATCGTCGGGTAAGCATATATTTTCATAGAAATACTTATGTCCTGTTTTCCCAATAATTCTATTACAGACCAAGAGATTATCATAATACTAGCAGGATTCCGTGGAAATTCCACAGTTACTTTCTTCATCATTCACTGTTAATAATATTTCTCTAATAATATTTTACACAACTATTAAGAACAAAATCGTCTTTCTTCTTCCATGAAAGAAATTGTCATTGTCATCTAAATATTCTTTAAATAAATAAAACAAATCTTTTCTTTATTTATTTATTGAAAGTTTTATTAATTTAAATCTTATTTTTCAGAATTTTTTTAGATGAGGATGGATAGTTTGTATTATTTGGACTAATATGTTTCTTTGAGACCTTTTGTCTATAATTTTTACTTCATCCCACAAAGGCAGATGGTTTCCCTTTCCCCTCCATACTCGACTTTTCAATATCTTTTATGTATTATGGCTTTCTTATGTTCTTCTAGCCTTAATTTTAGTGGCCGACATGTCTCACTTTTGTATATTTTTCTACACTTACTTGAAATTACATACACACAATACTTGGTCATGATTTTTTCTGTGGAACGCTTGATGTTAGCTAGAAGCATTTCTAGCTAGAAAATAATGACATTCAGAATGGACATATTAAAGAGAGATAAACTTGTCATGGTTACTTCCCTTGCATTCGATTTGGAGAGTTATGTCCCTTTGGCTTTCAACAAGAGACAGACATTCTGTGATGACGTTGTCGTTTTAGCTCCCACTATAAATGTCAGTTAATTAGTAAATCCTCTTCTTCCAATTGTAAAAAGTAAATAAATAATAATTTATTTTTATCAGACTAAGTTTCCTCATTCAAATTCTTTTTCATATTTTTGTTTGTTAACTCGCGTTCACATATTCAAATTTACTCCCACTCAGTTAACCGACACTGTCACTTTACTTGACTTGAATTCGATGTTTTCAGAGAGTTTAGTCACTTCTGAATACTGCCCTGATGTCATATGGATTACATAGAATCTGATTTTTTTCAAACAAGACTTCCATACATCGTAGGCATACTGCGGTGAGTTTTTAATGGTGTCCTTTGATGTTCGATCCAGATTTCTCAGAGCTGAAGTCATGCTAATTGTTTTATTGGAAGATTTCTACTATATATTGCTTTTGCTTGATGTGGTAGGCAACGGACGATTCCTTTCTTTACATAACTATTTAGAGAGCATGACATCAGCTATATTCTAGTTCTGACACTCGTACCCTTGTGGGTGAAAAAAGGCGATACTTTCCTTCAGTCACAAGCCAGAAGAATGAGATGGTGTTATGAGATGATGGCTGGCTTTGTTCCGTTGCTTCTGAAACAACATTTTACAAACAACATGTGATAGCATGTGCCATATTCTGTCCTCATCAGTCACCAAACAGAGGTGGTAAAACAATTTCAGTTGTTATGGTGATACTGCAACATCTGCGCTACCAGCAGCTTTTGCCATTAGACATAATTATATTCAGTTTAACGTCTGTTTTAAATGCTGGCATGTGTTGGACCGCTTTTAAAATTGACTTCCAAACTAACCTATCTCTGCCAAGGTCTTTATTTATACATCTTTTTCTCAAATCCATCCTTATCACTTCCTCCCATGTTTTTCTTGGTCTTCCTCTGCCAACTATCTCAACTGTTCTACATCTACTAACCGAAGAACTCTCACCCATTGTTTCAATGTGACCAAACCAACAAAGTCTTCTTTTTGTATACATTGCTTTATACTGTCCAGATGTAATCTTCCTCTGAGGTCATCAGATTTAAGCCTTTCTTTAAGAGTATAAACATTCATATTGTCTTATTCAAATGTGTTTATTTTTTTGTATGAATAGAGGGGTTTGTTATCCCCTATTTAATTGTTCAACACACGAAATTAATTAACAAAATGACAAAACCTTTTTAAAACAACGAAAGGGGTTTATTCGTAAATAATGTTACCTATACCGTTTGGTATAGGTGGAAGAAAGTTTGGGACAGTATCTGAAAGAAGAAGAAGAAGAAGAAAATAATCGCTTAGTTCAAATATCTACAAGCAGAGATAGAAGGCGCCGTGAGCGTCCAGTGGACAAGTATGCAGGAAAGAGTCTGAGGCGATCCTTCCTGGCTGCTGCCAAGATATCGTCTGATCATCGTCTGCAACATCCTAACGGAGCTCAAGTAGTCCCTTAGGGAGCTAATGATATCAATACGCCCATGCGAGCTGATTGGCCAAACCAGCTCACAGGGACACTGATATGCAATACAAAGTAAATCTAATTAATGACTGCTACAACTTTCAGCTGTTGATAACGTCACATAAACTTTGGAAATAGTAATTTGTCGTTCCCGATTTAACTTTTGATTATGTTTTTACCAAATTCAGTTTGATGCCTGTTGAGTTGTGGCTTGAAGACGATGTGAAGCGCTTTTTAAACTGCGATCAATATATTACTCCATGTTATTTTATAAAAGGGATTCGAACAGTCTTTTATTTTTACAAAAAAAGAAATCCTCGTAATTTTCCTTAACAACTGTTGAAAACTATTTTTCGAATAATTATTTTCTATTTTTCAGGTATAATATAATTTTACAAAAAAAGAAATCCTCTTAATTTTCCTTAACAACTGTTGAAAACTATTTTTCGAATAATTATTTTCTATTTTTCAGGTATAATATAATTTTACAAAAAAAGAAATCCTCTTAATTTTCCTTAACAACTCTTGAAAACTATTTTTCGAATAATTATTTTCTATTTTTCAGGTATAATATAATTTTACAAAAAAAGAAATCCTCTTAATTTTCCTTAACAACTGTTAAAAACTATTTTTCGAATAATTATTTTCTGTTTTTCAGGTATAATATAATTTTACAAAAAAAGAAATCCTCTTAATTTTCCTTAACAACTCTTGAAAACTATTTTTCGACTAATTATTTTCTATTTTTCAGGTATAATATAATTTTACAAAAAAAGAAATCCTCTTAATTTTCCTTAACAACTGTTGAAAACTATTTTTCGAATAATTATTTTCTATTTTTGCAGTATAATATAATTTTACAAAAAAAGAAATCCTCTTAATTTTCCTTAACAACTCTTGAAAACTATTTTTCGAATAATTATTTTCTATTTTTCGGGTATAATATAATTTTACAAAAAAAGAAATCCTCTTAATTTTCCTTAACAACTGTTAAAAACTATTTTTCAAATAATTATTTTCTGTTTTTCAGGTATAATATAATTTTACAAAAAAAGAAATCCTCGTAATTTTCCTTAACAACTCTTGAAAACTATTTTTCGAATAATTATTTTCTATTTTTCAGGTATAATATAATTTTACAAAAAAAGAAATCCTCTTAATTTTCCTTAACAACTGTTAAAAACTATTTTTCAAATAATTATTTTCTGTTTTTCAGGTATAATATAATTTTACAAAAAAAGAAATCCTCTTAATTTTCCTTAACAACTCTTGAAAAATATTTTTCGACTAATTATTTTCTATTTTTCAGGTATAATATAATTTTACAAAAAAAGAAATCCTCTTAATTTTCCTTAACAACTGTTAAAAACTATTTTTCGAATAATTATTTTCTATTTTTCAGGTATAATATAATTTTACAAAAAAAGAAATCCTCTTAATTTTCCTTAACAACTGTTGAAAAATATTTTTCGAATAATTATTTTCTATTTTTCAGGTATAATATAATTTTACAAAAAAAGAAATCCTCGTAATTTTCCTTAACAACTGTTGAAAACTATTTTTCGAATAATTATTTTCTATTTTTCAGGTATAATATAATTTTACAAAAAAAGAAATCCTCTTAATTTTCCTTAACAACTCTTGAAAACTATTTTTTGAATAATTATTTTCTATTTTTCGGGTATAATATAATTTTACAAAAAAAGAAATCCTCTTAATTTTCCTTAACAACTGTTGAAAAATATTTTTCGAATAATTATTTTCTATTTTTCAGGTATAATATAATTTTACAAAAAAAGAAATCCTCGTAATTTTCCTTAACAACTCTTGAAAACTATTTTTCGAATAATTATTTTCTATTTTTCAGGTATAATAAGTGTTGTTGATGCAAAGTACAGCACACAGGTATGTGAATAATTATGATCAGAATTTTAATTACGAGAAATAAACGTGACACGTTGGGTCATCTATTGAGTTTGAGTTAGGTTATTTGAATCAAGAAAAAGTGAGTTTGTAAAGCCAGTTAAATTGAAAAAAGAAACAAAAAACAAATACCAACTAGACAAAATTGGAGAGTTGCCTTTTTCAATTAGCTATCTCACCCTATGTCTTTCTTTCCCTCTCCAGCTACGGTTAAATAGTAATATTACTTGTGGTGATATTTCCTCTTGTTGATGTAAATAATTGACTATTCCTATCTTGAGTTTTATTGTTAGTTTTATTACCTTTTGACTGTTAATAAACAGAGAGAGAGAGAGAGAGAGAGAGAGAGAGAGAGAGAGAGAGAGAGAGAGAGAGAGAGATAGGAGCAAGAGTGATAGACTCCATACAAAATAAATTGGGGTGGGGAGAGTATGATAGACAAAAACTTCATAAGAGATGGGTTGCTTGTAAAATTACGGCTAATCCGGACAATTAAAATGTATATTTTTATTCAAACATAACTTAATTCCAGAATTAAGGAATATTTTAGCTTGTTTTTTGTGTGATTGAAATAGGAAAAATGCCTTGATAACAGGAGACTTTGTTGGTTTGGGCACATTGAAAGAAGGGATGAGAATTCTTGGGTTAGTAAATGTAGAACAGTTTAGGTAGCAGGGTCAGTTGGCAGGAGAACACCAAGGAAAACATGGGAGAAAGTGAGAAGAGTTGATTTGAGAGAAAAATTGATAAATAAAGACCTGGGCAGAGATAGGTTAGTTTGAAAGTCAATTTCTAAAAGCCGCCAACACATGCTGCATATAAAACGGACGTTAAATTGAATATGATGATGATGATGATGATGATGAAAGAATGGATGATAGTACTCAGGGTCAGTTGGCAGGAAAAGGCCAAAGAAAACATGGGAGGAAGTGATAAGGATGTCTTTGAGAGAAAAAGGGATAAAGACCTGGTCAGAGATATGCTAATTTGGAAGTCAATTTCTAAAAGCCGTCCAATATATGCCAGCATGTGAAACAGATATTAAACCGAATATGATGATTATAATAATGATGATTATGATGATGATGATAGATGAGGATTTGAACCCATTAGAAATAAAAGCTAATATAGCTAGACTATCTCAATTAAACTTTGAAGAGTGAAAATATTTTTTAATTCTGAATTCTATTTGTCATCACCAGCCAGTATCTGGTCGACACAGATCACAATGGATAGTCTAGGAATGTATTTTACGTTTTCTTTTTTTTTTGTAACATATTTCACCCCAAACAAAGCAGGCCCCCACTGTAGATGTAAGGGGTTACTGAGAATTAGGGTGTAGGTTTTGGGTGTCATCTTAAGTTGGGAGTTGTGTAGCAAGATGTCTGTTTACATTAGTTTTAAACCTCTGCATGTCGGTACAGTCTGGGAAACAGGGGTAGGGAGGGAGTTCCAGAGGCCGGAAGCGCAAGGAAAGAAGCTATTGGAGTAGAAGGCTCTCCAGCATCTGTGAACCTCCCCAGTGAATGGATAGGATTTTGCTGAGTCGAGTTGGTCTAGTGTATTTACGTCGAGGGGGCACCAGAGCAGCCAGTTCATCGGAGCACAATCCATTAAAGTATTTGTAAAAAAAGCACATGTTCATAGTCTTTGCATATTAGTAGGCCACTGGGACCGTGTTTTACATAAAACAACTGGTATTCCCAAATGGTCACTCAGGAGGAGTCGAAAAAGACATTAGACAATATTTACTATAGTCCCTACTAATAAGATCCTTGGACCATAACGCGTTAATTTTTTTGAGTGCGATCAAAATTAGGTAGATTGCTATGTTGTTGTTTTTTGTGACTCTTGCTTTGTTGCTACTGTTGTTCTTGGTTAGTTGTTGTTAATTCACACAAGGCAAAATAAAAGCAAATAATTATCAGATGCTTTTTTCATGCTGGGGTGATTGTAAAGAAGTATTGAGTTTTTGCACTACATTCTCCCCAAATCGCACCTATCAATTTCTTCCACCAGATTTGGGCTGCTCAAGATGCAACTGAATTTTGCAGAAAATTCCCCAAAAAATGGAAATAGAAATTAAGGTAGTTGTTAGTCCTCTGCTCACAGATAAGAATTGATCAAACTAAAAGTGTAGAAAGAAAAAATAAACTTTCTCTCTTTCTCCCCTTTCTTTCTCTCTCTCCTCTCACCCTCTCTCGCTTCCCCTATCCTTGTCTCTTTCTTTCCCTCCACCATCCTCCTCCTCCTACCCCCCCCCTTCACCCCTCTTTTTCTTTCCCCCTAAAGTAATAAATTACACCTGATTTTGTCAATGGGACAGTTTTGTATCTGAGACCCATTTTGTTGGTGAATATCAACTTGTTGAGCATAATACAGGCTACACGATCTTCTGGTAAATCTGAAAAAGAGACGCGAGGCTGGTGTGAGTTTTGAAGTTAAGAATTCCTTAATTGTCAAGATTGAACAGACTAGATAGTTGGCGTTAATGAGCGTATAATGAGATTGAGAATTCCCCTTGCTGCTGGTCGATATATGAATAATTGAAATTAACATGACCTTTTATACAACAATGAAATTGCTTGAGCTTCTCAGTAAAAGCAGGTGTATAGCCATATTTTCCAAGCAACTTCCAGATTGCCTCATAGTTGATTGTATCAAATACATTGGTTAAGTCCACAACCACCTGACAAAGAGGCATGCGTTATTCATTACACTTTTCTAAAAGCTGCTTAGCAGAAAATTTCATGTTTACGGTCCCTTGTCTGCCGTAAAACCAGACTGGGACCCAGGAAGGACATCTGGACAGATATGCTTCTCCAATCGGTTTAGCAAGAGTCGTGCAAATACTTTCCAACTGCTGCTAGCAATGAAATACCACAGTAATTTCCACACCATAATATCTATCTAATCTTGGGTAACTGGGTCACCCTACAATACTGACAATTCCAAAGAGTGAACCGCTCAAAGTATACATGTAACAATATAAGACTCGTAACTGAAATAGATTTACTCAATGAGATTGATAGGTATGTGACGCCATTTTGAATCAATGTATAGTAGAAATGAATCCGTTCATTTATTTAATTCTTATATTCTGGAATGAGTTGAAGTGAATTGTTTATAGTTGTAAGTAACGAAGGACATTAAATAATTTGATGTAATCCGATATTCTAGAATTAGCTAGGAATATGAGGGAGGGTTTATTATTTGATTTATGAATCCGGTATATTATGTATGAAATTGTTAGAAAAAATGAAATAAAACAATTAAGGTCATCATTGTATAAATTATCCGATGTAATTTATTTACCGTTGTTAAGTGGTAAGGTGGGAGTTGGAAAATGTTAAAAAGAAAACTGTCTGCTACCATTTGTATGGAGTATGTTTTTGTAAGAGTCTGTGATGGCGGTCTAAAAGTAATATTTATTGGTTGGTTGGGTCACATTGAGCGTAGCGATGGCTGGATTGCTAAAGTCCGAAAGTTGAATGTGCCAGCAGAGAACATCACCACTGGCAGACCCAAGTTGACTTGGGAGGACGTAGTCAAACGTGATAGGAAGGCCATGGGTATGGATTCCATCAAACCTTGCCAAAGACAGGAGTGGAGAGGAAGACTTAGATTTCGAGACTAGACAATCAGGCCCCACCCTCATCAGAGGATTAATTGTGGCCTGATTCAACAAATAAACCGGTTGATGATGATGATGATGGAAATAGTCATAAATTTCTTGAAACACGCGCGAGTGAATAAGGTGAATATAGTGGTGAGTTTAGTAGCCTATAATGCATGTGGTTATATTCTTACTGTCGTTAAAGGTACAGAGGCAAAAACGTCTTTACTTTATATATAAGAAGAAGAGGATAGCAGACGGACAATGGAACCCGATACTCAGACACGAGTGGGGAGCCAGCGCTGACAAAATTGTCATCCTTACTCTGTGCCTCTGAAACATGAATGTCGTATTAATCACACATAAAACGTCTTGAAAGATTTCATCATCACTACTGCAGACACATTTTCTGTCTGAAACGGGACAGTTTTGTTCCTGATGCAATTGTCTTAGCCAAAGCCAGAACCACCAGTATTGTTGCGACGATGACTAAGAACCAGTTGGACTAGTCATATTGTCCGGCTTGATAACTGCAGACTCTCAAAACAGTTGTTTTATGGCAAAAGACCCGCAGACAATTGGGAGACTAGCATCTTTTTGTGGGCACAGATTTAAAAGTTTGGCATCTTTTTCTATTCCAGCAGACAATTGGGAGACTAGCATCTTTTTGTGGGCGCAGATTTAAAAGTTTGGCATCTTTTGCTATTCCAGCAGACAATTGGGAGACTAGCATCTTTTTGTGGGCGCAGATTTACAAGGTCGCTGAACGTATTGAAACAGCCAGGGTAGCCCGTGCAATACTCAAGAGAGCATGTAGGAAACATGAAACCTTACCAACCAATTGTGGTTTGGTTTACAGCATATCAACTATTTTTGGGTTATTCAATGCTGAATAAAGTTGTCAAATGGAACCCTATATTTATTTTATATTGTTTTTGAAAAAAAAAAATGAAATTTTTTTGAAGGGGCTAAGATTTTGGTCATTTTTATTTCTTTAAATAGGTCTTTTAGATTTTTCGAGTTTTAGTATTGCCTTCGGCTTTGTTGCAGATCATGACAGTCTATCAATATATGTTTTCCTCTTTTAGTCAAATCTGTGTAACCGCGCTCTTATACACATCTAATTTCACTTTCTATGAGTTCATCAACAACACCAGATGCTAAATACTCTTTCACAGCCGATTTTCTAACACCAGTAAGATTAAGAAAAAACAAAGAAAGGAAATTACTCTTTGATAAGGCTGTTTATCAGCGAAAGTCTCAGACATATATTTATGAAAAAAAGTAATTTTATTCATTTAATAAATATATATGACAAAAAAAATAACGTATCTTGGTTTTTCTAAATTTTATAATATATATATATATATATATATATTTAATAATAAATGAGGCGAAAAGCCTATAAAAGCATGTTTAGATGCAATATTTATTAATAAAATTAAAAAAATTATATATATATATATATATATATATATATATATGATGATGGACTCTCCCGTCGATTTCGACGTATGAGTGCCCCGCCTGGGGCTGCCCGCGCGTTAATTTGTAATTGCAAGGGTTGCGCAATCCCCAACAACTGCTTTCCTGAGTCGGCGTTGCTTAGTTCCAATGGCAAGTAGTAGTACAAGACGACTGGAAACAATGCCGAGATAAGCAGAGAGCACATACAGCACCTGCTATTCCTAAATGGTCACCCATTTTAGTACTGGCCAGGCTCGACGCCGCTTAACTTCGGTGATCTAACGGTAACCGGTGTGTCAACGTGATTGTGCCGTATATATATATATATATATATATATAAAGTATAAATTTTTATTTATACAAACATTATTGGTTACATATGTGCATACATGTTTCGGTTGCACTTTCCCAGAAAGTCAACCTCATCAGACCAAGAATTTCAGAGAAATGGATGGATTTGAAGAATTTTCTCTCCTAAATAAATCTTTTTGGGGTTTAGTCATTTTCTATTCCTTATGAATTAGTATCGGATAACCTATTCCACTTGCTGACCTTTTTTGGACAACCACTAACAAAAAGGTCAGCAAGTGGAATAGGTTATCCGATACTAATTCATAAGGAATAGAAAATGACTAAACCCCAAAAAGATTTATTTAGGAGAGAAAATTCTTCAAATCCATCCAGTTCTCTGAAATTCTTGGTCTGATGAGGTTGACTTTCTGGGAAAGTGCAACCGAAACATGTATGCACATATGTAACCAATAATGTTTGTATAAATAAAAATTTATACTTATAAACAGCTCTACTTGGTATTGAGCACTTTTTATAAACACTTGAGTTTCTACGGATTTACATTTACAGAAACTAATACAATACATGTACGATATATATATATATATATATATATATATATATATATATATATATATAAAAGGAGATTGTAGTTTTCGAAAATTTAAGATTACCCTTTGCCTAACTGTTACTTACTGGACAGTATTTACTATTTGGTATTTAATCAGTTTTTGTGAAATTATTAATAAATCGTTTTGAGTTTCACTTTCTCCCTGCGTTTATTTCTTTTCACTTTTCTATCTCACGGCAACCACATCGCATTGCTATAGCCTCGGACGACTAATCTGCACTTATATATATATATATATATATATATATATATATATATATATATATATATAGAGCTATGACCGTCAAAAAAAATTTGTCTCAAAGATGTCTATATATATATGTATATAGCATATTTTCATTTAGGCAAACATTATTAAATAACACAGAGTGCTTTTGCTTTTTGATTGTTGAATAGTTCATCTAGTATTTAGGTCAAATTGTTCTGTGGGGTTTTTGTTCCATTCTTCTTTCTATTTTTCGAGTACTTTTGATTTGATTCATCAAATCATCATCAGGCGGGGTTAGTCTTGATGTGTTTATAACTATGTCTTTTCTGTTGAGTTTTTTAATGACTAGTAATTTAGCAGACAATAACGATGAGATAAAGTTTAGAGAGGTTAGGGGCCAGCTCAGCAAAGCGTTTCTTTTGTTTGACTCTCTTAAGTTGCACCATCTCCTTGAGGTGATAGTCGGGCAATGGTAGGGTAAAATGGCCAGAAGGAGTGGGGCGAGTCTGTCCGCAGAAGCCGGTCGGCTAAGAGTGTTAACACTCCCCCAGTGGGTTATCCTCCCACCAGGGGGGATATATAGCCGGTTCCTACAAAATCAATTGAACAAAGATAATGATTTCTTTTTTTCTTTAACATGTCACTGTGAATTTGGAAATTTTCCGTGGAAAAAAACTGGTAACATCTGAAAACTTTTGAATTTCGATGCTGAAAAAGGTCACGTGACATATCATTTGTAAATGGTGTCTTCAATCATAAGCATAATTTAAATAATATTAAGGAGGAATAACTCATATTTTATACTAAAGAATATAATAATAGTTGAAACAAAAAAAATGAAACAAAGCTTGATTTACCCGAGGCGGGTTGAGCCAGCTTTCCCCAAAAGAGGAAGTTTCTTGGGAATATTAAATCCAGAAGTGGTTTCTTGCAGGGAGGTGTCGACGTCCTTCTACATACAGTGTTTGGTATTCCCACCTGGTACTGACCAGACTCAATGTAACTTAACTTCGGTGATCTAACAAGAACCCGTGTGTCAACAGGATTATGCCGTATCTCATTATAATAGAAGTTGTCTACTATACAACTAAAATTTTGTTTCTGTTTTTGTATAAGTTTAATAATGTACAAACAAAAACATTTTTTAAAACTAAAATGGCTTCACTACATCCCGGACAACACCAGGTAGGTTTAGCTAGTAAATAAGATGTCGTGTTTACTATTTATGGATGTCTGGCATAAACACAGACCCCAATGATATTGTAAGATTTTAATAACGGAAAGTTTTGTTTGATATTGGTATAACAGGGATGTGAGGGTTTCACTTTTTTAATTCAGCAAAAGCGGATTTCCACTTAAATAGAGCCTTCCATGGATTTGAGTTCTCCACTTTTTTAATAAGAAAAAACACCTTATTTTTTCGTCGCTATTTGGCTAGATTTTATTCCTCTTTCTCTTTCTTCCTTTCTCTCACTTCATCTTTCTTTCTATGTTCTTGTTTTTCTCTCTCTTTCTTTCTTGTCTTGCCTTCATTTTCCTCTTATGACTGTTCTTTCTGAAAACTGAAAATGTTAATTTTGCTGTGAAGGCTAAAAATTCAAACGATTCATGAAGTGGGTAGGGGAGTTAAATGATTTTTGTTTCTAAAGAATGACTTCCTGTCCGCTTCCCTCCCCCTCCACATGTGCACTAGGTGTTTTTGTCTTAATTTTGGCTTTCTTAGTTGAAACTAATTGGAGTTGTTGATGAAAAAGTTGTTGTTTATTTGTGCTGCCCTATCTCCACACACACACACACACACACTAAGAGGGACCATGATACCCCCAGGTTGGGAAATTCATCTCGATTTCAACCTTTTTGATACTCACATCTTTGTATAGGGCTTTGTTTTCAATTTCATCCATGTACAGAGAGACACTACAGATGTATTGTTATACTAAATATGAGCTAATTAATGTTAGTTTCTCTAAAGCTTTTTTCTCATATTCTTTAATAGTACAAAATACATGATAAAATATACCTTAGTGCTTGGATTGATTTATATTTCAAACAAAATTCTGTTTTGTTCTAATTAGCCGTAATTTATAATTAACTGAACAAGTCACCCTATTAGCTATCGATGTATTTTTCTCGACCCTTTTTACTCGATATTGATTCGGCCACTCTCTAATATTACTTAATGTCTATGTGAGCATTTAGTGAAAGAGTGACTCTCTTTTTTCAGCGTGGTCATCTAATTTACATATGTGTCTGTACAAATCACCAACGCATATGTAAATTAGATGGCAAAATAATAAGTCTTTTTACTTCTATATAATAATTAGAATAATCGTAATAATTAGAATAATATTAATAATAATAATAATAATAAGGATAATATAGGAGTAAAGTGACTTAATTATACAAGAAGAATGTCTTAAAAGATATATCATAGTTTATGGATTTTTTGAATAACAATCAAAGTAGACTAAATAGCTGTAGTGGTTGTGACCCAACGGGTCACTGGTACGTCTAGTGTAGTATATATTTATATGAATTTTTTTTTATGTCTGTATATTGTTTATCAATATTTCTAAGCAACTTTTACATTTCAACCGTGCACTAAATTGTCTTTCTTAAAAGCTTCTGTCCCTAAATTGCTGGTGGCACTCTTCTACATATGATAACTATTTTTCCTTTTCCTTTTTTTTGTAGCATTTAGATGAAGAAAAACCTGATGGATCTATAAACGAAGCTCTCAGGTAACTTTAACATTTTTCTTTATATGAAAAAAGAAAAAGAAAGAAATCTATGCATTCAATTTTTCATTTAGTCTGTAATTAGAGAATTACTGAAATAATAAGTCTATCTTAGTAATTAGCATGTGTCTGTTTTAATTCCATTCTTGATGTGTGTGTGTCTCATTATAATATAAAGTAGTGGAAGTCACTTGCTGGTAGTGATATAGAAAAGAAGTATGTGGTGAAAAGAGAAAACTAGTCAGCTCTCTTTGGTTATATCTGCAAGGCAGACGTGTTTTCAGAGGACTTCTTCCCTCCTTCCTACAGGGTCATGTGCAATTCTCTACAGAGAAATATAAAGAAATAAAAAAAAATAATTTTACAACCCAAAAGGATGATCTGTTGTTGTTATTATATACTCACAGTTTACTGCAGAGAGTGACGTTACGTTACATATATTTTCTATTCATGCAACACATATCCTCAATCCTCTCTGGCCAGGTTTTACTTTCCATACATCATCACAGTGCACACACATTCCCGATAGACTCATTTCGACAGTGGTAATGCTCTGCTAGTTAGTAATGCCAGCAGTTCCTTTAACTTACTCATTGTTTGTTAATAATTTTTATTTTTATTACAGGAGGAAAGTGACATTTTGTTTTGCGTTTACGTGGAAGGGATCTTCTCGAACCAGATTGTATAACCTTATCTTTTTTAGGGAGAACGAGTCATCCCATTTTTTTTACTATATAAGCTAAATATAACTTGGAAGTTTAATCAGATGAAATGACCAAGTCTGGATGGTTTGTTCTGTGATATGTGAATAAAACATTAAAATATTTCAGAATTTGTCTTAGAAGCAATGTCTAGAGAGTTCCGTACGGGTTGTATGGAACAGATGCTGTATGCTGATGATTTAATGCTTGCCTGTGAAACAATGGATGACCTACACGTTAAGTTAAAAGACTTGGAGGAATGCTATGTAAAGTAAAGGTCTGAAAGTGAATGTTACCAAGACCAAAGTGATGATCAGTGGTTGTAGTGTTGGAAAGCTCCCCAAAAGAGTAAAGTTCACCTGTTCAATTTGTGGAAAGGGAGTCGGGTGTAATTCAATTTTTTGTAAGCATTGGGTACACAACAATTGCAGTGGAATTACTGGTAGGTTGAGGGAGGATGACCAGTTTGTATGCAAGAAGTGTAAGACAATGGAGATGGATGAGAGTTCAGATGTGGAGAAAGTAAATCGAGATGGCGAAGCTATTGATGTTGTCGACAAGTTTTGTTACCTTAGTGATATCATTGGAGCACAGGGTGGAGCAGGTGCTAGTGTGATTACAAGAACTAGGAGTGGATGGAGTAAGTTAACGGAACTTCTGCCATTACTAACCAGCGGAGCGTTACCACTGTTGATCAAGGGAAGAGTCTATCAAGCATGTGTATGCAGTGTGACGATGCATGAAAGTGAAACCTGGCCAGTGATGGATGAGGAAATATGTTGTATGGATAGAAATGATATGAGTATGATACGATGGATGTGTAATGTGAATCTTAAAGACAGGCTTAGATCTGATGACCTCAGAGGAAGATTAAATCTGGACAATATAGGGAAATGGATGCAGAAGAGTAGATTTCGATGGTATGGCCACATTAGAAGAATGGATGAGATTTTTTGGGGTAGTAGATATAGAACAGTTGAGGTAGCAGGTTCAGTTCACAGGGGAAGGCCAAAGAAAACATGCAAGAAGTGATAAAAAAAGACCTGAGAGAAAGAGAGATAAATAAAGACTTGGTCAGAGATAGGTTAGTTTGTAAGTCAATTTCTTAAAGCCGTCCACCACATGCCAGCATGAATAATGGACATTAAACATGAGGATGAATGATTACGAAATATTTCAGAATTTGCCCTTCCTTTCTCAACAAAAGTTGAATTTAAATATTGTAAAACATTTTTTTCGATTGCAGCATATTTGCGATATACGCGATAACAAAGATTATGGCTGTTAACAGTGTTCAAAATACCGTCAGAATGTTTATTATTGGCTTGTTACAACTGAACCCAACAAATATGAATTATGTTCTGATGACTAAATTGCACCCAATCCTGTCACGATAATTCACAGATTAGCTGTTGTTCAAAATATAATTTAATATTTGATTTTTTTCCAAGAAATAAAAGAAGTAAAATTATTTTGTTCAAATTTTTTTGCACAATCAATTTTTCCGCGCGTTTCTTCCTCATCAAATTGTTGTGCGTGTTTACCGAACTGTCGTACAACCAGTTGTCCACAATTTCACTATTTGCGCTCGCCACCTCTTTCCCCCTTTCTTGAACTTTTGCAAATGGCCGACGGCCAGCAAATAGGATATCGGACTTTGAATAATTTCTCATTTTAACTCTGCTCCGTGTCTGCCTCCGAGGCATCTATACACACCAGGATATTTTATTTTTTTATTTAAAACAAAATAATGACAAAAGCCATTTTCTTTTCAAAATATTTTGTTTATTTTTTTATTTAAAAAAATTATCATTCATTTATTTCTTGGAGGGGGGGGATGAAGTTTATTTTTTGCTTGACAAAAATTATTTTTTTTGCTTCCATACTCTAAATCTGATTGTCAATCTTTTCTCTTTCTTTCGGTATTTTTTTCATTTTAATATCATTTTTCTCTTCTTTTTGTCAAATGTTTTGTTTCCGGGGCATAATTTTAATCAGTTCTATTTAAAAAATGTTCTTTGCCAAAAATTTGTTATAATAAATTGCTCTAATGTTATTTTGTGTCTTTGCCTGCAGACAAATTGCGCTTGCTGACCTTGTGATTATCAACAAGGTGGACCTCATCTCCAACGAAGAACTCTCACTGCTAAGGGAGAGAATTCTGTAAGTAAATTTTAACTCTTTGACATTTTTAAAAATAACAGAATTCGTCTGTTTGATTATACCATTTTTTACTTTTTTATTTTTCTGATGGCCTTTTTTGTATTAAAATCAAAAAAATTCTCCGCTGTCTTTTTAAAATTCTCTTCTTTCTCGAGCTTTTTTGTTCATTTGCTTTTGACACCTGAGGATGACTCGACGAAGAATTGAAAACGTTCGTGAAACCTATGGAACATTTATTCATTTTTTTGATTTTAATACAAAAAAGACCATCAGTAAAATTGAAAAAATAAAAAAAGGTATAATTAAACAGACGAATTCTGTTATTTAAAAAAAAATGTTTGCATAAATATATATATATATATATATATATATATATATATGGTGTAAGGTGCACAGTAAGTCATGAAAATGAAATGCCATGGTAGACAAAATGTGTGAAAAAAGACAAACGGAAAACAAGTAAAAATGCAGGAGAAAAACAAAAACAAGAGATTTGACCGGTTTCGTTCGTATTAACGAACGTCTCCTGCATTTTAACCCGTTTTCCGTTTGTCTTTTTTCACACACACACACACACGCATATATATATATATATATATATATATATATGTATATGTCATCCACAGACAATGTTTTGTTGTATCCCATCTTTTCAGTGTGTCAAGACATGTGAGTGCTTTAGGTTGAGATTAAAACATTGTTGTTCTTTCGACAATTCAAGCTGCAGAGAATGGAAAGCTTTCTGCTTATATAAGCAATATCAAAAAGTGCTCTATTCATTTTTATGAAGAGTTTTGTTAGATCGGCCAAAATGTTGTGAGAATAACACCCAAGATGAGAATAGTAGTTCGAATAATTCAAATAATCCAAATTATTAATCCTCATCTCAAAAATTGAAAAACATAAGACATGCCGACTCTCATCTGAGCCACTTTCAACTCTATATAGGCTTGATTTTGAGAAACAAAGCCGACGTCACTCCAACCACCTAACTGCATTTTTTTCCATAAATGATCAGGTATATAAGATCTCACTTGGATTCCTATAAGAACTATGTGTTTTAAACTTACACATATTTTTTAAATAGATATTGTAGGGGAAGTTAAAAATCTCCACGGAAAGAAATGTTCGTTTTGTATTTACAAAAGAACTAGTTTGTTAGTTTTTAAACGGAAGTAAAAACATAAAAACAAAAAGTGAACTTTTTTTAGTCTGTCATTTTCGAGTAACTTTCGTATCAAAGACCCTTTTTTAGTGTGTGTGTGTGTGTGTTCAGAGGTCATGTGTCTTCAGAGGTCATTCTACCATTACAGAAATGATCTGACTTTTGATTAATGATGGGAAGATTCCAGTATTTTTCCCGATTCCGATACAATTACCGATTCCGATTCTTTTGAAATCTCTAAATATTTAGCTTTAGAGTTTTTTTGTTTTTTTTAAAAAGATATTTCACCCCAAACAAGGCAGGGCGCCACTGTAGACGTAAGGGGCTACTGAGAATTAGGGAGTAGGTTTAGGGTGTCATCCCAAGTTGGGATCCACGCAGCGAGACGTCTGTTTACATTAGTTTTAAACCTCTGCATGTCAGTAGAGTCGGGGAAACAGGGAGCAGGGAGGGAGTTCCAGAGACCGGCAGCACGAGGAAAGAAGCTGATGGAGTTGAAGGTTCTCCAGCATCTGAGGATCTCAACAATGAATGGATGGGACCTAGCTGACTGTCGGGTTGTTCTAGTGTAGTTGTGTTGAGTTGTCGCTGTTTTTTTAAAAAAATTTTTTCGGATTACCTTAAAAACCCATGTAATATTTGCATGTATTTTCGCAAACGTAAAAATACACTTGTGGGTGGGAGGTGGGGGATCTATAGATTGAAGTTTGGCTGGTGTTTAAAATCAATAAATATTTATTTTTTTATCATTAGTGCCAGCAATGGAACATTTTGTTTTAAACAAAAACACAATCAAATGAATCGTTTTTGGTCTCGGAAAATTTGGACTCACATTTTTTCGATTCTGATACCGATTTTGGTACCCCCCAAAGTTCTGATTTTTCCGATTCTGATTTTTCCGATTCTGATTTTTCCGATTCTGATTTTTCCGATTCTGATTTTTCCGATTCTGATTTTTCCGATTCTGATTTTTCCGATTCTGATTTTTCAGATTCTGATTTTTCCGATTCTGATTTTTCAGATTCTGATTTTTCCGATTCCTGATTTTTCCGATTCCTGATTAATCGTCCCAACACTACTTTCGATGAAACCCTTCAGCTACGTAAGCGTCTGATATGCTGCCACATCTGAGTGGATGTCACTCAAAGCACACTTTCTTGTTTCGACAGTCCAAAACCGACTTTGAAATCTAGTGGAGGGGTGACCTCATCTGTTCTTTACAGCCTCTTTCTCACGGAAGAAATATTGCTCGTCTTTCTATACTCTATCATTATTTCTATAAAAAGTGCTCGACTGAGCTTCAATCTCTGGTTCCTCCTTGCAAGACTTTCACAGTGAAAACTCATTTTCCTACCACTACTGCAAATAACTTTTGTTTCTTTCTCCGTGTGCCGAACATCAAACAGAATTGATGATAAGTGATGACTCAAATTAATCAAAAACCTTGACTGCTATCGGAAATTTTGGAGTGAGGATTGATAATTTGGATTATTCGGATAATTCGGATTACTGTTCTCATCTTGGTTGTCATTTTCACAATGTTTCAGACAATGAAACCCCCAACTTTTCTAACTTGGTAAATCTTGAACTGAATCCCTTATTTAATCTATGGTAGGAGACTTCTCGTTCCGTCAGCCATGATTAATTAAGTATTAAGTTATTCTTAGTTATTATCGCCTGTAGTAAGGATTGAACCATCACCCTCTAGAAGACTGTCACTTAGAACTGATTGCTAATCAGCGCCTTTATCCGTTGCACCACGGGTTCATGCAAATTATCAATCTTCATCTAAACAATTCCAAAACATAATTCTTCAATATTTTTAAATACTAGCTGTACCTACCCATCATTCCATTAGTCTGTCATTCCATTAGTCTGTCATTCCATTAGTCTGTCATTCCGTTATTCTGTCATTCCATTATTCTGTCATTCCATTAGTCTGTCATTCCATTATTCTGTCATTCCATTAGTCTGTCATTCCATTAGTCTGTCATTCCATTAGTCTGTCATTCCATTAGTCTGTCATTCCATTATTCTGTCATTCCATTAGTCTGTCATTCCATTAGTCTGTCATTCCATTAGTCTGTCATTCCATTATTCTGTCATTCCATTAGTCTGTCATTCCATTAGTCTGTCATTCCATTAGTCTGTCATTCCATTATTCTGTCATTCCATTAGTCTGTCATTCCATTAGTCTGTCCTTCCGAAATTATAATTGAACCTTCAAATCAAGTATGACACGTGACGTTTTTAAATCATAAACATAAGTTAGTCCAAGCAATTATTTTTAATAATTAATCTGACCTGTCAAATTGTACATGCAAATGATTCTAATTGATAATTTAGTTAAGTGAAAAGAGATACTTTTCTCCAGCTGCCATTGTTCTCGTTCGGTCAACCATGACCGGGTAGAAGTGTTAATTAATTATTATGTCATTCTTAGTTAATTTTGCCTGTTGTAAGGATCGAACCTTCAACCTCTAGAAGACTGTCACTTAAAAGTGATTGTTAATAAATGCCTTTATACGTGACTCCGTGGATAAGTCTAATATGAATTTGGAAGCTTTAATCTACTTATTACTCTCTCTCTCTCTCTCTCTCTCTCTTTGTGCATATATATATATATATATATATATATATATATATATATATATATATATATATATGTGTGTGTGTGCAGAGTTGAATGGTTTCGATGGGAATCTGAATAAGAGAGCTCAATGTACTTATTAACAAAGCAAGAATAAAGGAATAAATTTAAAGGAAATAAACTAAACACACATTAGGGCTGTTCAGATTATAAATTATTTCGACCTAGATGGGTCTCATAAGACGCGTAAACAGCCACATTTCGGTGCTGAACTGTGGCTGTTTACACGTCTAATGAGACCCATCTAGGTAGAAATAATTTATAATGCAAACAGCCCTAATGTGTGTTTAGTTTATTTCCTTTAAATTTATATATATATATATATATATATATATATGTATATGTATCACAGAAGATCAGAACAACATCGGTACCATCACATCCAAATAAAGGTGGCCTATAATTGCGTCACCATTACCGGACTTTCTTCAGCCTAGTCGGGTAAAAGAAACCAATTATAGGTGCCCTCTGTTTGGATTTGAAACCGACGGTACCGATGTTGTTCTGGTCTTCTGTAATACATATATAAATAAATATTACGTTCTCATTTTTGAATTTTATTAATAATCGAGCACTCTGCTGGGGTTCTGTCGCACTAACCCTATATATTATATTATATATATATATGTATAATATATATATATATATATATATATATATAAGTATAAATTTTTATTTATACAAACATTATTGGTTACATATGTGCACACATGTTTCGGTTGCACTTTTCCAAGAAAGTCAACCTCATCAGACCAAGAATTTTTCAGGATTCCTGAAAAATTCTTGGTCTGATGAGGTTGACTTTCTTGGAAAAGTGCAACCGAAACATGTGTGCACATATGTAACCAATAATGTTTGTATAAATAAAAATTTATACTTATAAACAGCTCTACTTGGTATTGAGCACTTTTTATAAACACTTGAGTTTCTACGGATTTACATTTACAGAAACTAATACAATACATGTACTATATATATATATATATATATATATAATTAACTTGTTACAAATATCCAGGGGGTATGAATCCGAAGGAAGTTGAAACCGGGTTTATGAGAGTGCTCAATGAAAATTCAGAGCAAAATATATATTTTTTGATTTTATTCCATTAGTTGCGACAAAACAAGTTTTGTTTCATTGGCGCGAATAGCGACCAACTGATCGGGCTAGCGATGGAATTCAAATGGCATACGTTTTAACTTCACCTTAACGGGAGATTGAAAATTGAAAATACATTGGAGGGGGACAGAGTTGGGGCTTTGTCTATAACGGTGACATGGGACATGAGAGGGGAGGGGGGAGGACCCCAACAAGTTGTGTTTCAAATTATTGCGTGGGAGGTTTTCACGTGTTTGTGCTGTGATGATCTCAATTTCGGCCGGGATGGGAGGAAGGGAGATGGGGCGACGGCCAGAGTGAGTTAAATTTAAAATGAGAATAAAATTATGATTATAACCGTCATTCCTATTTTATTTTAATTCTAATAAGTAATTATCATGTGGATAAAAGTGTTTGATAATTTTAATTTAGGGTATTAATTGCTACTTCTGCATTTTATTTATTTTATTTTAATGTTTTGTTTATTATTTGTAGTGAATTTTGTTGTGATTATATTTTTTTAATTTGTGATTATATTATACCGAGATCAATACTAGTGGAATCATTTTATAAGAGAAGTTTCATGGTGTTACCAGTTTTAGCATTAACAAAACCGATTATGATAACAATATAATAATAATAATAGTATTAAAAAATAATAATAATAATAATAATAATAATAATAATACTACTACTACTAATACTGAAAACCCATCCCAGACTAACTATTATATTGGTCTGGCAGGCAACAACTTCAAGGAAAGATTCTACAACCATAAACTCTCCTTCAACAACCCAGACCATCCTGGCCAAACTGGACTTTCACTACACTACCACAAAATAAAAACCAAAAAAGAAACTCCCATAATAAAGTGGAAAATCTTGAAAAAATCCAGCACCTGCAAATCAATAAACTCTCCATGTAGATTATGCTTAAATGAAAAACTGGAAATTATCCGCTTTAAGGACAAAAACAAACTCCTAAATAGAAAACAAGAGACATCTATCAACTGTAAACATAGTAGACTCTACCTCCTTAGCAACCCACATACCCCACCTTAACCCCGCACCAACCCCACATAACTTAAAAATAAAATTAAAAGTTTTTTTTTTTACAAAAAATGAATGATAACATTAAACCCCCCACTATACACTACCCCAAAACACACTATAACCCCCTACCCACCCACCCAAATTTACCACCCAATCCCACCCCAACAAGTCCTGATGAATTTATAAATATATAACCACCCCTCTAAACTACCAATAACATCAAATCTCTACGTACTACCTATAATGCACAGCCTCAATAGCCTCTCAGCCATACTACCAATTCTAACATAAACCCATAACTGAGACAGCTATTAACACTGATATCACTTGGACTAATCTAATCTCAATTACTTAACCCTTCGATCACTATCTTGAACACTTAATTATTAACTGGTACTTAGTCCTTGTCATTGGTAGTAGAACAAAAAAGCCTACCATCACTTGTCAACTTATTTCGCCCAATGACTTCACAAGTAGCAAGATGGTAATGATGGTGATATTTATCATTATTATTATTATTATTATTATTAGTATTATTATTATTATTATTATTATTATTTTTTAATACTATTATTATTGTTGTGGACCTGGGTAAAGCTGAATAAATGACACAGGAACACATGGTTTAAATGAACAAATGAATTTATAAATATATAACCACCCCTCTAAACTACCAATAACATCAAATCTCTACGTACTACCTATAATGCACAGCCTCAATAGCCTCTCAGCCATACTACCAATTCTAACATAAACCCATAACTGAGACAGCTATTAACACTGATATCACTTGGACTAATCTAATCTCAATTACTTAACCCTTCGATCACTATCTTGAACACTTAATTATTAACTGGTACTTAGTCCTTGTCATTGGTAGTAGAACAAAAAAGCCTACCATCACTTGTCAACTTATTTCGCCCAATGACTTCACAAGTAGCAAGATGGTAATGATGGTGATATTTATCATTATTATTATTATTATTATTATTAGTATTATTATTATTATTATTATTATTATTATTATTATTATTATTATTTTTTAATACTATTATTATTGTTGTGGACCTGGGTAAAGCTGAATAAATGACACAGGAACACATGGTTTAAATGAACAAAGGTATATATTATATAATAGAAAGAAAGATATTACAAGGAAAGGTTGCTCTCAACCGCCATTGCTGGTTTGCCTGGGAAGAAGAGAACAAGTGTCACGTGCTTCCTGTATTTATAAGGTGGACGAGTCCATTAGTTCTCTGTAGGTAGGTACAGCACCATAACACCCCCCTTCCAAGCCTTACCTCCTCAGGAGTCTTAATAACGTTTCCTTTTCGGATCTATCTCTAGGTAGTCCGGAGCCATTCGTTTTCTTTTTGGTTGTCGTTTACGTGTGACTACCTGGGGTGCTGGTAAGTTGAAGGTGTCATATATCACGTCCATCACGTCTTCTCCTTGTGGGGCGCTGTCAGTGTCATCTGACAGTCTTTTTCTGATCTGATTTAGATGTCTCTTATGCGAGAATCGTGGTCCTTTTATGATATAGACCATCGATCCGATCCTCTTTTCAATTGTACCGGGTTCCCAGAACGATGCATTGTTTTTGAACATCTTAAAATATACCCTATCTCCTGGGTTGTATTTTTTCTTCGGTACCGTAGAGATTCGGTCATAATTATTATGTTTAGGTAATAATTTATCAAACACGGACTTCACATTCCGTGCAAACATCATCTCTGCGGGGGATAATGATGATGCTATGTTCATGTTTTTTGTAATTCTATATACTTGTAAGAATTGTTGTAAAGCCTTCTCCTTAGGAGTATCACCGGCCTTTTTTAATGCTCTTTTTAATGTGTCTACGAAGCGTTCCGCCTGGCCGTTTGACCTAGGATGATACGGGGGCGTCGTTATATGTCTGATTTGAAACGTCGCGCAGAACTCCTCAAAATCTGATGACGTGAACTGTGTCCCATTATCACTCACCAAACAATCCACTACCCCAAAACGGGCAAATAGTTCATGTAGGAATCTTATCGTAACCTCTGACGTGGGACTCTTGCAACGTAGTACCTCGGGCCACTTTGAAAAACTGTCGACTACGATTAAGTAGTAAAATCCTTCCAATGGTCCCGCGAAATCCACGTGAATTCTTTCCCACGGACGGTCGGTCTTTGGCCATGGGCTATGCTTTATATGCGGTGCTTTTGCCGCTAAGGCACAGCCTTTACAAAGCTTTACTGCTTTTTCAATGTCATTGTCCATACCTGGCCAGTACACAAAACTCCTCATTAACCCCTTCATCCTGGTTATCCCTGGATGGTCAACATGAAATTCTTTCAGAATTTGCTTTCGTAGTTTTTCTGGGATGACCACCCTTTCGTTATGCATGAGTACGTCATCACAGAGTAAGAAACTCTTTGCCGCATGTAAATCCTTATCTACCAATTTCATTTTTGTTCTGGTGATAAATTCATCTTCTTGAGCTTCTTTTTTATCTCGTATAGTGTCACCGGGAGCTCTCTCACTGCGTTGCACAAAATCTCTTTAAAATCTCCTTCTGTTTGAAGAGACGCAATCACTGTGTCTTCTAGAGTCTCTCTCTGTTTTGGCACTAATCTCGACAATCCATCTGCATGATAGATTTTATTTGAATGCAAATGTTGCATTTTAAAGTTGTAGTTTAATAAGATAGTTCCCCATCTTTGTAGTCTATTAGCTGTATATACAGGTAGGCCTTTTTTAGATCCATAAATTGTAATTAGCGGCTTATGGTCTGTCTGTAAGGTAAATTGTCTACCATGTATGTATCGGTGAAACTTTGTTACTGCAAATATTATTGCTAGGGCTTCTTTCTCGATTTGAGAATACTGTTTTTCCGCTGGGAGCAAGGTCCTTGATGCATGTGCAATGGGTTTATGGGTTCCATCAGGCATTTTGTGTAGGATACATGCTCCTAAACCATATGAACTAGCGTCGCTAGCTACGATTATGTCCAATTCTGGGTTGTAATGTGTTAGAAATAACTCTGACGTAAGTCTTTCTATGATTTTATTAAATGCATCCTGACATTCAGGTGTCCATACCCAGGCTTTACCTTTTTTTAATAGCTCATTTACTGGAGCACGCAAATTATGCATTTCTGGGATAAAAGCCTGGTAGTAATTTGCTAGGCCCAGAAAACTCTGTAATGTCATGACGTTTTCTGGCGCCGGCATGTTTTTTATTGCGGTAGCCCTTTCTGGGTCTGGTCTTCTGCCGTCCTTGTCGATCACATGACCCAGATATTTTATTTCCTCCAGGAAAAAATCACATTTTTCTTTTACTTTGAACCCATAATCTTGGATTCTCGCAAACACTTGATTTACATGTTTTTGGTGTTGTTCGATATCTTTGCTGTTAATCAAGATGTCATCGAGATACGCTATTGCGAAATCGAGTCCGCCCAGCATTGTGTCCATTACTTGTTGGAAAATGGCTGGCGCGACCTTAACTCCGAACGCTAATCTTTCGAATTTATATAAACCACGATGTGTGTTTATACATAACAGCTTAGAACAATCTTTATCCACCGGTATTTGTAGGTATGCCTCACTTAGGTCTATTTTTGAAAAAAATGTTCCTCCATTTAAGCTTGCAAACACTTCTTCCGGGGTATGGAGTGGGTAGTGATAGTCCGCGAGGGCAGTATTCAGTCCTGTTGAAAAATCTGCACATACACGAATCTCATTAGATTTTTTCTTTACATAAACCGTGGGTGCTGCCCACTGGCTGTGTTATACTTTTGATAAAATACCCATCTTTACCAGTCGGTCTAATTCAGCATTTATTTTTTCAATCGAGGCGAAGGGTACTTTCCTTTCTTTCCTAAATACCGGCAGTACATTTTCTTTTAGACGGAATTTTGCAGTCATTTTAGTGCAGCATCCAAGACCGCCAGAAAAAACCTCTGGAAACGAGTTTTTTAATTCTCGTTGTAGTTTTTCCGATTCTGTTGCGCGACTATTTATTTTTTTACAAAATGTATTTATCGGCAACTTCCATAAATCAAATGCCTGCATAAAATCTGAACCAAAAAGATTATTCCAATCCTTCAGTACCAGTAGTTTGAGTTTTTTAGTATTTCCCATTAGGGACACATTTGTGATTAATTCTCCTTCAAATGTAATTCTTTCACCAGTAACTGTGCTTGCCAGCCTGTTTGTTCTTGATAGAGTAGGTTTATTTAATCTCCTCCATGTATGTAAATTTATAATGGAAACGTCTGAACCAGAATCCAATTGCAATTTTATATTTTTATCCAGGATTTTCACCTGTACATATTTTCTTATGTTCATGCCAGTTTCCTTCTTTGTCCTAGTGGCTTGAATCCGCATTTTATTTCCTCTGCCCGTTCTGCAGTGCGAACTTTTATGTCCAACTTTTTTGCATTTCATACAGGTTTTAAAACGGAATGGGCACTCATTGTACCAATGTGGATTACCACAGCGTGAACAAGGGCTTGGTGGCAATTTATTTATTTTTTTACTGGTTTGGTTTGTCTTTGTTACATCAAAATTATTATTTCTTATTTTTCTATAAGGTTGAGCTTTTGTTTTTTGATGTACCTTTTTAATATGCGCAATGCCGGACAATTCAATGTCTTTTGAGTCCTGTTTTACATTTACAAATCTTTGACAGTCCTCAGCCAACTTTTGCAGCGTAAGGCTTGGTTCATTCTCTAATTTATTTAGAGCTCTACGCCTTATCTCCGTGTCATTTCCTGAGATTAAACCTTGTACAAAAATTAGACACTTGAAATTATCTGCACTTAATTCAGCTAGTCTAAAATCGTCACAATGCTTGTTCACTATCGATGCAAAAGTAGCGTAATCTTCCTCGTCTTTCTTTACCAGGTTCATGCACTTCCATCGTTTGTGGAATAGTGTAGTTCTTGGACTAAACAGTTCTGTCAATAAACCAACCGCTTCTATGAAAGTTAGCTCGCTGGTTTTCCGAGGCAAAATGAAATCCACGAATTTGGTATGTTCTGTGGTATTTAGTTTTCTAAGAAGGAGGCGTAGCTTCTTCGCATCACTCCAACCACCGCAGTCAATTTTATATAGGTCTTCATATCTTCGGAAATATTCTTCAAATGTATTATTTTCCGTGTATGAGTAATTATCAATACTGTTCCAAATTTCGTTCTGCGAAAACGTGTCGTCTTTTTCATTTTGTTGGTCACTGCGCGATATTGTTTGTATCAAAAATTCCAATCTTTCATCATACTCCTTTTTGTGTAATAAAATATTTTGGTTCTGTTGTAATAAAAGCTTTTGAAATCTTTCCTCAGTTTGTTGTTGCTGGGAGATTTGGAATTTCGTTAGTTCGGCGATTATAGACTTAATATCTTCCATATTCAACCATTTAGTTTCTGATTTTATTTAGAAAATTAATATTTTCTCATTATCTTATGATTTTATAAGAGTTCTTTTCTTTAAATTAGCGTTTGCTAGGCGCCGTTTTAATTATGAAAAGATTATGAAACTTTTCCTTTTCTCTATATACGCGTATATTCACTTATTTTTTTATTTTTTTATTTTGAAAATTAATATTTTCTCGTTATTTAATGAATTTATAAGAAGTTCTTTTCTTTAAATTAGCGTTTGCAAGACGCCCTTTTAGTTATGAAAAGATTATGTAATGTTCTTTTCTCATACACGTTTTTAATTTTAACGAAGAGAAAAAAAAATCTGTTTCACAATTAATTCTTTCTGCATTTTAAAATATTTCAGTACAAGTCGGAAAAGAGAGAGATAAAATAAAACTGACCTTTTTTTTTATCGTGCGTCATTTTTTTTATGGAGTAACGCACGTGTGTTCATTTCATGTTTTTGTTTCTAATCTGTTTTTAAAATGAAGCACGTGGTGTCGGTTTCATTTTTTTTTTGTGTGTGCTCGTCAAATAAACTCGCTGTGACGTTCGTCTAAAAAAAAACAATACTCGCTTAATCTTGGTGTTCGGTATTTCTTTTTTTTTTTTTTTTTTTTTTGTTTGTTAGTTTTCCAACGCATTCAATTTCAGTTGTTTTTGTTTGTTTTTTTTTTTTTTTAACTAGTTTTCCCAAACTAGAGGAACGCGCACCCAATTTCAAGCTGGTTTTTTTTTTTTCTATAAGCAGTTTTAAAACTTAGAGAACATGTCTATTTCAGTTTTCTTTTTCTTAAAAGAAAACAATTTTCTCGCACTTAAGAATTCAACGTGTTTTTTTTTTTGTTTCAGTTGAGTTCTCTTTTCTTCTCTCGACCGTACGGCAAAAACCTTTGTTTTTTTTTTTTTGTTTTTTTTTTTTGTTTTTGTTTTTTGCGTGCGGCTTGCTGCATTAACCTTGTGAGTGCATTTTCACGTGGTATTTTCAGTTTTTTTTTTTACCCAAGAGTTCGAATTGCCTCGTCGCCATTTGTTGTGGACCTGGGTAAAGCTGAATAAATGACACAGGAACACATGGTTTAAATGAACAAAGGTATATATTATATAATAGAAAGAAAGATATTACAAGGAGAGGTTGCTCTCAACTGCCATTGCTGGTTTGCCTGGGAAGAAGAGAACAAGTGTCACGTGCTTCCCGTATTTATAAGGTGGACGAGTCCATTAGTTCTTAGTAGGTAGGTACGGCACCATAACAATTATTATTATTATTATTGTTATTATCATTAATATTCTTACAAACTTGTTATTTCTATTTTTATTCTAATTTTATTTATATTTATCTTTATTTTTATTTTTATTAAGGCTTTTATTAAGGCTATTATCACTGCGACTATCGTAGGTATGATTGGCAGGCGTTATCATTGTTATCATAATCGGTTTTGTTAATGCTAAAACTGGTAACACCATGAAACTTCTCTTATAAAATGATTCCACTAGTATTGATCTCGGTATAATATAATCACAAATTAAAAAAATATAATCACAACAAAATTCACTACAAATAATAAACAAAACATTAAAATAAAATAAATAAAATGCAGAAGTAGCAATTAATACCCTAAATTAAAATTATCAAACATTTTTATCCACATGATAATTACTTATTAGAATTAAAATAAAATAGGAATGACGGTTATAATCATAATTTTATTCTCATTTTAAATTTAACTCACTCTGGCCGTCGCCCCATCTCCCTTCCTCCCATCCCGGCCGAAATTGAGATCATCACAGCACAAACACGTGAAAACCTCCCACGCAATAATTTGAAACACGACTTGTTGGGGTCCTCCCCCCTCCCCTCTCATGTCCCATGTCACCGTTATAGACAAAGCCCCAACTCTGTCCCCCTCCCCCTCCAATGTATTTTCAATTTTCAATCTCCCGTTAAGGTGAAGTTAAAACGTATGCCATTTGAATTCCATCGCTAGCCCGATGAGTTGGTCGCTATTCGCGCCAATGAAACAAAACTTGTTTTGTCGCAACTAATGGAATAAAATAATAAAAAAAAAATATATATATATATATATATATGTCTATTCTAGAGATGAAAGATGAGAATAAAAAATTGTAAAGATACAATATTTATTAGAGCATCAAAAGTTCAGAGCAAGGAGCTTCATATCCTTAATCCATGGATTTTCAAAGATAAACTCTTTTCATCAGAGGATTGAAAAAAAAAACGACTATTTAATTGTAAATATTATCGGCAACATTTAACTTTGAAAATTTTACATAAAATACAACAAAATAAAGACTAAAAGTTAAAGAGTCTTATGTTGAGATGAGAGTGTAGAATCAGGATGGACGCCATCCAAAAACACATAAAAAATAAAACAGCTGTTATATTGGAAATGAATGTTTGAAAAAGAATAATTCTCAAATTGTTTAGAAATCCAAATGTTTTTGCTGAGAGGCTGATATTCAGACGACAATTGGTAACGTCCAGTTTATCCTGTCTGTGCAGTAGTTTGGTATTGGAATTATCCGTTTCACAGGGTTCAGAATGAAGTTTGTCAGTTAGAGTTCAGTATATATCAAAGTGTGTATTACGAAAACCTCTAGCTTCCTGGTTAATCAGTGTATCGATAGGTTATAGACAGGGATTTAGATCCGATATCTTTCAAGCCGAAGCGGATTGGATGTGTTGCTTGTTGGCAGTGGCGAAAATAACTATTTGCCTGCTGGGATAGATAGGAATATTAGCTGTTGGTAGTGGGGAGGGCAACGGGGGCAGCAGGGGCGTAGGGAATCAAAGATGGGTGGACTGGTATGTATCCATACCCATATATATATATATATATATAGAATTATAAAAAGAAAAACTATACACACATTAAGGTTGTACACATTATAACTTATTTCGACCCCTTTAATTAGGTCTCCTCAGATGTATAAACAACCACGTCAAAAAACCCTTTTTTGACGTGGTTGTTTATACATCTGAGGAGACCTAATTAAAGGGGTCGAAATAAGTTATAATGTGTACAACCTTAATGTGTGTATAGTTTTTCTTTTTATAATTCTGTTTTGCTCTGTTTAAATTACATTGAGCTCTGTTATTCAGATTCTCAACACAAAATTGAAATCTACACACTATATATATATATATATATAGATATATCCACATACACACAGACACATACATATATACACATACGCATATATACTACTGTGTAAATATATCTTTTTACATTTTCTTAGCTAGCAGAATGAGGGTATGGGTGATGGGAGCTTAGGCGGTCAGCGTCAAGCTGTACGGTATTTATGGTTGGGGAAGGGAGTTGTTTATATTTTGCCAAGGTGAATAAGTTTATATAGGGATGGGGGTGGATTAGAAGGATATAAAGGGAATTTGAAGAAAATGAGTGCTTGTCTTGGCGTTTTAAAGGTCAAAGGCTAGAGTTATTGTTTTAAAGTTATCTTGAAAAATTTATTGAAAAAACATCTTAGGGAAAGAATTATTTTCAAAAGATCTTTTCTTCAAAAATTTATTTTCTAATCCTTTCAAAAATAAGTTTATCTAAAGAAATGTTAATTTACAAAAATAGTATTTTGGGTCTGTAAGTTCTTATTGGTTTAGCCAGGTTTACCAAAAGTATCGTCTGCGGGGCAACAAGGTCGCACTAACCGTGAATTCAAGTATCAGATGCACAATGTTCCTGGAGCGACCGATATGTGAACATCGATGAATACACATTCCACACGCATGCATGTGCATACATACATATGGGGCTGTCATAGTGTTAAATATATATCAGTGTTAAATATAACTTAATTTCTCCATTATCACGTGACAATCTCCCATGGCCTATGGGACAAAGTGAACGCTTTGTGCCCTGTGACCGTCTGAGATTGTTATTTCCCTGCACTGATGAGAGCCGTAAGCTTGAAACGACGTCGTACATAGGTAAAATATTAAAAATATAATTTGATATTATTATATATGTGTGTGTGTATATATATATGATGATTACCACTTCTTTACAGAAGAAGGCCATCCCTACAAAATTGCATTGTCCGGTTGTGGTTACACAGATTGTTCAGTAGGTTTGATTTATTTTTACAAGTTTTTATCACCCTGGGTCTAGTAGGGATATGTGTACATGTAGATGGCCATGCTGTGCGCTTGTATGACACGCAAAACACACTCTCCTTCTACAAAGTCTGGTTTTAGTGACAAACCGAAGCAAGATAACTGAGAGATGATGTAGAGTGCAGGTTTTATATTGGAGTTTCCGTCTCATAGATGGATGACATAAAATCTCGCCGAGTAGGGTAGCATCGTGGATGGATACTATACCAGGTATTTCTATGCCCCCCACCCCGCTAATAACAATATATATATATATATATATATATATATATATTATATAATATAATAATCAAGGTAAAGTAAACATCCACAGGATATGAATCCAAAGAATTTCAACCGGGCTTATAAAAAGTGCTCAATATCAAATAAAGCTTTTATGTATATGATTGTTTTTATTCAAACAAGCATGTACAAAATCTGCAACATTGGCATGTCGATGTTATCGATCTACAGTTGTTAATTCTAATTCTGCGTGATGAGATCTCAACTTTTAACAGCTGTAGATCAATAACACCGACATGCCAGTGTTGCAGATTTCATACATGTCTGTTTGAATAAAAACAATCATATATATATATATATATATATATATATATATTTTATTTTTTTTGAGGGGGGGGGTGTTAAAATGCCTCTCGATATCGGTTATAATTTTGAAATTCACGAAAATAACGACTCATCGTTGTTGAATCCAGTTAGAAAAGCACGAAAGAAACGCCTTCCAATATCGGTGATGATTTTGTTGCTTTTTTTGCAAATTTAAATATATATATATATGTATATATATATATACATATATATATATTTTGGGAAGTGGTCATTTGGTCAATACCACTGGAAAGTGATGAATTTTATAACGAATATTGCTTCTAGTATTTTAAGTCGGTGTATGCAATTATATATATATATATATATATATATATATACACATATGTGTGCGTGTTATAATTAATATTATTTGATATGCAAATTATCATATCACACTGTAGTCTTAAAGGTAATGTATTATTATTATTATTATTAGTAGTAGTAGTAGTATTTATGTATGTATATATTAGTGAAATTAAAGCTGAATTATTTCTACATTTGATTATTGGGGAAATGGTCGTTTGATCAGTACCACTGGAGGGCCATGAATATTATAACTGTCCCGTTTTTAAATCTCCGAAACAGTTACATGGTAAACAGCTGATGATTCCTGTTTAATATTTCACAATTTAAGTTAAGGTCCCCTGTTTTTTTTCAGTTTTTTTTCCAGTTATTTTTACAGTTATATACTTGGATCCCCTTTTGTATTTGTAAATTTTCCAGCGGTATGTCGGCTTATGCAAGTGTTAAATCTGCGATATTTTGGATTTAGTTAGTATCCCTGGAAATTTAAACCCAGAACAAGAACAATGATCATGATCATACTATTAATAATAATTGGAGTAGAAACGCTGAAGAGCATAATCGTACCAATTCTAATCATATTTATAATAATGATAATAATAATAATAATAATAATAATACTAATAATAATGATAATAACAATAATACCAATAGTGATAATGATAGTGATGATGATATCAATAATAGTAATAATATCTATAATAATGATTATGTAGGATAAATCGTTGGATAAATCGTACTATTAGAGTGGGCTTTGCCTTATATACGGTTGTCATTTTCACACTATTTATATACTTTAACAAAGGAACACATCCTAGATATACAGGAGAATGGATCGAACCATGGTCCTATCGCCGCCTCTCGGATTAGTGGCAGCATATCACTTCATTAGTTTCCCCTAAGGTAGGAGAAGTTTGGAGTTGGTTAAAGTGCAAGGATAATATCCTATTTATGCTGGGATTAAAAATAAAAAAATATAATAATAATAATAATAACAACAACAACAACAACAACAACACCAATAATAATAATAACAATAATAACAACAACAACACCAATAATCATAGGATCACTAGGAACAGTCCCCAAAAACATGGAGAAAAGATTAGGAGAAATAGGAATCAAAGGGATAACTGAGACCATACAAAGGACAGTAATGATCAAAACAGCTACAATCCTGAGAAATGTCCTCGAATGCTGAAACCAACCCACATAAGCAACGAATGGAGAACAAACACATGGAAGCACAAAACAACAGAACCGGGGAAAATACAACCGCACGAGAGAGGCGCAAGCATAGGCTGACGCCACGAAAATTATGGACAGAGGGTCGAGGAGGGAAAACGCAAAACCAAACCTCCACTGGAAGAGCGCGGACAGCTCTGGGACCTTGGGAAGGCTTGTTGCCACTCGGGCCCCAGAGGAGACCAATGGCCCTTATCAGCGGGAAATCGTTGGTAGGTGGCTGTTGCGATTACCGCAAGGTCATCAGCGGTGATGAACGAAAAGAGGTGGAGCATACTGGAGGCCTGAGGAGACTTGTTGTCATTTGACTCCAGGGAATACCACAGGTTGTCGGCAGTGGGTGACCACTGACGATGACCAGTGTGATAACTCCTAGTGAGTAAATAATAATAATAGGAATGATAATAGTAATAATAATAATGATATTATTAATAATAATAATTATAATAATTGGTGGGTTTTAATTTATAGGAAGAAGAGTTTTCCAATTCTATGTTACTTTTTTCTCGATCGTATGAGGGACTTAAATAGGTCTTTTAGAGTTATTTTAATGCTTTAACATATCATGCCATCTGGGAAAGTAGAGAGAAGATATCCGACGTCTGCTCATGAGTTGCGGTGGGGTTTTGGAGTTACGGTAATATGGAGATTATTAGAGAGCTACAGATGCAGGGCTTATGGGGGTGGGGGTTCGGGTACAGGGAGCTAAGTATTAACTATAGGGAGTATTGCCGTTGGAGGGTGTGTATCGAGGGGGATGGGATCCTCTAAAGTGGAAATTGATCAAATTATCGAGATGGTATTACGGTTGGAGAGGCGGTATTAGTGATGTGGATTTATAGTATATACTTATATATTGGTGTTAGTTGACATGGACAAGGTTGGGATATTTTGAGGAAATTTGGCTAATTCTTACCTCGAGTTGTACGTAGAAAGTTGTTAGCTGATTAAGAGATATTGTTTGGGGTTATCATTTGCCTGACATTGGACTTGGGATGCCTTGGGATCTATAGTAGGATTATGACTATTTCTTAATTAAGCGTATGAATGGGTAGGCATAGGGGCGGGGATGTAGAGGGGAGTAAGAGTGAAAATTTAAGGGACCTTAAAGTTGTTGTATTTGTACCAGGTTTTGTGTAGACAGCTTGATAACACCTCATCTTTTTTATTTAGAAGAGTTCCTTTATATTTGATGATGGCTAGGGCTTCTTGCCTACACAAAGAACAGTACCTATCTAGCGGTTTTACTTTTCTTGATTACATTCCACTTAAGTCTATAATTAATGTTTCTATCTTTTAGGTATCAGATATGCGCTGCTAGAGAAGTGTAGGTAGCCAGTCGGCTATTATTGAAAGTATATGTGTCTGGAAATTCTATTCTTAATTTTACCCGCAGTGGAGCCTATGTATACCGCCTCTCCAGGTAGAGATACTACGTTTGTTCGGTTAATATTAACAGTATTAAGGAGGTTATGGGAATTGGAGTGGTTAGCTATTGCATTATTGTCCGCTGTGGTAGAGCCAGAATCACTGTTGGTGTTTTGGTTGGTGCGGGGTATTACAGTGCATTTGTAGACTACACTTTCATGTTTGGAGGCAAGAATCCCTGTCATTACAGTTGCATAGGATAGGCAGAATTGAGCTATTTTGGGTTAGGGCTGCATTTATTTTAGCCTATCATTCTCTGTTCTAGATTAGGAAGAGTTGAGTGTGAAATTCTAATCGTTCTCTTATTAAAAAGTTTGCTATATTTATGTGGGGCTTTAAAATTATCTTGGATTAAGTTAAAAAAAAAATTTGGGGGATGTTAGATTGAACGTTTTTGCTGAATGAAGGATTAAACCAGAGACAGGAGCGTCTTCTTGTTCTTATGCAGGTTGGGTGCCTTAGGGCTTTCATCAGTTATATTGCGGTTAGGATAACTCTAGGTAGGTTAATATGATTATTTCGATTATTAGCGGGGCCCCGCTTTCGTTTTCTCTTATTGGTCATGTTATGGGTAATAACTCCACTATTCGATGGAGCAAAACCATAGGTATTTGGGTAGTCATTAGAGTTTGGAGAGGTATTTAAATATCTGATATTTTCCTTATATCCTGAATTCTTTAAAGCCTTATTGTAAAACTCCGAGTTGGAGTCGAAGATGGGTTCATTAGAGGAAATGCTAGAGATTCGTCTGGAAACATTCGGCACTATAGAGTTTATAATTGGTTTGGGGTGGTTGGATTCTCTATGGACATAGTAAAGCAGTTGGTTAGGTTTGTGGTAGGGTTCATAAGCTTCTCTATTGAGGTTCAGGGTTAAATCTAGGTAGTTTACCACTTTCTTGTTTATGTCTAAGGTAATATTTAAACCGTAATTTCTGAAGAGGGTACGTAGCTTATTTTTAGACATATTGTACACTCTATCAATGGATCTCACAGTTAGTAGAGCATCATCCCTGTATAGTCCACCTCCCACCTCGACATCATCTTTAAATAGGAAGTGGATTTCATTCAGCAAATAGAGGTCGACTAAGTCAGTAACCTGTGCTGAATCTGTTGAACCCATCAGGATATTGAAATGAGAGGAGTCGCTTCTAGTCCAGAATTTGTCATCGAAGTGAATAATAGATTTTCTGGTTAAGAGGATTAGATTTATTTCAGTACATGTTAGGTCTGAGTTGTTTTTCACGACTCTAAATGCTTTATTTAATAAAATCGGTGTGATGGATTGGTAGTAGGAGTCAATGTCGAAAGCCAGAAATTTTATACTAGGCCTATGTTTGAGGTTCTTGAACCAGGTAGTAACTTCACCCGAGGAAATCCAAAGGGGGTATTTAATTTTATTTCTCAAGGTCGGAATGATTCTATCTAGAATGTTTTTACTTACTCGACCTATATCTGATTTAGAAGGGTGAATCATCCTAATTGAGGGGTTGTCATTAAAATTCGGTTTGTGGTCCTTTAAAGTAAATCTAGGGGTGCCTGGTGCAATTATTTCAGAGTATTTATCTATCTTTAGTCTAGAGAGTAAGGATTTAGCCTCTATATTTATGTCATTGATGGATTCCCTCCGGGTCAGTTTATAAATGTTATGGAGTTCTTTAAGTAGGATCGTTTTATATTGATCATATGACATCGAGTAAAAGTTTTTAGTCTTATCGGCTGGGACTAATATATATATATATATATATATATATATATATATATATGTGTGTATTTTGTTTATATTGGTCTTCTAATCGACTAATCTGGTTCAAATATAATTTGTGTTTATTCAATAAATTACATATTTCATAAGATCAGTTAAAAAGTAAAAAATCATTAAAATAAACTTTGTTGACTGATTAAAAGATTTGTGAAGAAGAAACTTCTGTTATTTTGAAGCACGATGTATAAAAGAACAAATAAATGTTCACTTTTTTTTTTCTTCACCTAGATTTAGACATTGCGGAGCGATGCCAAAATGGACATCGTGTTGCCTTGGATGATAGCTGGAACATCCAAACGGTCTTTTAGGGCTTCTGCCCATATTATAAATAGTTCTATACTAGATCTACTTAGGAGGTCATTGTCGCCCAACATATGTGCTGTTTCTTTGAGACGTCTCACTCTCCACCATTTTTCTTTGTTTATAATTTTTACTTCGTCCCACAAGGGTAGATAGTTTCTCTTTCGTGAATATAACAACCAAGATGAGAATAGTAGTCCGAATAATCTAAATACAAATTGACTACGATATTGAAAACGATGTGAAAATAAAGCTTAGAAAAGTGTTTCCTATTTTGTGTAATTCATTGCATAATCTTAAAAAGAATCCGTATGATTTTGTGCAGTTTGCTTACGTTTCAAATCTGTTTTAAAACTCAGAGGTCTAATTTTTTTAGTGGGGGGGGGGGGCTTCACACTCCGCTGAGAATCCTTGGCCCCGCTGAGGATTCCTTTATAAGTAAATTGCATCGACAAACTACAAAATCAACTTCAAAATGTAGTGAGGAATGATCTCTTTTGTTCCTTACAACCCCTTTCCTACAGGAGAGACGCTGCCAGTCTTTATCTGCTCTATCGTTATTTCCATGGAAAATGCTTGACTGAGGGATAAATAAAGACCTGGTCAGAGATAGGTTAGTTTGGAAGTTAATTTAAGAAAAACTGTCCAACACATGCCAGCATTTAAAACAGATGTTAAACCAAATATGACTTTGATCCCAGCAGTATTATCTCATAAATTTTACGCCCTATAATCTCCCATTTCAAACTGTACAATTTCTACAGATTAAATTAGTCAAATTATATTTCTATGAATTTATATTAAGGAAGTACAATGGAATTACACGTTGATTAAGAGATGATAACCAGTTTATGTGCAAGAATTGTAAGACATTGGAGATGGGTGAATGAAAACTATTTAACAAGGCTATTGAGATTGTCCAGAAGTTTATTTACTGCCATTACTAACCAGCAGAGCGTTATCGCTGTCGATCAAGAGTCTATCGGGTATGGGTGCTCAGTGTGATGATGTATGGAATTGAAACCGGACCAGTCAGGGTTGAGGATATATGTTGCATGGATAGAAATAATGTGGGAATGATACGATGGATGTGTGATATGAGTTTTAAAGACAGGCTGAGATCTGATGATCTTAGAAGAAGATTAAATCTGGACAGTATAAGGAGATGTGTGCAGAACAGGAGACTTTGTTGGTTTGGTCACATTGAAAGAATGGATGAGAGTTCTTGGGTTAGTAGATGGTTCGTTGTGGTAGCAGGGTCAGTTGGCAGAGGAAGACCAAGGAAAACATTAGAGGAAGTGATAAAAATGGATTTGAGAGAAAGAGGGAAAAATAAAGACCTGGTCAGAGATAGGTTAGTTTGGAAGTTTATTAAAAAAAACCCGTCCAACACATGCCAGCATTTAAAACAGATGTTAAACCAAATATGATGAGGATTATAGAATGGATGAGAGTGCTCTGGTGAGTAGATGTAGAACAGTTGTGGTAGCAGGGTCAGTTGGTAGGGAAGGCCAAAGAAAACATGAGAAGAAGTGATAAAGATTGATTTTAGAGAAAGAAGGATAGATAAAGACCCGGTCAAAAATTAGTTTGGAAGGCAATTTTTTAAAGCCGTCCAACACATGTCAGCATGTCAAACAAATGTTAAACTGAAAATGATGATGATGATGATGATAACACGTGTTCCAACAATATTTAACTATAAAATTAAGCCCTAAAATATCCCCTTTTCTTGTTTTTTGTTTCTTATTAAACTGTCCAATTTCCACAGATTAAATTAGTAAAATTATATTTGTATGAGTTTATATTTTGTAGTCAATTAATTTTGACAAAATCCCAAAACGCCAAAGAGTCGGTTGCGAACATGTTCAGGTGTTAAATATTACTCGACCTTTGCCTCTTGAAAAAACATGCGATTCACTTCCATTTTGTCTTTATTAGTTTGTGATGAAAAATCTAATCAAACAAATACGAAAAGAAAAACGAAGAAGAAATTTGATACAAACCAACGCAAACCAACGCGGGAGAATGACTTTTTCCTTTCTTTTCTATTTGTTTTAGGAATGACAACAAACATGGTCTTTTCATAAAATCAAGAATCTAATTAGCATTTCGCTTGTACTTTTGCGAAATTTCAAAGCAGTTTTATCACCGGTTCTTTTTATCATTATTATTATCATCAGCATTTATAATTATTAACACTTCTTTAAAATTCATAAATATCGTTATTTCATTTTTTGTTTGTTTCTATTTTCTAATTTGGAGTCGTTTGTGGACCGAGCACATTATTGACTTTTCACCTTTTTGTCCGCGATCAAATTTGGAAGAATTCATTCTTCCATTTTTACCGCCATTTTCTATTGAGAAAGAATTTCATCAATTTTAATCTCTTTTTTCTTTTTAATGTCTTTTCCAGCCAAGATGAACCCCTGCGTTAATTGTAATTTGCATAAATCAATTTTAATTTGCATATTTCTTTTCTGGAGTAGGTTTGCTAATATTCGAGTCGGTATTGATTAGTTAGTATTATTTGGTATGGATTAGTTAGTATTATTTGGTATTGATTAGTTAATATTATTTGGTATTGATTAGATAATATTATTTGGTATGGATTAGTTAATATTATTCGGTATGGATTAGTTAGTATTATTTGGTATGGATTAGTTAATATTATTTGGTATGGATTTATTATATTATTTGGTATGGATTAGTTAATATTATTTGGTATTGATTAGTTAATATTATTTGGTATTGATTAGTTAATATTATTTGGTATGGATTAGTTAGTATTATTTGGTATGGATTAGTTAGTATTATTTGGTATTGATTAGTTAGTATTATTTGGTATGGATTAGTTAGTATTATTTGGTATGGATTAGTTAGTATTATTTGGTATTGATTAGTTAGTATTATTTGGTATGGATTAGTTAGTATTATTTGGTATTGATTAGTTAGTATTATTTGGTATTGATGAGTTAGTGTTATTTGGTATTGATTAGTTAGTATTATATGGTATTGATTAGTTAATATTATTTGGTATTGATTAGTTAGTATTATTTGGTATTGATTAGTTAGTATTATTTGGTATTGATTAGTTAATATTATTTGGTATTGATTAGTTAGTATTATTTGGTATTGATATGTCAGTATTATTTGGTATTGATTAGTTAATATTATTTGGTATTGATATGTTAGTATTATTTGGCATTGATTAGTTAGTATTATTTGGTATTGATTAGTTAGTATTATTTGGTATTGATATGTTAGTATTATTTGGTATTGATTATTTAGTATTGATTAGTTAGTATTATTTGGTATTGATTAGTTAGTATTATTTGGTATTGATGAGTTAGTATTATTTGGTATTGATGAGTTAGTATTATTTGGTATTGATTAGTTAGTATAATTTGGTATTGATATGTTAGTATTATTTGGTATTGATTAGTTAGTATTATTTGGTATTGATTAGTTAATATTATTTGGTATTGATTAGTTAATATTATTTGGTATTGATGAGTTAGTATTATTTGGTATTGATTAGTTAGTATTATTTGGTATTGATATGTTAATATTATTTGGTATTGATTAGTTAGTATTATTTGGTATTGATTAGTTAATATTATTTGGTATTGATTTGTTAGTATTATTTGGTATTGGTTAGTTAGTATTATTTAGTATTGATTATTTAGTATTATTTTGTATGGATTAGTTAGTGTGGAAGAGCACTACTTGTAAACTATTTCACTTGCGCTTAATTGACTGAGCTTCAATCTCTGGACCCCTCCCTGTAAAACATTCACAGGAAGAACTTGTCTTATTACCACTAATGCAAACAATGCCTCTCTTCTTCCTCCACGTGCTTAACATCAAACGAAATTTCTATAAAAAGTTTCCGTATTTGTGAAACATGTGACTACAAGATTGTTTCCCTGCACACTACAGCATGGTCGTCTTCAAATCCAATATCAATGAACACTTGTTATAAACCATCCTGATATGCAATCAAATTTTGTTCATTCCATCATTTTCAATCCTCTCATAATATTCTCCATTATTCAACTGACAATCTGTCTATCTCATTAACCGTGAATTGGTTTTAGTCTTGATAGCCTTATTAAAAAAAAAATTTTACTTAAAAAAAAGAAGAATTTTACTAAAGAAAATAAAAATTTTATTAAAAAGAATTCAAAATTTTACGAAAAAAAAATCAAAATTTTACAAAAAAAAATCAAAATTTTACTAAAAAAAAACAAAATTTTACTAAAAAAAAATCAAAATTTTACTAAAAAAAATCAAAATTTTACTTAAAAAAAAACAAAATTTTACAAAAAAAATTCAAAATATTACGAAAAAAAAAATCAAAATTTTACAAGAAAAAATCAATTTTACTAGAAAAAACAAAATTTTACTAAAAAAAAAAAATTTACTAAAAAAAAAATCTAAATTTTACAAAAAAAAATTCAAAATTTTACTTAAAAAATTCAAAATTTTACAAAAAAAAATTCAAAATCTTACTAAAAAAAAATCAAAATTTTACTGTTTATATGTGTCTGCATCATGTACGTTTTTTTAATCCATGTCTTCTGATAATAAACTCATCTCCATTTATTTTAAGCAAGTCATTATTTATGCTATCAAAAGCTATCTTTCATTTTTTTCCTTTCTTTGTTTTGGCATATCTATTAAGTTTAAGTACCAATGGAAATCGGTTCAATTCCTCTTCTCTTCTCGGTACAAAAAGCCCTGATAAGTTACTGGAGTGGGGTGAGGGGGCAATTACATAAACAGCTTAAATTTATGATTTCCTCATTCGTCATCCCTCGTGTCAGGATGACAGGCTTACCGTCTGACGCTGTGAAAAATGTGGGAAAATATCTGACAATTTCATGTCAGAACTTTTATGCTTGCATTTTTTATCCTCTTTTCTTTCCTTGCTATTTGGCTGCCTTGGAATTGAATGAACATGATTTATGGTTGAGAAGAATATAAAATGGAAACAAGATAATTACGGAAATTAGATTTTTCCGCTATTTGCTGGTAAAGATCTTCTTTCTCACTCATCAATTTTGATATTCAGCATACTGCGAGTGTTCTTGACTCCAAGGCAAAACAACGTCTCACGCCTGTCCTCCGTGTAATTCGGTCCAAACAGTTGGCATCAGTTATATTGCTTTTTAGGAATTCGAACCACCTCTTCTTTCGTTAACCACACTCTCTGGTGCTTGAGATATCCAAAACGTGTTATGGAGTTGATGCAAGAGATGGTAGATGGCCGAACCACCATAAGGCATCTGTAATCTCACCGATATCAACTTATATCTGATGACATGCAATTTTGCAGCAGCACATCTACCAGTTGAAATTAAATTGTTCAAATATTCCCTACAAATGTCCACAAACATTTAACATTTTACGACTTATTTTTTATCCCATTGAAGCGAGGTGAACACTAGAATTATTCTATCCAAATTTGTTTAATTGCAACGTTTTTACTCTGACCCATGAGTCACACCATCTGTTGGGGTAAAGGGTAAAGGTCGCATAGCCTGGACGCGCACGAGTGTCATTGCCGACATCGCACACTGCCCATGGCCGTAGCGGCGGTGATTTGGGCACAGCATATGGCGGAGCCCATCCCTGAGTTTTAATCAGGTATTATTTACTCCTCTCCAGGAGTTAGGCACAAGGCCAGTTTTATCCTACTCCCACAAGTAAGATGTCAGTTCGGGTCAGTAAGTGGGGGTCTAAAAGCCAGCGCCCGAGAGGTGAGCACTCTGATCATCAAAAATTGCCTGGGCAGCCCCGTCGGCATTCCCCGGTAGCGGCGCCTCAGGCAGTATGCAATAAACTTACTCCTCCTGCACAGGACAGACCCATAGACCGGCGTAAATCAAGCCCCGAAGGCCAAGACAACACCATCGGAACGGATACTACACTGTGATCTCGACCAATAGTCAGACCCGAAAATGCTGGACAGACCCGAAAATTCGCATGCCGTGAGTGGGATCGAACCCGGGTCGTCCAGCCCAAAGACAAGTGCTATAACCACTCGTCCACAGGCCCACCATCTGTTGCCAGAGCCTCCAATAAGTTTTACATACATCACCTGGTATTTCCAAATAGTCACCCATTAACTACTCACCAAACGCAACATCGCTTACCTCCAATGATCTTACAGGAACTGGTGTGTCAATGTTATAGTAGGCATAAATAGGACTATTATATTTATATATATATATTTTTTTTTAGAGAAAATAAAAATAATACAAATTTTAGGACTATTATATTTATATATATATATTTTTTTTTAGAGAAAATAAAAATAATACAAATTTTAGGACTATTATATTTATATATAGATTATTTTTTTAGAGAAAATAAAAATAATATAAATTTTAGGACTATTATATTTATATATAGATTATTTTTTTAGAGAAAATAAAAATAATACAAATTTTAGGACTATTATATTTATATATATATATTATTTTTTAGAGAAAATAAAAATAATATAAATTTTAGGACTATTATATTTATATATATATATTATTTTTTAGAGAAAATAAAAATAATACAAATTTTAGGACTATTATATTTATATATATATATTATTTTTTAGAGAAAATAAAAATAATACAAATTTTAGGACTATTATATTTATATATATATATTATTTTTTAGAGAAAATAAAAATAATACAAATTTTAGGACTATTATATTTATATATATATATTATTTTTTAGAGAAAATAAAAATAATACAAATTTTAGGACTATTATATTTATATATATATATTATTTTTTAGAGAAAATAAAAATAATACAAATTTTAGGACTATTATATTTATATATATATATTATTTTTTAGAGAAAATAAAAATAATACAAATTTTAGGACTATTATATTTATATATATATATTATTTTTTAGAGAAAATAAAAATAATACAAATTTTAGGACTATTATATTTATATATATATATTATTTTTTAGAGAAAATAAAAATAATACAAATTTTAGGACTATTATATTTATATATATATATTATTTTTTAGAGAAAATAAAAATAATACAAATTTTAGGACTATTATATTTATATATATATATTATTTTTTAGAGAAAATAAAAATAATACAAATTTTAGGACTATTATATTTATATATATATATTATTTTTTAGAGAAAATAAAAATAATACAAATTTTAGGACTATTATATTTATATATATATATTATTTTTTAGAGAAAATAAAAATAATACAAATTTTAGGACTATTATATTTATATATATATATTATTTTTTAGAGAAAATAAAAATAATACAAATTTTAGGACTATTATATTTATATATATATATTATTTTTTAGAGAAAATAAAAATAATACAAATTTTAGGACTATTATATTTATATATATATATTATTTTTTAGAGAAAATAAAAATAATACAAATTTTAGGACTATTATATTTATATATATATATTATTTTTTAGAGAAAATAAAAATAATACAAATTTTAGGACTATTATATTTATATATATATATTATTTTTTAGAGAAAATAAAAATAATACAAATTTTAGGACTATTATATTTATATATATATATTATTTTTTAGAGAAAATAAAAATAATACAAATTTTAGGACTATTATATTTATATATATATATTATTTTTTAGAGAAAATAAAAATAATACAAATTTTAGGACTATTATATTTATATATATATATTATTTTTTAGAGAAAATAAAAATAATACAAATTTTAGGACTATTATATTTATATATATATATTATTTTTTAGAGAAAATAAAAATAATACAAATTTTAGGACTATTATATTTATATATATATATTTTTTTTTAGAGAAAATAAAAATAATACAAATTTTAGGACTATTATATTTATATATAGATTATTTTTTTAGAGAAAATAAAAATAATACAAATTTTAGGACTATTATATTTATATATATATTATTTTTTTAGAGAAAATAAAAATAATACAAATTTTAGGTCTATTATATTTATATATATATTATTTTTTTAGAGAAAATAAAAATAATAAAAATTTTAGGACTATTATATTTATATATATATTATTTTTTTAGAGAAAATAAAAATAATACAAATTTTAGGACTATTATATTTATATATATTATGTTTTTAGAGAAAATAAAAATAATACAAATTTTAGGTCTATTATATTTATATATATATTATTTTTTTAGAGAAAATAAAAATAATACAAATTTTAAGACTATTATATTTATATATATATTATTTTTTTAGAGAAAATAAAAATAATACAAATTTTAGGACTATTATATTTATATATATATTATTTTTTTAGAGAAAATAAAAATAATACAAATTTTAGGACTATTATATTTATATATATATTATGTTTTTAGAGAAAATAAAAATAATACAAATTTTAGGTCTATTATATTTATATATATATTATTTTTTTAGAGAAAATAAAAATAATAAAAATTTTAGGACTATTATATTTATATATATATTATTTTTTTAGAGAAAATAAAAATAATACAAATTTTAAGACTATTATATTTATATATATATTATTTTTTTAGAGAAAATAAAAATAATACAAATTTTAGGACTATTATATTTATATATATATTATTTTTTTAGAGAAAATAAAAATAATACAAATTTTAGGACTATTATATTTATATATATATTATTTTTTTAGAGAAAATAAAAATAATACAAATTTTAGGACTATTATATTTATATATATATTATTTTTTTAGAGAAAATAAAAATAATACAAATTTTAGGACTATTATATTTATATATATTATGTTTTTAGAGAAAATAAAAATAATACAAATTTTAGGTCTATTATATTTATATATATATTATTTTTTTAGAGAAAATAAAAATAATACAAATTTTAGGACTATTATATTTATATATATATTATTTTTTTAGAGAAAATAAAAATAATACAAATTTTAAGACTATTATATTTATATATATATTATTTTTTTAGAGAAAATAAAAATAATACAAATTTTAGGACTATTATATTTATATATATATTATTTTTTTAGAGAAAATAAAAATAATACAAATTTTAGGACTATTATATTTATATATATATTATTTTTTTAGAGAAAATAAAAATAATACAAATTTTAGGACTATTATATTTATATATATTATGTTTTTAGAGAAAATAAAAATAATACAAATTTTAGGTCTATTATATTTATATATATATTATTTTTTTAGAGAAAATAAAAATAATACAAATTTTAGGACTATTATATTTATATATATATTATTTTTTTAGAGAAAATAAAAATAATACAAATTTTAAGACTATTATATTTATATATATATTATTTTTTTAGAGAAAATAAAAATAATACAAATTTTAGGACTATTATATTTATATATATATTATTTTTTTAGAGAAAATAAAAATAATACAAATTTTAGGACTATTATATTCATATATATATTATTTTTTTAGAGAAAATAAAAATAATACAAATTTTAGGACTATTATATTTATATATATATTATTTTTTTAGAGAAAATAAAAATAATACAAATTTTAGGACTATTATATTTATATATATATTATTTTTTTAGAGAAAATAAAAATAATACAAATTTTAGGACTATTATATTTATATATATATTATTTTTTTAGAGAAAATAAAAATAATACAAATTTTAGGACTATTATATTTATATATATATTATTTTTTTAGAGAAAATAAAAATAATACAAATTTTAGGACTATTATATTTATATATATATTATTTTTTTAGAGAAAATGAAAATAATACAAATTTTAGGACTATTATATTTATATATATATTATTTTTTTAGAGAAAATAAAAATAATACAAATTTTAAGACTATTATATTTATATATATATTATTTTTTTAGAGAAAATAAAAATAATACAAATTTTAGGACTATTATATTTATATATATATTTTATTTAGAGAAAATAAAAATAATACAAATTTTAGGACTATTATATTATATATATATTATTTTTTTAGAGAAAATAAAAATAATATAAATTTTAGGACTATTATATTTATATATATATTATTTTTTTAGAGAAAATAAAAATAATACAAATTTTAGGACTATTATATTTATATATATATTATTTTTTTAGAGAAAATAAAAATAATACAAATTTTAGGACTATTATATTTATATATATATTATTTTTTTAGAGAAAATAAAAATAATACAAATTTTAGGACTATTATATTTATATATATATTATTTTTTTAGAGAAAATAAAAATAATACAAATTTTAGGACTATTATATTTATATATATATTATTTTTTTAGAGAAAATAAAAATAATACAAATTTTAAGACTATTATATTTATATATATATATTTTATTTAGAGAAAATAAAAATAATACAAATTTTAGGACTATTATATTTATGGAAGAGGCTATTTTGCCGGTCTCGACAAAATAACGACCCCCCTCATTATTCTCCTGGGACCGGCAAAATAACGAGGGGTCGTTATTTTGCCGGTCTTGGCAGAATAACGAGGGTTCGTTATTTTGCCGGCTAATGTTTTTTTAACTTAACTGTTATCGTCTTGTGAAAGAAAGGGTAATGAAATAAATAAGGACAAATATTTAATGACAATTTTTTTTCATCGTCATCATAAGTTGTTATTCTGTCGGTTATTTTAATTTTATGAATATAAAAGAAATATCTGCTTTTAATACAAAAAACGTTAAAAGTAAAAATTAATTAAATGAACGAAAATATTACAGACAATTAGATTCTTTAGTCGGATTTAGAAGTAATTTGCATCGGATAAAAAATGTTTTAGTTATTTAAGAAAAAAAATTGTTTTCGTTCATTGATATAAAAAATAAATAACTCTTGTTAAGAAATCTGATTATTAAAATAATTACAGATAAGTCCTTAAAGAAATTAAATCAGATATAATTTTCTAAATTTCAGTTTTATAAAAAGTCTAAACAGCAATTTTAAAACTGATTTTTCACTATCTTTTAAGATAAATGTTAGGACTATTTCTGATCATTTCACTAAATTAACCATAAAATTGAATGGTTTTCTTGTGATAAAATAACAACAGTAGTAATTGTCAATAATTTCAACTGCTACATGTAACGACGAATTTTAATGCAAAGTTGAATTGTTTTACAAACAAACATTGTGAGGTTATCCGGTAGAGAGTTATATATAAAAAAGTAGCCATAAACGGGGTTCAGAGCAAATTATTTGTACTCAAACACATAATTTGTATTTTTTTTATAATAAAAACAATATGTAAATCCATTTAAATGGACATAGAAATTCATCGTAGTTACTTAGTCTATGGTGAAATAAAACTTATTTTTTTCGTGAGTTGTGGCGAAAATCGCTGTATTAATTATTTATTTAATTTTAAAAAATAGTCAGAAGTTTTAGTTATTTCTTTTTTTATTAGAAAAAATGTTGAAATAAAAATACGTCGCAGTTAAGTTGACTCGTGAAATCTTCGCTGTAATTGTAACAGTTAGGTTAAATAAACATGAACCGGCAAAATAACAGCCCCATCGTTATTCTGCCGGGACTGGCAAAATAACGAGCGGGTCGTTATTCTACCGGTCCTGGCAAAATAGCCTATTCGTATATTTATATATATTATGTTTTAGAAAAAATAAAATAATATAAATTTTAAGATTAGTATGTTTATATATGTATTTTATTAGAAAAAATAAAAATAATATAAATTTTAGGACTATTATATTTATATATATTATGTTTTAGAAGAAATAAAATAATATAAATTTTAGGATTATTATGTTTATATATTATGTTTTAGAAAAAATAAAATAATATAAATTTTAGGATTATTATGTTTATATATATTATGTTTTAGAAAAAATAAAATAATATAAATTTTAGGATTATTATGTTTATATATTATGTTTTAGAAAAAATAAAATAATATAAATTTTAGGATTATTATGTTTATATATATTATGTTTTAGAAAAAATAAAAATAATATAAATTTTAGGATTATTATGTTTATATATATATATTTTTAGAAAAAATAAAAATAATATAAAATTTAGGATTATTATGTTTATATATATATATTTTTAGAAAAAATAAAAATAATATAAATTTTAGGATTATTATGTTTATATATATATATTTTTAGAAAAAATAAAAATAATATAAATTTTAGGACTATTATATTTATATATATTATTTTTTAGAAAAAATAAAAATAATATAAATTTTAGGACGTATATATTTATATAATTTTTTTTTAGAAAAAGTAATATATATAATATTGTTTTATTACATACATTACATTTCAAACTAAGTAAAATGTAACAGCCGGGAAAGTGTAAATTCTCTTCGATAAATAGAAGAAAGTTATTTTATTGTTTCAGACGGCGTAACAACATTTATATTTGGTGGACCTACAGATGAACCACTCTCTTGTCTAAAATCTTGAATTTAATTGGACAAAAATAAATTTAAATAAATAATTAGATCTACTATAATTTTTAATTTTATTTTCGCTAAAAAAATAATATCCATGATGGAACCATTCATCTTTCTGGAATTTAAGTCATGTGAGTTCGCACTTAAGGATAATTCTGCGAGCCTATTGTTTACATTTGTTAGCATTTTAAACTAAACGCATTTTCGTATTAAACTTTTATATGAATTTTAAATTTTCGAATTCATTATTTTTTTTAATTAAACAATTTGATTCAATAAATGTGTGCTTTAAAACATAATTTCTAATAAGATTTAAAAAAAAAACGTTTTAATAAAAAAATCAAAGTAAATATATCATTTTTGAGCGACTCGTACGATAAATCTCAGAGAATGTGTTATTTAATGCTATTAATCAAATTACACGCCCCTTTCTTGTGTCCATCTCTCTCTCTTTTTTTTTTCGCTCTCTGTCTCTCTAATCTGACGTCATGTTAACACTTGTGGATTTCTTGAAATCGAACTTTCGTGCGTTCGAAATAGAATGTTATACTTAATAATCAGAGGGCGGGTAACCAAATGTTGGAGTGGATGCCGTCTGTTCCATCATATTCCATTACAATCTAATTTAATTATGTAACTCAATTATATAGATTAAAAAAACAAGGTCTTTAATTAATTCTATTTATAATTTTTATTAAGATTATTATCGAGGAAAATATTTTAAATACATCTGGAAATCTGAAAAATAATCATGAGTGTATATTTGTGAATATTAATTCATTAAAAGCTTTAAAACAAATTAATTATGAAAATTTGAAAGACGCGTGATGTTTGGGGAAGTTTTGGAATGAGTATATATAGGAGCTGATAAGTCGATATAAAAAGAGAGCGATCAAAACTAATAATATAGTTTCGGCTTCAGACAGACAGACAGACAGATAATCTCCATATATATTATTTTTTTAGAAAAAATAACAATAATAGAAATTTTAGAACTATTATATATATATATATATATATATATATATATATATATATATATATATATATATATTATTTCTTTCATAGAAAAAAACAAAAATAATATAAATTTTAGGATTATTATATTAATATATTTTCAATATGCATTTTTATCCTAAGAGAGTTATAAACTAACTGTTTGTTCGGGAGTCTTTTTACTTTCATTTTGTTTTTGTTATATAGCAGTAATAACAATAAATAAACAAGAACACAAGACAGGAATAGAAGAAATAAGAAATGTATTAAGAATACTTAATTACATACAATAAGTCAGTCGCAAATACAGGCTCCTTTTGGAGAGGGTTAATGTAGTATATATTCATTTGTCATACCATCCTCCCAGGCATTACCTCCTCCCTAGGGAGAGGGTTAATGTAGTATATATTCATTTGTCATACCATCCTCCCAGGCATTACCTCCTCCCTAGGGAGAGGGTTAATGTAGTATATATTCATTTGTCATACCATCCTCCCAGGCATTACCTCCTCCCTAGGGAGAGGGTTAATGTAGTATATATTCATTTGTCATACCATCCTCCCAGGCATTACCTCCTCCCTAGGGAGAGGGTTAATGTAGTATATATTCATTTGTCATACCATCCTCCCAGGCATTACCTCCTCCCTAGGGAGAGGGTTAATGTAGTATATATTCATTTGTCATACCATCCTCCCAGGCATTACCTCCTCCCTAGGGAGAGGGTTAATGTAGTATATATTCATTTGTCATACCATCCTCCCAGGCATTACCTCCTCCCTAGGGAGAGGGTTAATGTAGTATATATTCATTTGTCATACCATCCTCCCAGGCATTACCTCCTCCCTAGGGAGAGGGTTAATGTAGTATATATTCATTTGTCATACCATCCTCCCAGGCATTACCTCCTCCCTAGGGAGAGGGTTAATGTAGTATATATTCATTTGTCATACCATCCTCCCAGGCATTACCTCCTCCCTAGGGAGAGGGTTAATGTAGTATATATTCATTTGTCATACCATCCTCCCAGGCATTACCTCCTCCCTAGGGAGAGGGTTAATGTAGTATATATTCATTTGTCATACCATCCTCCCAGGCATTACCTCCTCCCTAGGGAGAGGGTTAATGTAGTATATATTCATTTGTCATACCATCCTCCCAGGCATTACCTCCTCCCTAGGGAGAGGGTTAATGTAGTATATATTCATTTGTCATACCATCTTCCCAGACCAGTCAAGAACGTATCGTCGACAATCAGTCCAACAGAGGGTGGGCCATTTGTGGCATCTTCTGGCCCTGCTTTGTCAGGCTGAGGTATTGTTTTGCACAGTTCTAGCAGGTCCACACTCCCAGGCTTTACCTTCTCGCACTTTAAGAAGGGGTTAATTTATTGCTAATCACCTGAGGCGCCCCTACCAGGGAATGCCAACAGGGCTGTTGAGGCATTTTTTTGTAGGCTTAAGTGCTCAACCTTTTTGGCGCTGACTTTTCTAATCCCACTTGTGTCACATCTTCTCGCCGTGGGAGAGAGCTCAATAAACGATCCTCTCAAGCATTACCTCCTCTTTTGGGGGGGATTATGTAATATCTGTTCTGTTGTTATAAGACGGTCCTCCAAGATATTACCTCCTCGTTGGGGGAAGGGTAGCGTACGCCAACAAGAAATTGTCACAATCAGCTGTTCATTAGTAAACTCAACACTTACATTGTATAAACTATCAATAATACTAAATGCTGTTTTGATCAAGGGAGACAACAAACGGCAAAGAGTTACTTCCTTTTAATATAAAATGAATAAACGTATTATAATTTCTGTTATATCGTAGTAATAACAATAACTAAATAAGAACACAAGACATGAATAGAAGGAATAAGAAATGTATTAAGAATATTTAATTACATACAATAAATCAGTCGCAAATACAGGCTCTAGGCAGACGTGCTATAAGCGGTGCGCTAAGCGGTTCCCTTTTAGTTAGGCAAAGGTGTCGACTTTATAGTGACCTGAAGGATCCATCCTGTCACTATAGGTAAATCCGGATCAGTCCACAATAGTTTTGCTTAAAAAAAAAACAAAAAAAAAACAATGTCGATTTCTTTCCAAACTATTTTTTTTTAATTTAAAAATTAAAAAATATATTTATTTATTTATTATTAGAATTTTAAAAATTAAATTTAATTATTACGTCATCATTTGATCATTAAATTATAAAATTATAACTAACTGTTGTTAATATAATGTTGTTTTAATCTCTATTTATAAAATAATTTGATGTAAATAACGCCTAAAACTTTCAATGTTAATTAAATGGGGATTTGCTTAGAATTTTTAAGCTAATTAAAATTATTTTTTATTCAACAGTTTAAATGTTTCCAATTAGCTGTACACTTTCGAATGTTTACAAACAAATTCAGTTTTATTTTTCTTCAATTGATAAGAAAATATTAAAATGGCTGACTTGTTTACAAAGAAACGGAATTGCACTGGTTTTAGTACTTTACACTATTGCATTTTTATGTAAATGTATTAATAGTCTGATGCTTTTGCAGCTGAGCTTTTTCGGTTAGCTATATCTCTTGTAATGCTAAGCATTTATATTCGTACTAGCTGGTTATTATTGAAAAATATTTAATTAAGATGGCATCTATCATAAAAATTTTCTGAGGCGGAAAAATTACTTTTGATAAAAATTAAATCAAAATATATATTTTTTATTTTTTAAGAACATGGACCAACGTTCTGTAAAACAAAAACCTGACGAATCAGAATCAAAACTACAAAGATTCGAGAAAAAGACTCGCTTTACTTTATAGATTTGTTCATGATTTTCACAATTATTAAATTGTTTGGATTTTAATATTTTTATTTATTATTTTTTATTTAGTTTTCTGTAAAATCTCAAAACCTGAAAACTTTTAAAATAAAAACAAATTAACAATAAAAAAAACATTTTTATTTGTTAAAAGAAAATATGTCGCACAGAATATCAATTTATAGATAAAAAAAAGTAAAAACAGAAAACTTTGTTTTTAAATTCGATTTTTAAAACTGAATTCTTCAGATTTTAAAGAAAATGTTTTTTTGAAAACGTGAGATGGTTGTAGCTGCTCGCTAATAATACAACTCCCAAAGTAAGGTTTCTCAACAAATACCATATGGTCTCGTCATGAGACATTGACACGTCCGTCTCTGGCAAGATTAAGAAAAAAAAAGTGACTGAGACAGGTAATGGAATCATCCTCACCACTCTTCCAGCCTTGACATCATTTCTTGTGACTTGGTCACTAGGGGTGAGTAAGTCGGGATGGACGGCTGCCCTATTATCCAGCACAAGAACTAAAGCTTACATGAAGCTGCTCATAAAAGATCTGGCATTGGTTGAGAAAAGCTGATCTCCAGTCAGTCATTTATCAAAGGAGGATAACTCATAAAAAACATATCCTCCATGTTTTTTTAGAAATAAACCTAGGTCAGATACGTCTGGTGCAGCAATCGATCAAAATGATTCTTCTAGTCTGCGAATGCATTTAAATTTATGTAAACTGAATGGATTGATTCGTGAGGTTGACACCTCACGTGATGTAAGTGTTTTCTTCTGTTCCATCTTTGTCAATTCAGATTATTTTCTTTATTTCCGCAGAGGAATCAATGCTGTTGCAAAGTTGGTTGAAACTATAAAAGGAAGGTAAGTAAAAACATCAATACGTTATCATTTACTTACTAGGAATTTCCACACGAGTCATTATCAGTGATTGCTCACTGGCAACAAAAAGTGGTCTTTTCAGGAGTCTGAGTGACAACAAGTCTCCCCAGATTTTCAGCACTTACTGCCTCTTTCTATAACCATTGTAAATCGTTTTGCGTTCTTGCAACAGCTGTTTACCATTAATTTCTTACTGATAACAGTTGTTGGCTTTCTCTAGAATTTGAGTGGCAATAAATCTCTCCAAGGTTCCAGTATCCTCCGCACTTATCTTATTTATTATTTTTGTCCCACCAAAAAAAAAAAATTCTATTTAAGCTTACGTGTGGTTGATCGTCATCACTTGGTTATGTGGGTTGGTTTCTGCACTGGAGGGTTTTTCTTAATATGTTGTCTGTTTTAATCATTGCCGTGTGTTGTATAGTGTCAAATCCCGTTTTTATTCTATTTTCCTGTTTTTTCGTGACTGTTCCTAGTTCTCCTACAATTATTGGTCTTAATTTATTATATACTAGCAAATATACGCTCCCTCTGGTCGCATATTTTTTACTAGGCTGGGAGGATGATATAATGGTAAACGGCTGCATACACTGACCCCCAAAGGAGGAGGTAATGACTAGGAGGATGATATCATGACTAACTAACACTACCCACCCCAAACAGGTGACGGTAGTCCCGGGGAAGATGGTCTCATGACAATAGAACAGATACTACATTATCCCCTCCCTCAAAGGAGGATGTAATACCTGGGAGGATCCCCCCCCCCCCCACTCCCATAAAAATGGGGGCGGTAATTCCTGGGGACACTACCCACCCCCATTAAAAAATAATTTAATAATAGATTAAATCAGTTTTTTTTCCATATATGTAAAAATTCATAGTCATAAAACATTATTTTTTATAGTTCTTTGACCAAAGATCAATGTGTAGTATCTGTTCTCTGCATCCCAGCAACATCAGACATTTTACTATCGACGAAACTATTGTGTATATATAAGAAAATATGACAATGAAAATTACAAATGTATATTACAGAATATTAATTTATTAGAAAGATGTTAAAAATTAAATATGCAAATTAGGAATACCTCAGCTGCTTATGAATGCTTGCAGATTACTATATATACGGTATTACAAAATCGTATAATAGAATTAAATGAGCATAGCCCGTTTTAATGTTACTATAATTAGGACAGGTGGGAAAAACTTTTGCATTAATTCATATATATATATATATATATATATATATATACATATATATATAGATATAGATATATATATATATATATATATATATATATATATATATATAAGAATAATATTTTGGAGGCGATAACAATGCGTGTAAGTGACACATATACGACACGTGGAATCGTAAAAACAAAGTTACAATATTGAAAAGTCAATAATTTTCAAAAATTTTTTTTTATTTACCAGTGTATCGTTGACCGTGGTGTTAGGTTGGAGTGTGTCCTTTTCATTATTATTTTTTTAATTTTCGAGGGTATCCCTCATCCTCAGAAATAAAATAAATGCAGCCACTCGTTATTATTTATTTATTTTATATTATTTTATGAAATTCGTCTTGATGTTATCACGGTTGGTGTTTGAATACTGGGTGTGTGTATCACGTGGTTTACGTGTTGTTGAATATACTGAAAAAAAAGTCCACACTGGAAACGTTGATGGAAATATATATATATATATATATATATATATATATATATATACATAATTAAATGAAAATTAGTTGAATAATGAAGAGAAAATACATTTTATTCGGCCATTCTCTCCAATACATGCTAGAGCAAACGATAAACCCCTTTTAACATTTATGACGTGCACTAGTTCTGAAAAGACCCTTTTGAGAATCCAATGTTTGAACTCATGGCCTGACATTCTCAGGCAACATAAAGTGAAACAAGTACATAGAAGATGCTGCCAAGTCTGCCGCAAAGAAGGTAGGCTCCCTTTACCGGGCTAGAAAACCTCTCACACCAGCCAGTATCCAATATCTTTATCAAGCCACCATTCACGCGTACATGGAGTATTGTTGCCACATCTGGGCTGGTGCACCCCCCCCCTCCTCTTAGACAGGGTGCTTAAACGAATTTCTAATAGGTTTCCCACTGTCTGCCAAGCTCCAGCCCCTGTCAAGCACTTGTACCCCTTGAACGTAACCCCCCCCCCGATTAACTCACCCCCCCCCCCTTAACTGTAGAAGTTCCGAGATGGCAGAAGACTTTCTACTCTAATAGCTTCTTTCCTCAGACCACTTTCTTTTAGAATTCTTTTTCTGCTCCCTGTTTCCCCGACAGTACCAACATGCAGAAATTTAAATGCAATGTCAACAAATATCTTTTTTGCTCAACTCCCCATCCAAGCTGCCCCCATATAAATCTGGCCCCTATCACAGTAATCCCTTATGCTTCAGTGGCAAATATGCCTTGTTTGGGGTGAATAAGAGGTAAAAAATAATACTTACTAGACAACCTGAGGTCAACACTGGTACATTGTGCATTAGTTTATACACGTGTGCCCTTAATTGATAGAGAATGTGATGGAAAGTAGCGAGATTTCATGAATATGCATTTGAATATGTCGTTTATGATAAAAAATAAATACACTGTTTTACCATTTCAAATGCTGCTGCTGCTGCTTCTGAATGAATCTATATTTACCTCATCCAATCAAAACTCTTGTTGCTATGTTGACTGATCAGACAGACAGACCGTTTATGGGTTGACCAATTATTTACGTCATTTATTTATGTCATCCCCTTACTCTCCTCTTCCTCTCTTTCTACCTTTTCTCGCCTCTTTTGCGTCTTCTAAAACATTCAAGGTGAAAACAAACAAACAAGCAAGCAAGCAAGATTATAAGAGTTTTAGTATTATAGTAAAGCCCTAGGGGTCTAAACGTTCATCTAGTAGACGACCTGAGACCTTTTGGGTCATGGGTCATCTAGATAAAATGTTATCCCCCATTTCTGTTTTAATGGATCACGTCAAATTTGAATGATGCCATTCTTTAATGACGTCATAACTTATAGGATTGTCCTTTTATGACGTCACCCATTGGGCATGGGAACAAGCAAACAAGATAGCAAGAACCACAGGGTTTTAGTAAAATACTAGACGACCCATGACTCATAGATAAAGGATATCTCCCCCCCCCTCCCTCTCTCTGACTTGATGCGTGACGTCATTATCTTGTATCATCATCCACTGTACATGGTTTGCCGCCCCTATCTCTGTTTTGATGGATGACGTCATCCTTTAATCACATCATTCTTTATGACGTCATTCATTGTGCATAGGGAGAAACAAACAAGATAACAAGCCAGGAAGATCCACAGTTTTAGATTGATTAAGTGATACTAAATATGGACCTCATGACCTACAGTCTGCTGCTCTAACCATTAAATAATAAATTTGCAAGATGAACCCATTTCAACTCACCAGTGTAGAAACTATTTGCTTTGCGTAAACTTTAGAGTCAGATCATTTTGATTTATTCTTGAAATTAACAGATGGTGGTACACGCAATTTTTCTGCATAGTTTGGTTAACGGAGAGAGAAGTGTGCGCATGTGTGTATATTTATATAACTGTATTTATATACAATTAAGTATGTGCATATGTTTATATACTTGTATGTATAGGATTCACTCTGAACCTAATTAACCAATCATTATGAATTTTGGAACACAGCTGCGAGACGTAAGCATAAGTAATGTGGGCTATATTTAGTTTTATTTAATGTTATGCAAAAAGGGGCAAAGACTTTATGAGAATTCAGATACTTCCGATTTTTGTGAAATTTTAATAATAAGCAATTAAACCTCAATTAATAAATATTTCCAAAATTTTATTTTAAACGTTTTTTTTTTAATAGAAATCGCTTCAGACAAGGCACGAAGCCACTTGATGTAAGGAGCTAAGAAAAAAATTACTTTAAAGTCAAAAACTAGTCAATGATAAGTGTTAGATGAACAGATTCAGAACCAGAAAACAGCAATTTTTTCCCTTTTGTCAGAAACATCGCTTTTGGAATGTGAGGACTAAAGGACAAAATAGGGGAAGCAGGAGTTACGAGGCTGCCAAAAGTAAACTTAAGGTCCACTTTCTCCTCTTTTAGGGGCATAATATGGGCACAACCTCCCATTTGCATTCAATTCGATCCATAGTCATTAGACACCAATTAAACAAGATTTTTTGAATTTCAATTTTCTTCTTAAGACCCCTTAAGCTTAAGCCTTAAATATTAGACATTTTCTAGAATCAAAATCATGTAATGCATTTTTATCAAAATTGGAATAAGGATTCTAGACAAAAAAAAAAATTTGAATAAATGTTGTAGACATGAGGTTTAGTAGCATTGTATTTTGATTTTAATCTTCATAAGGGGACATAAAAGTGGTGCAAAACTGTTTTGTTCGAGAGACTTAATTTTACCCGTCCTGGGACGTGTATTCTTCTAGTATATATAACTTCACACATTATCCATTTGCCACTGGTTACATTTCTTACCCATTGGGGGTAAGGCTTTCTTCTGTAACCAGAAATGTTTGCTGTTCTTATCAGCTGGGCATTGAAATAAAATCCAACAAAATCAGTTAGTTTAACGCGACTATGAAACTTATGTAGTCACGTGACATGAAAGAGGGATACACAGAAGAAGAAGAAGGAAAAAAAGAAAAGGAAGAAGGAAAATAAAGGAAGAAGAAGGAAAAAAGAAAAGGAAGGAAAAAAGAAGGGAAAAAAAAAGGAAGAAGAAGGAAAAAAAGGAAGAAGAAGAAGAAGGAAAAAAAGGAAGAAGAAGAAGAAAAAGAAGAAGAGGAAGAAGTTGCTTCTTTCTCTCCCCCCCTCCACCCTTATAATCTTTCTCATTATCCAGCCTTTATCAGTTTTCACTTCACCGGTGTTTATTTTCTTACCTCCAACATAAACTGGTTCCTTGTTTTCGTTGGTTACCCCCAGCCATTCTAGTAGAGGAGGTCAGGGTGGTGGGTGGCATAATGGTTACCAACCATGGCTGTTGGATTTGGTTCAAGTTCAAGTCCTATCAGATTTGTTAGATTTATTTATGCAATCCTTGGAAAAGGCATGAACCCACACGTCCCTTTAGCTCTGGCTAAAAAAAAACAACTGCCGAAAGTTTAGATATGCACATATGCAATGAACTATCCACAGTTGTTTTTTGCAGCCCCAAAAAGTGGCACAAAATGATCTAAAGGTTGACTGAAATCAAGTGACCAATCAAAAACAATGCCTATGTTGACAAAATGCATAAACAATTCACTTGAATTACTCTCGGAACAGATTTGCTGATGCTACTTTTCGATAGGCTATACTCGTCACTAAAACAGGGTAAAAAAACTTTATCTAATATATAAAGTAGAGACGTTTTTTCCCCTGTACCTTCTCGGAGTATAGGAAAATAACCATCTACAAAACAGGCTACTAAACTCACCGCTATACTACACTTATTCACTCGAGCGTGTTTTAGTAAAGTTGTTATTATTTTTTCCAACCTAACACTCAATATTACATTTGGCCCACCATCAACGTCTCTCCGAAAAACCAACTCCATATAGGTGGTAGCAAAGACTTTTCCCCCTAACAATTGTGTACTGTGACTACACTCATCGACACCGGGAAGTAATAACACAGTTTACTTTTCACAAAACAGTCCGTCCTTATTTATTATTTGCCTGGTATTAATTTACTACATAATATAAAACAATACGCAAACAAATAATGACCGCTCCCGTTGAATCCTATGATATTCCACGAATATCAGATTACGTTTTATTTCCACATTTACATTCATTCCGGAATCAAGCAATAACATTAACGAACACAGTTCCTGCAACATTTATTCTTCAAATATGGCGGCTACAATTCCTTCATTGAATCGACCTCCTACTTAATTCAATAGCCGCCAAGATGCTGTTAGACACCGACACATTTATATTTTCAAAATCATATACCTTTAACCCTTCCCAAATAAATGACATAAACCGTGTCATTGTTGAACTTTACTTTTCGCTGCCAGAAGCTGCCAGTAAACAAGCTTACGTTAACTAGCATATTTTCACATACATTTTTCAAGTAGTAACTGTGGCGTAATGGTTAAGAATGGAGGTTTCATTATCGCCAGTATCGGCGTTCGATCCCATTCTGCTCTAAACCATTTTCTTTTCTTTTTTTTTAATTTAAAAACTTCACCAACACGGTAGAAGGGGGGGGGGAAACAATAGGCGGTTTCTTTTTTATTCAATAGGTAGTACTTTCTCCCGCGCAACGCCGGGCGACGGGTTCCGCTAGTTATAAATATAAAACAATTTGGAAATTCTAAAAGAAAAATAAACGTGTTTAAACTTTCAGAAATATTTGATTGAAAAAAATTTTTAACTTTGTCATTGCCGTCAATAAAAATTGATCGAATAACGCAAATAATTACAAAATTACAAAAATCATAGAATAAATAAAATAGCATTATAAAACTGTCACATAATCCGGTGACAATATGTAAACATTTAATTGTAAAAAGTCATTTAATCGTTAATACTTCAATCAACTCAAAATCATGCCTCGTCTTCTGGCTGGTATTGTCATTGCGTGTGTGTGTTGTCTCCTCCGAGGAGTGAGGTCATTTTGTTAGCTGCAATCAATAGCCATCAGACAGGCTTCCCACACTAATTATTCACTTAAGTAATTCAACAAGATGAATGATTTATTTGCCATGATCGTCCAGTAAGCTGTAAGATCAACGAGAGAGAGAGAGAGAGACTTCCATTACTATGTAAGCGCATTATTATCATGATACCAAACCATTTTTAATATGTCTTATCCCAACTGAGGCTTCCACAAAGACTGATCAACCTAATGCGCCTTAAAATCTTACATAATACTAACATGTCTAAAGAAACTGCTGTGGCATAGTAGGAGCACCCCTACAAGAATGGACTCAACCAATGCCATATAAGCAAGCGGATCTAGTCGACAGCAGGAGGAAGCCGAGTTGGATAAGCACTTACTGTATTGTAAAACTTTCCTGAAGAATAAATACTGTGTTTAATTTACAACATTTACAATAGATATGCTATCCCTCCAAAAAAGTCACTTGGATCTCAGGGAGAGTCAAATTAAGATTATTTGTGGTGAGTTTTCAGCTCGTATTGGAACTGGCTTGAAATTTGAATGTGATGTACGATACATGAGTAAAAGGACATTACAGTTTGACATGATGCTGCAAAATTGGTTTGAAGTTGAGATGAGTTAGAGGAGGGCACAGGGGAAGAGAGAAAGAGGGATCTGCTTTTGGTCATTAGGCTATAATGGTCTACAACAAGTATTGTGCAGATTATAAAGTCTACGTAAATTTCTGGGAAAGTATTTTGCTGCTGCTTTCTTCACTGGATGACCCATAAACACTAAGCAATCGGCCAATCAAATCCAGTCATGCCAACAGATACAAGTCTGCATTCATTTATATCCATTGAGTTTATCGTTTTCCTATAAAGATTTTATCGTTTTCCTATAAAGATTTTATTGTTTTCCTATAAAGATTTTATCGTTTTCCTATAAAGATTTTATCGTTTTCCTATAAAGATGTTATTGTTTTCCTATAGAGATTTTATCGTTTTCCTAGAAAGATTTTATCGTTTTCCTATAAAGATTTTATCGTTTTCCTATAAAGATTTTATTGTTTTCCTATAAAGATTTTATCGTTTTCCTATAAAGATTTTATCGTTTTCCTATAAAGATTTTATTGTTTTCCTATAAAGATTTTATCGTTTTCCTATAAAGATTTTATCGTTTTCCTATAAAGATTTTATTGTTTTCCTATAAAGATTTTATCGTTTTCCTATAAAGATTTTATCGTTTTCCTATAAAGGAAACTGCTCTGGGGTTTTAATAGTCTATAACAGGTATTATGCAGATTATAAGTTCTACCTTTATTGCTGGCATTAATAACGAAAACTATTTCAGATATATTTTACTGAGGATAATGCTAATAGGATATTTTTTTTCATGTTCAATAAAACTAAGGTTCAAATTATAAATAGCGTTAACTGATAAATGAATGTAAGCAAAAGACATGGTGGGTTGATGAATTATTGGTGAAATTAGATGATCCTGCAAAATGGTTAATCCAGCAAAGCTCTGAAACGATCGGTGTTACATTTGTATTAACTGCAAACATAAAATGTATTGTTCATAAAACACACAACATTGTTTTTCATAATTTAATATGAAACTTTACTAAATTTCCTTAATTTGATTTAATATGATATGTTTTTGTATTTAAATTTGAAGTCGTCGGGAAGTGATCGAAAGAAAGGCTGATGATGAGATGGGCAGACACCCTGCACGATGATCTCCATAAAATCAGCCTTCAACTGGACAAAACCCGTAATCGTGCCAAGTGGAGGCAAAAAATCCATTATTGCAAACCCAACCGCAGCTCAGGATTAACGAAAAAAAAAAAAAAGAAAAAGATTGTGTCTCGAGACGTGTTTATTTACCACAAAGTCAGGGGGGGGGGTTTGAAAAGCTAGCACATTAGCTGAAGTGCACTATGGCCTACAAAAAATGCTTGAGCATCCTCATTGGCATTCCTTGGTAAGGGCGCTTCAGGCGATTAGCAATAAACTAACCTCTTATGAGGGAGAAGCTAAAGCATGGAAGGGTGGACCTCCTCGGACTGAACAGAAACATACCACAGCCCGACAGCCACAAAAGCCACTGTCGGACTGACTTCTTCTCCAGAATATATCCAAGAAGTACTCATGATTTGATCAGAAACTTAACTAAATTTCCTCAATTTGATTAAAAATAATGCATTTTCCTATCAGCCTGATGAATGTAAGCGTTGATAGTGCAGATATTGTTTGTAATGTTCATTTGCTGCATTTGAACGTGTTTGTTACGTGTTTCAATTTAAGTATGTTTCATGATTTCTTTACTTTGATAGGTCGATATATTTCTTTAATTTGATAGGTCGATATAGTTCTTTAATTTGATAGGTCGATATAGTTCTTTACTTTGATAGGTCGATATAGTTCTTTAATTTGATAGGTCGATATATTTCTTTAATTTGATAGGTCGATATAGTTCTTTACTTTGATAGGTCGATATAGTTCTTTAATTTGATAGGTCGATATATTTCTTTAATTTGATAGGTCGATATAGTTCTTTAATTTGATAGGTCGATATAGTTCTTTAATTTGATAGGTCGATATAGTTCTTTAATTTGATAGGTCGATATAGTTCTTTAATTTGATAGGTCGATATAGTTCTTTAATTTGATAGGTCGATATAGTTCTTTAATTTGATAGGTCGATATAGTTCTTTAATTTGATAGGTCGATATAGTTCTTTAATTTGATAGGTCGATATATTTCTTCATACGCGTTATGCACTCCGCACTTCGCACTTCTTTTAGATACAATTAGCACCTTTTTCCGAGGCTGCTGAAAAATAACACACAATATTTCAGATATACATTTATTTTAATTGCGCTAAAGTTAATAGGATTTATTTTGAAGGTTAAATAAAACTAACTTTAAAATTATAAACGAATAGTTGTGGAAACTGTTTTATGGTGAAAGGAAATGCTTTAACGCGTCTTTTTTGTCGTACGCCGATAAATATGCGTTGCACTGCTTTCCCAGTTTCGATGCTTTTATTGAAAAATCTACCAAACAAATAAACGAGCCGAGTGCAAATACACAAATGAATTCCCTTTTTGTAACGTCTGTCTTTGGTTTCCCATTTCGTTTTTGTCATCAAAGAACGCTGAAAAGGGCTTCACTTAAACAAATATACACATTATAACGGTACACACTTGTGTGGCACTTCCATCTTATTAGATAAATTGCAGGCATTTTCAAGATGTTCCATACGACAAGTACAAAAAGAGATGTTCACTTTGAAATTTATCACAAGACATTTTACAGTTTGCCTACTTCACAGTTAATGTTAAATGGACACGTCTAAGCTAAGATAATGTCTGCATATATATATATATATATATATATATATATATATATATATATATATATATATATTTAATTGAAAATACAAAGATTAATATTTTATCTTAATCTTAGATCCAATATTTATTAATTCATCAAGTGTTCAAGCAAGGAATATAAAAATTAAAATTTTATCTTTAATCCATGGATTTTCAAAGATAAATAAGTTATTCTAGATCCTATCGTGATAAGGGAATGCTCGATATTATAGATAAAGCATTAATATAAGAAAAAATGAAATGATGAAAAAATATTTGGACAATTTACAAGATTCATCAAGTGTTCAAGCAAGAAAATTTTAATTTTTTATTTTGATTCTCTTTGCTTGAGCACTTGATTAATTAATAAATATTGTAAATTGTCCAATTTTATTTTCATTATTTCATTTTATCTAATATATAAAATAGAGACGATTTTTCCCCTGTACCTTCTCGGAGAATAGGAAAATAACCACATGCATCACAGGCTACAAAACTCATCATTATATGACACTTATTCACTCGAGCGTGTTTTAGTAAATTTGTTATTATTTTCTTCTACCTAACACTAAATATTATATTTGGCCCACCATCAACGTCTCTCCGAAAAACCAACTCCATATAGGTGGTAGCAAAACTTTTCTCCCTAACAATTATGTACTGTCACTCTACTCATCGACACCGGGAACTAATAAGCACAGTTTAATTTTCAGAAAACACCGGTTCTTATTATTTGCCTGCTATTAATTTACTACATGATATAAAGCAATACGCAAAGAATTAATGACCGCTCCCGTTCACTACGATGATTTTCCGCGAATATCAGATTACGTTATTCCTAATTCTACCTATGACTTCTACATTTATACTCATTCCAGAATTAAGCGAATGAAATTAACGAACACAGTTCCTGCAACATTTATTCATTTAACATGGCGGCTCCAATTTCTTCATCGAATCGACATCCTATTTAATTCAATAATTGCCAAGATACTGGTAGACCGCGATACATTTACATTTTCAAAATCATACAGCTTTAACACGCATATTATAGTAAAAATTGCCCAAATAAATGACCTAAACCGTGTCATTGTTGAACTTTATATGTGGTCGGCAGAAGCTGCCAATAAACAAGCTTAGCTTAATTCGCCTATTTTCACATGTATTTTTAACTCGAAACCGTAGCGCAATCGTTAAGGAGGGAGGTTTCATGATCGCCATTTTCAGCGTTCGATCCCATTCTATTCTAACACTTTTTCTTTTTTTTTTTAAATTTAAAACATTCACCAAAACGGTAGAGGTGGGGGGGGGGGGAAGAACAATAGACCGTTTCTTTTTTATTTGATGTCATGCAATAGGTAGTACTTTCTCCCGTTCAACGCCGGGCGACGGGTTCCGCTAGTATATCTATAAAATTCAGAGTTCGAAAATCAGATAAAACCATTGAAATACCAAATGATCGTGATCGAAGTTCAGCTGGTGCAGTCCAGTAATATATATGGATAATATATATATACGAATAATTATTCAAAGCTCTTGTTAGATTGAACACTGTAAGTAAGTTAACAAGCCGTTATTTATAGCTTAATGCAATACTCTAGGCTCAACATATTGAGTTCTCTTGATGTCTTTCTGATATGGCCGCTGAATTTGCCATGTAGACGTTAATTTACTCTCCCATTACTACAGCAATGCATGGTGGGCATATCGGTACGCACTCCGACTACTGAGTAAAATATGACTGCAGTGCCTAGTGTGGCGACTAAGGCAAAAAAAACTCTGAATGATAGTTACTAATATGGTGTCAAAAACCTTGATGGTGATATATATATATATATATATGTGTGTGTGATGTCGGGACATGGTAAGTAGGTGATACATTCTTCAAAGGCGGTGGGGGCATCACTTAATGTCTCCTCACATGATCCAAGCAGATCATTTTTCCCCCTCATCCCATGTGTGTGCCTTCAATATAAAATAAAATTATTTTCTGTATCCTTCATTTTCTGAAGACGTTCCCCACGAACAAAACCGGTCAAAAAAATCTCTTGTTTTTGTTTTTCTCCTGCATTTTGACTTGTTTTCCGTCTGTCATCTTTTCACACATTTTGTCCATCACGACACTTCATTTTTCATGAACTATCGTGTACCTTACCCCATATATATATATATATATATATATATATCATAAATGTATTAAGAAGACTGGATGCAATGCAGAGAGCCGGATTGATGAGAAGCTGGAAAGAACAGAAATAAACACTCGAAGGAGAGGACTTACAACTATCTATTTCTTTTTCTTTTCAATCTTACATAAACAGCAAGTATGGTGTTTGCTGTGTGTGATGTCCGGATGATGATTAGAAATCATTTGATATTTCAAGAAAATCTTTCCCTTGTCAAAAATAGATGCAAAAGAAAAAGTCCGACTGTGTGGAATTCACAAAGATGGATGCCAGAAAGTAGAAAAGAAAACAAGTCAATACCGCAGATGGGATGGGTATACTGCAGCAAATAATAAATCAATAAATTTTAAAATTCTATCCTACACATAAGATATGGTGTCCAAAACTAAGTGTGTAATATTAAATTAATTAACTCGGTATTATATAGTCAGTAAATATTCTTCGTTTGTAATATTTATTTTATTTGTTTATGTATTTTTTTATATAAAAATCTTATTTATTTATATTTTTTTAATTAAATTTTCTTTCGATTATCTTATATTTTAGGTTTTCTTAAATTAAATTATAGAATTAATGAAATCCGTTACTAATCAAAGGCATTTATAGCCTACATCCAAGTTTGACCTAGGTTTCGGTGAAGCTAATTGAATTTAGATTTTAACCGTAAAACAATAAAGGTGCAAGGGAGATAACCTTGACTGAGACTTAATCAAATGTTTGGATATCAGAATTCAAACTTCCAATTTCAAATTTTGGTATTAAGTTTTTTATTTTTATTTTAAAATTTGATTTTAATCCAACATATATTTAATATCATGTCAGACTTGAAACAGGAGTCTGTGGTTTTAGGGGACACATGCTTGGAATTAATTCTATGGATTCAGTCGATAAAAGTCTACGCATTAATTGTACATCACAGAGTTAAAGGCAATTTATTTTTATTTTGAATTTTAATCTTTTATTTTTTATTAATCCGTTGGGAATTAGTTCCTAGACTGAAGATTGCGTTAGCATGAAACATCGATGTCTCTAGGTATTTAAATATTTAATATTTATTTATAAAAATATTATTGTTTATCAGCCCCCTCCCACGGAGGCTGGGCACTTTTCGAGAAGCTTTAATAACAAGCAGTACAAATAGCTATATGCATGGTCTGACGTTTCGTAGATCACTCTTATCTGCTTGGTAAGTAGTCGCCGAATTCCGCTATTTACAGTTAAAATTCCTCTCTATTTACTAACTGGTTGACAATGGCCTGCGGGTAAGATCTCCGACTACGAATCAATGACGATTTGTGTTCGGTGTTCGCGCCCACCGACCGTTGGGAATTAGTTCCTAGACTGAAGATTGCGTTAGCATGAAACATCGATGTCTCTAGGTATTTAAATATTTAATATTTATTTATAAAAATATTATTGTATACATATATATATATATATAATTTTTTTTTATTAATATATATATATATATATAAGTTTTTTTTTTTATTAATATATATTTTTAAAATTTAATTAAATTTTTTTTTAGATGTGGGGGGTAAATTGATTAATTCATTAGTTAATACAGGGAATGGGGGGGAATTACTGTAATCGGACAATAAGAGTAAATTAAATTAGGGTTTTCCGCTGTTAGGGTTGGTTACTCCTCCTGTGACAGAGAGTATATTGAGATAAATATTTAGATGGGGGACTACTTAATTATTACATTGGATGGAGATGGATTACTGTAATGGGACAATAAGAGTAAAATAAAATAATAAGAAGAATAAGATAGGGGTGTCCTAACTGTTAGGGGTTGGTTAATCCTCCTGTGACGGAAATTGAAGCAGTTTCATTGGAAAACAGGTCAGAGAGTGAATTGGATCACAATTGGTGTAAAAATATAAAACAAGTAAATGGTGTGTGTGGCTGGGTAGGTGTAGAACATCTGTGTTATTGATGTCTATAGTAGAAGGGTAGTAGGAAGTGGCCCAAAATAGAAGTTCAGCTGGTGCAGTCCAGTATTCATTAATATCATTTTAGTTTAAATTTTTAAATTTAAAGAAATGATAATGTGTAAGTTACTAAGATATAGAGAAAAACAAAACAAGGAAGATTATTACAATGGAGATAATTTTAAATAATGAGATTTTAGGTCATTATTTTCAAAATGTAAGAGAGATAACTCATATTCTTACCTTAAAGTTAAAATAGGAATTATCTACATTGCATTTGGATCCATTTACGTCATCATTTAAAATTGTCTCCATTGTAATAATATTTCTTGCTGGAATAACTATTTTTTAAAAGAAACTGAAGCAAATGAAATTTTTTATAGTATAAATAACATGCTGTAAGGATAAAAAGGAAGAAATCGAGTCATAATATCGATTTGCCAGATGCATATCTAACATGAACATCCGACAAGACAACTTTATATATTAAATAATAAATTTTTCTTTCCCTTTTTGATCGCTTTTTGTCTACAGTCAGCAAACGACACATTCATCCTTTCTTTATTTTCTTCCTCGCCACTTATTCTTTATCTCCCCCTCTTAAGAAGTAATTCTATCGCAATCTTGTGGAAAAAGCATCTTTCGAGGAGGAAGATAATCTATAGCATCTTTGGTCGATTTCACTTTTGTTAGAACTTTTCCTTTTTTGCAAACTGTTTTGTCTTTTGCTGTGGAGGGTGGCAATTCTTACTTTAATCACTCCCTCAATATGAAATCTCTACCACAGATGGATTGAGTGTGGGTGGCCCATCAGGAATCGGACATAAATAAATAAATATAAAGAAACTTACTTTAGAGTGGGTGTTCAGAATGAAGACTACATTGCAGGCCCAGTAAAACACAAAACACACACACACACATATATATATACATGTATATATATATATATATATATATATATATATATGTATATATGTATATATATATATATATATATATATATATATGAAGAAGAATGGAAAGGAATTAGAGAAGCAAAAGCCAAATCAAAATTCAATTCAATTGCTCAGAGCAAGGTATATTCCGCAAAAAGGCAATTTATTCAAGTTAAATTTTCCTTAAGCCAGGCTTTTCAAAGATCAAAATCTTATCATCAGAGGAAGTCGCTGGGATAGATAAGTTGGCAATGGCCAAGATTTAAAATTTGAAAAAATGAAATAAAAGTTGTAGGGAAAGAAAACGCAGGGCAAAACTCGGATATTGAGCTGTATACTCTTCACAATAGGTTTTACCTCTCCTAAAAGTTCGCTTTTAGTACACCTCTTTATATATATATATATATATATATATATATAGTAATCCACGGATGTTTTATCATTTACAACTCATCAGTGTGGCTAAACGTAGCAAGTATCTACACTAAATTTTGAAACCCGAATGGCTGGTCACATCCGAATGAGATCAGCAACCAAGAACCTTATCCATTGCACTCGCTACTGACTGTATGAGAAATTATGGTGTTATATATTTGTACTTTGTTTACATATATTTTAAAGCATTTTGATTGCATTTTAATAATTTGTCCAAATCCGATTGCATTACAGTTCCATTTGCCACACGGCGTAAGCGGATGGATGTCCCCGAAGTGTTTTTTTTTCGAGTAAACAAATTTACTTTTCTACCTAATTGAAAGGAGAAAAATACATTAAAATATCCTCAGACTTCATAGACGTTTGGCGAACGAATGTCATTTTTCAGTAATTTATTTGATCAAACTTTTTAATTGAAATTTAAAAAATAAACGCTTTTAAAATACTTCAAAACACAAAAATAAATTACGTAGATAGGTAGAAAAGTAACTTTTATTGCGTTTGGTAACAGTTATTTGTTGACTATTTGTTTTTTTTGTTGCGCATCCTTTCTTTCTATTGGTTATTCTTGACAATCGTCAAAAGTGGAAAGTCAATTGGTCAAATAAAAGAATTATATATTCCTGAGAAATTCAAAATGGTTACTTGATGTTTTTTGCTTTTATTATTTAAAGACAAAGAAAAAAAACTTAATGACGATTTAAAAAAAAATATGAATCTATTTTTTTTTTGTAATTTATAAAGCTTTTGTAAATTAAAAAGCTCAGAGGGGGGCGTTTCTTTAATCTGAGAGTATGATATCATGATGAACGATCAGACTTTGCCACCTGAAGAGATCTTAGTTTCTAATAAGTAATGATCGATAACATCGACATGCACGTGTAGCGGCTTTTTGTACATGTCTGTATAAATAAATATATATATATATAATAAAGTTAAGTTATTCAGATTCTTCAAGTTTGTCATCGATACATTCTCTCTTACAAAATCAATATTTCATTCTGAATAGCCAATTACAGAAATTTTGTTGTTTTCTTTACAACAAAAGGATATTCCAATCGATTTCATCAGTAACATATTCTGTCCAGCCCGGTTAATCCTTCAGTAGCTGACAATTCTCAAGATTCATTGTTAATTTTCATTGGATAATCATATGTGTTGATTATCTAATGAATATCTATTTGATGAAATTGAAAATGGTATCATAATTTACTGGCTAAGTTCTAATATACGCGTTAACTCTTTCCTTCAAATTATTAAAATTAAAATAAACTATAAGAATGGCAAAAAACTAAACAAAAAAAATCGTCATTCAAATCTCAAAAATAAAAACTTACTAAAATTTACATTGTTATTAAAATTGTCATTTACACAAACAGAACGTCCTTCATAAGCATCTTGCGCATTCACATTTTTATAATAATAACAGCTTGACATGTCGTCTTATTTGCGAACACTATGAATTTTAAGATGATTTTAAAGGCTGTCACGTAGAAAACATGCACAGACATGTACACGTGCAGCTGTCATATTATTGCATTAATATAGACATTGTGCATTTTCTTAAAATTAGCAACAATCATAACCCTGCAATATGAATGGGTATTTATACCTGAAAAGTTATTCCACAGGGATATTTCAAAAAGTAGATCTTTTTACTAATAGATTTTTTTTTATAATAGAGTAATATGGTTGTTTTGTTTTACGGCGTATCAACCCTTTTCGGGTTATTTAATGTCGAATCAGATTATTTTGGTAAAAGTTTTTATGCTTCAAGTTCTTTTTATCTTTATATCTTCCAATGTTTATTCATGGCGTTTCGTTTCGTTTCGTTTTGTTTTGTTTTGTTTCGTTTCGTTTGTAGAGGAAAATTGTTTTTTTTGTTTTTGGCTTTGCAGAACATGATTGAGTTTTGCAAAGGGGAAGGAAATAAGCAAAAACAGTAACATCAATGTTTGGTGCATTTTTCGTCAGGAAGCCGGTATTTTCAGATAGCCTGATCTGGTAGCACAAGTTAGAGTAATATGTTTTCGGATCAAGTTTCCAGATCAGATTAAGAACAACAGCATAGTATACCATTTTAAGATGCAACCAGATACATTCAGAAATAACGGGGAAAAAGAATTAAGAGGGCATTTTTGGGAACTATCGAATGAAATATTTAAGATTATTTTATCTGTATATTGATGTTGCATTAATAGTGTAAATGTATGATCAAGGTTTTACGGCTTTTATGAAAAAAACAAACTTGTCTTCGGTAATTCACAGTTCTTCATATCGCCCACACTGAGGATTGAACCTTCAACCGACTGTCACTTAGAACTGAATTATACTTAATACTATATCCACTGCACCATGGGTCCCGCAAATTAAAAAAAGCAGAGGGTGGGGTACTGCGTCATTAAATGTCATGTTCTTTTGTTTTGGTATTACTTTCGGTTTTCATTATTTTATTGCAAGTTTCCCCGAATTAAACCGGGGTTAACCTTTAGAAGTTAGGAGTTTAAAAATATTAACAGCGAGTGTGGAAAAGTGTAAAAATTTAACATGTGATCCGGATGATAAGTATTCACATTGTCGCATATTCCATGTTAAAAACAGCATGCAAATAGAATGAAGTTAAATATGCTATGGTTTTAGATACTGTGATAATTTGACTTGGTGGGTTTTAGGTGTCAATTGAGTTATCTCCTCTTTGTAGATTGGCGGTTTGGAGACTCTAAGCATAGATGGCTCTGGTTGGTAGGCAATTTGTATAGGGGGTAGGTTTATTAGTATGAAAACTAATCTTCTGAAAGTGAAGAATTCATTTGATCTTTGGCAGCAGAGAGTGAACAGTAAGCAGAACTTTCACACACAAATGTTAAAATGCAGAGTTTAAAACACGGCTCTAAGTCTACAGACAGTTTGGAGTCGCTGTGTACACAATGTAATAACGTATTGTCAATGTTTTGGGAGGTGACTTTTGGAAAAGTTTTGGAATTTTTCTTCAAATGAAAAACATTTCTTTAATGTTTCACAGAAAACAGAAATTATAAAAATTCAAATCGGTTTCGGTTTAGTGATCATCATATGAAAATCGATTTTATAAAATTATTTTCAAATCTTGGGTCACGCCGCCATGTTGGTTTTTTGTTTGAATATTACTTTAAATACGGTGAATAGCTAATATTTGTGTATGAAAGTACTGCTTGTAGAGCATTTGGAATGCTGCCTTTTTTAATTTGAAAGAAAATCCATCCATGGCAGCTAACTCTGAACTCTTTTCTTCCATATATTTCTTTTGCAAGAATAATGGAAGACTTTTTATTTTGTATTGTACTTGCCATTTTTATTAGAGGTTAGTTTTTATCTAGATTCGTGTTGATTTAATGAATTCTCTTTAGATACAAAATCAGTGACGTGGGAGATTCTCTTCTCACGCTTTGTGCTTTACAAACGGACAAATGTCACAGTTGATTTTCTTTTTTTCATATTAGCGCTAATGAGAATGAAAAGGAAAACTATAAAAGGTATTGTAAAACAGAGAGAAAATTGCTGGAACTAACTCTGAAACTGGTTATTATGTGTACTCAATGGGAAAGGTCAACGGACATAACACTAACAGCATTCATTTGACCTGCTATGAATAAACTATAAAACTTATTGCACTATAAAAGCTATTGTCAATAGAGAGACTTCGGATAGTGTGGATCTTTGAAACTACATACATTCAAATCAGTTTTGATTTTACTGATCATCATATGAAACCGGTTTTATGGTGTTACATTTCAATCAAAAATCTTACAGAAAAAACTGAGGTTGAATCTTCGTTTGGTCTATACTGAGTGGTTTGTGTACGGACAATTTGGAGTCGCTGTGTACACAGTGTAATAACGTGTTGTCAATGTTTTGTTGGTGTTTAACACAACACCCTCACCTTGCAAACAGATTCTTTTCACAACAGCTTTGACCAGCTGTTGTTCTTTGTTTTGGATGAGGTGCCCCCCCCCCCCCCCCCACAAATAGAAACCCTTAGAATTCTTCTTGACAATGTTCAAAATGGAGGAAAAACTGTTCAGGAGAATTAATACCCTTGTTATGCTCGTTAGGGACACACCTATTAAAATCCAAATAGAGTTTAAAACACAGCTCTAAGTGTGCGGCAAATGTTACCATTAGCTAATTGTGATGCTTATTCAAGAGGCGCGACCCACCTGTGTCCCTGTCGCCGTCTTTCTGGTTAAATCGCTGGTGATCCTTGTTTCAGCGGATCAGATTTCTTGAACTTTTCTTTTCAGCTTTTATTTCTTACATCTCTTTTGAAAGTTCCGCTTTTCTATTTTTTATTTTTGTAACCATGTTTAAGTCATTTAAGTCATTTAGAAACTGTTAGCAAATTTTCCAGGCTATTCATTTCAAATTTGTTTTAAAAAATACCTCCATGTTTTGTGTTTTTTTCTTATTCCTTATGTTGAATGTCTGTTTTATTTGTTTCTTTCAAAGCAAAGTATCCAATTCGTTTGCCGAAGGTTTCATTGATGTTTCCTTCACGTTGTAAAGCTGTTGAAGTAGGGGAAGCAGACACTGCTGTACAAAAACTGAAAGGCAATGAAATCGTAATCGCCAGGCAAGAACAAGGAAAAGCAAGAGTATAAGGCAAGAACAAGGAAAAGCGAGAGTATAAGGCAAGAACAAAGAAAAAGCAAGAGTATAAGGCAAGAACAAGGAAAAGCAAGAGTATAAGGCAAGAACAAGGAAAAGCAAGAGTATAAGGCAAGAACAAGGAAAAACAAGAGTATAAGGCAAGAACAAGGAAAAACAAGAGTATAAGGCAAGAACAAGGAAAAACAAGAGTATAAGGCAAGAACAAGGAAAAGCAAGAGTATAAGGCAAGAAGTAGGTCAACATAACAACAAAATAAATCGTCAATAAAATTCAAAATCCTTTCTGCAATCCAACCATATTTGGTACAAATAAACTTCAGTTTATGCCTGACTTGTCCACCAAGTTTCAGTTAGGAATGTCTAACAGTCTTTGTTTTATCGTTGTTCAATTGTAATCTGGATACAACATGCAAAATTGTCAATAACTCTGACACACTCATCTCTTGGTGCTTCCCTTATTGTAGCTATGATGGTCGTCTTCAGTTTAGGAATAGTCTGGGGATTGTTTTGATAGATATTATTTTTGAAATAACCCCACAGATAAAAGTTTAAGAAGTAAAGGTCCGGTGAGTGTGAAGCTCATTCAGGATCACATCTCATACTGATGAGACGATCACAAAAGTGTTACCGCAGCCATGGGAACGGTGGAGGTCTTGGACTGCCAAAAGTGTTCAAGTTGGTAAAGGATAGGCATCCAGCCGTAAAACTGCCTTAAATACAATGTCTAATCGAAATACAGCAGGAAAAAAGAAAGGCAGTGCCAGTAGCACTAATGCTGCTGGTAATGTCTTGGGCTTCGTAGATCCCAGGATGCGTGGATCTTCAGGGCCTATGGATTCCATCAAGCCTTGCCAAAGACAGGAGTGGAGAGGAAGACTTAGATTTCAAGACTAGACAATCAGGCCCCACCCTCATCAGAGGATTAATTGTGGCCTGATTCAACAAATAAACCGGTTGATGATGATGATGATGATGATGATGATTCCAATGAAATTTAATACAATAAAAATGAATAACTAAGCTAATTAGTTGTAATGACAAACGACTGCAACAGAAGATTCGAGAAAACTTTATTCTGCTTAAAATAACTGGCATACATGTAGTGAGATTTGATACGTTTCTACTTAACTAAAGAGTTCTCCAAAAAGGGAGGTAATCATAAAATAAGGGAGGTTACTCTCGATTTTTGATTATATTAGTGTTGCCTGTGGTACAATGGATGACCTACTTGTTAAGTTAGAGACTTGAAGTTAAGTTAAATAAAAATGCGTTTTAAAAGCAAATTCAATGATATTTGCTTAAAACATTATTTTGCAAAGTACTCAATGCTATAAATAAAAAAATATATATAATAGCTGATATAATTCTTAAAGTTACAACTCACCCTGGTGTACCTCCCAAAAGAAACTTTCATTTTCAGTGCAGAAATATATGCATTAATCCAAGCACTTAGTCTCCAACAACAAAAATCACAAATATATCTTTTCAGACTCTCAATCTGCTCTAATTGCAATCAAAAATACAAAGATAGACAATCCTCTAATTGCAATTAAACAGCCAAAAAGAAATTAGTTTCTGCTGGATACGAATCCACACCGGAAATATCAAAGGGAATGAATTAGCCGATTCGACAGCAAAAACCGCATTAAACATCCCAACTGATCTACATTTTGAAATCCCCAATTCAGACCTTAAAAAAACATCGATACATACACAATGGAAAAATGGCAAACTTACTGGAATTCATTTCCTAACAACAAACTATACGAAATAATGGCAAAAATTTTTACCAAACTAAAAAACATGAAAAAGTCACACTAGCAAGAATAAAAATAGGCCATACACATTTAACCCAGTCAAATCTCGCGAGAAAAGAAAACCAACCCATTTGTACACCACGTCAAACCGCACTCGCTGGCAATTAAACACATTTTAACTGTAGCAACAAGTAATAACTTCTATAAAGAAAAAAAATATTAAAGACCTTTTGGAAAAAGAATACTTTTAAAGACCTTTTGGAAAAAAAAAATATTAAAGACCTTTTGGAAAAAAAAAATATTAAAGACCTTTTTGAAAAAAAAATATTAAAGACCTTTTTGAAAAAAAAATATTAAAGACCTTTTTGAAAAAAAAATATTAAAGACCTTTTTGAAAAAAAAAAATATTAAAGACCTTTTGGAAAAAAAAAATATTAAAGACCTTTTGGAAAAAAAAAATATTAAAGACCTTTTTGAAAAAAAAATATTAAAGACCTTTTTGAAAAAAAATATTAAAGACCTTTTTGAAAAAAAAATATTAAAGACCTTTTTGAAAAAAAAAAATATTAAAGACCTTTTTGAAAAAAAAAATATTAAAGACCTTTTGGAAAAAAAAATATTAAAGACCTTTTTGAAAAAGAATACTTTTAAAGACCTTTTGGGAAAAAAATATTAAAGACCTTTTGGAAGAAAATATATTAAAGACCTTTTGGAAAAAAAAACTATTAAAGACCTTTTGGAAAAAAAAAATTAAATACCTTTCGGAAAAAAAAAATTACAGACCTTTTTGAAAAGAAAAATATTAAAGACCTTTTTGAAAAAAAAACTATTAAAGACCTTTTGGAAAAAAAAACTATTAAAGACCTTTTGGAAAAAATAAAATTAAATACTTTTCGGAAAAAAAAAATTAAAGACCTTTTTGAAAAGAAAAATATTAAAGACCTTTTTGAAAAAAAAAACTATTAAAGACCTTTTGGAAAAAAAAAACTACCCCCTCTCCGCATCATACTTTCATACTTCAAAAAAAAAAAGAAAAATCGGTCTCTACCAAAAAATTTTAAAAAACATATTACTTATATATTAATTAAAGCATGAAACCACTTGATGTAAAAGGCTAAAAAAAAATTCTATTTCAAGGTCAAAAAACAGCAGCCAATGATAAGTGTTAGATGGATAGATTCCAACCCAGAAAACGGTAATTCTTCCCCCTGTTTCAGAAACGTCGCTCATGAAATGTGAAGACTAAAGGACAAAATAAGGGAAGCAAGAGTTATGAGGCTGCCGGAAGTAAACCCATGGCCCACTTTCTACTTTCCTAAATTTTTACGGCATGTCAATCCTTTGGGTTATTTTATGCCAAATACTTATGGGTTTCGGGGTGTTCCCCCTTTTGCTTTAGTTGATATATAAGTAATATGTTGATATATAAGTGAAATGTTTTAAAAATTTTTTTTAGGTGAGACCGATTTTTTAAAAGTATGATGTGGGGGGGGGATTTTATATTCCCCAAAAATCTTTGATATTTTATTTCCCTTGTAGAAGTTATTTCTTTATAGAAGTTATTTCTTGTTTGTACTCTCCTTAAGTGTTTATAATGGACTATTCCAATATCTTATTCTGTTCTTTCTTTATTGCATTTGACTTTTTGGTGCTGTGATAGATGACGCGCCTGATTTCCGTGACTTCGTGTCGGCAACGATCGGCCAGGTTGCGGAAGCGCCCGAGAGTTGCCGAGACGAAAACGCCAAACGTTAATGGAAGACTTACAGACGATAATATAAGGCGAATAAATTCAAAGAAAAAATACATAGATAAAAAGATTAAAAAACAAACAAACTGTAGGGTGTGTGTGGGGGGTGGATCAAATGAACCATTTTCAATCAAATGTGTAGAAAAAAATTTTTTTTGGAAGCGCCCGAGAGTTGCCGAGACGAAAACGCCAAACGTTAATGGAAGACTTACAGACGATAATATAAGGCGAATAAATTCAAAGAAAAAATACATAGATAAAAAGATTAAAAAACAAACAAACTGTAGGGTGTGTGTGGGGGGTGGATCAAATGAACCATTTTCAATCAAATGTGTAGAAAAAAATTTTTTTTTGAAGGACGGAGGGATTTGTCAATGTTTCTTTTTCAATTGTTTCGCTGTTTTTCTTTTTTTTTTTATAACATAAAAGAAAGAAAAATGGGTTAGGGTTTAGGATTAGGGCTCCCGTTCTTAGCAATAGCCAAGCCCTGCATTCAAACTGCCAAGCTCTAACTGGAAGACTGGCAGACGATAATATAAGACGAATAAATTCAAAGAAAAAATACATAGATTAAAATCATTTTTTTTTGTGAAAATAATGTTTTTTTGTTTTTTTTTTGGGGGGGGGGTAAAATTTTGTCAATGTTTTTATGAGATAAAAAAGAAAAAATTATATTATTCTGTCAGCGCTCGGGCGCTTCCGCGACCTGGCCGATCGTTGTCGACGCAAAATCACGGAAATCAGGCACGTCATCTATAACAGTACCGACTTTTTAACATATATATATATATATATATATATATATATATATATAGTGCATCATCTACTAGTCTCTCCCCCCTTGACAAAGTCCAAAAAAGAGTCGCCACCATAATAGGTCCCTCACTGTCAGATAAGCTCCAGCCCCTGTCCCATCGCCGCAATGTAGCATCCTTGTGCTTGTTTTACAAATACTTCAATGGATTATGCTCCGATGAGTGTGCTACTCTGGTGCCCCCTCGACGTAAATTCACTAGACTAACTCGACATTTTACTAAATCTGATTCATTCATTGTGGAGGTCCCCAGATGTCGGAGAGCCTTCTACTCAAATAGCTTCTTTCCTCGTGTTGCTGGCCTCTGGAACTCCCTCCCTGCCCCCTGTTTCCCCGACAGTACTGACATGCAGAAATTTAAAACTAATGTAAACAGACATCTCGCTGCTCAGATCCAAATTTAAGCTGAACCACCAATCGTGCTCCCCTTTTCTTTTTTCTCAGTAGCCCCTTACGTTTACAGTGGCGGCCTGCCTTGTTTGGGGCGAATCATGTTAAAAAAAAAAATTATATATATATATATATATATATATATATATATGCGAGAGAGAGTGACATAAACTGTATAAAAAAGAGCATAAACTGAGAGAGGGAGAGGGTAATAGACGGACACTTAATAATAGAAGACTGAATTGGTGAGTAAATTGCAAATTACAGCTAATTAGAGCAATTGGTGAAAATGGATTTTTTTCAAATATAACTCAATCCCAAAATTAAGGAATGTTTTAACATGTATTTTGTGTCATTAATATATATATATATATAAAAAGCCTTAGGGAAACCAACGTTGATTAACTCTGCTTCAGTATAATAATAAAAGATGTGTGTGTAGTACTTTTGTTGTTTGTGCTTTAGCCAACAATATCTCTAATTTGACAAATAATTATATTTCTCAAAACATTTCGCTTATGCATCATTGGCGATGCCCCCCTTAAAACAATACCCGCTTAACCACATAATAATTCATTATATTTTCCGTTGTTATTTTAAACTTTATTAACTCACTTCTTTCCAAATGAAATCTTTTGCTTGAAAGAATGGTCATTTCAGACGATTTAGTCTTCGAGAACCCCCCCCCCCCTCTCCACCAATTTTTTGCTTTTGTTTTACTCCCTGCCCCCCTCCCTCTTTTTTCTATTTTTCTGGAATTGTTTGTGAAGTTGATTAAGACATTCCATTTGTATTGCTTCCCCTTCATGGGACCCAGCTGTAAACTTGTAGGTGATAATAAGTCCATGGATGTGCGGAGGAAGAGGAGGAGAAGGTTCTCCCGTTTTTCTGCTTCTCACAAAGGCATAATTGATTTCAGTAAGTGCCCATTACATGTCATCTTTGTTAGTTAAGTATCACGGGAGGTGAGCGAACCAATTTGGGGATTGGATTGGAAACCTTGATTGCTTTCCGTCGTCATCGGCTTCTTCATTGCCATCTTTTTTCTCTCCTCAACTCTCACCCACCAAAAAAGCACCGAGTCGCAGCAACAATAACCACAACAGTGTTCTTCTTTATTATCAAACCAAAAATAATTATCTACAATTTGTTTTTCATGTCTTCTGGATAGTTAGGGTTGAGGACATGTGTTGCATGGAGAGAAATGATATGAGAATGATACAATGATGACCCGACCCCAGAGGAAGATTAAATATTAACAGTATAGGGGAATGTGTGCAGAACAGGAGACTTCGTTGGTTTGGTAACATCGAAAGAATGGATGAGATTTCTTGGGTTAGTAGATGGTTCGTTGTGGCAGCAGGGTCAGTTGGTAAAGGAAGACCAAGGAAAACATTAGAGGAAGTGATAAAAATGGATTTGAGAGAAAGACCTGGTCAGAGATAGGTTAGTTTGGAAGTTAATTAAAAAAAACCGTCCAACACATGTCAGCATTTAAAACAGATGTTAGTTAGTAGATGTAGAACAGTTTAGGTGATAATTTTGTGACTAATTATAATACTCTTGTTTAGTTATTTTATAGTTAAATGGAAAATATTACAATGGGTCAGGACATGTAGATGAACAAGCATCTCGCTGCAAAACTCCCCATATAGGATTCCCCTAATTCATAATACCCTCCTACGTTTCAGTGGCATTGTGTCTTGTTTGGGGTGAACTTAAGCAAAAAAAAAAAAAAAATAGATTATGCTTGAATCAGAAACTAGAAATTAAAAAAATATATCTGGCCTATACCTTGGGAGTTCAAAATGAATTTAGGAAAACTCGTTAAAGGAAAACTCGTCAATGGAAAATTCAGCAACGGAAAACTCAGCAATTTTGGCCAAGTAGGAAAATTCGGCAATTATCGAATAAATATCGATTGAAAATAGATTTTAGAACCGTTTTTACAGGAGACATACTTGTAAATACGGGGCTACCCCCCTCTCCAGGGAAGAGCATTTTTTATATGATTTTTCTGGTACTTGTGCAGTTTACGAACTGGGCTATTTTTAGATAAGATTTTCAAGTTACATTACATTTTTACGATATCTTTTGTTTATTAAATTGTTAGGTGAAAGTACAGAATAGTTAACAAAGCCCCCCCTCACTCCATGTTAAGAATGGCTTTCTAAATAATGTTATTTCAACCCGGTTCGTAATTACGTTACGAAATTAAAGGTTTGGACCGGGTTATTTTTTACATAAAATTTTCCAGTTCAATTGAATTTTTACGATATCTTCTTCGTCATGGACGGCGGGGGTCGAGGGGGTTTCAGCCCCCCACTTTTTGACTTGCCCCCCCCCCACTTTACGGTCATCAATAATTAAGTTGATATGCATGTGTTTAACCAGCCCCCTTCCCCAAATACACTTTTTAGGAGAGCTCCCACTTTTATAACTGTCCCGCCGGTCCTGTAAATTGTTACGTGAAAGTACAGAATAGTTAACAAAGAGCCCCCCCTTTTAAATCGTTTCAGCGGACTTTAACCGAGCGCTCTTTTGGTATGCTTTTTTTAATTTATTTATGAAGTGAGACAAAATGATAAATACATTTATTAAAATTAAATATTTAAAATTATTCCGGAAGACTTTAGAGAAGAATATTTAAAAATGTTAAGTTAATCTTGTAATGAATGTAGAATAGCATTTTCACATAACTAGAAAAATGAATGTTATTTTTTTTATTTACATGAAAGAGGGCTTTAAAGTTCTCGTTCGACACTGGTTTTGAATCCTAACCGCCAATTTTTAACAGCACGGCGATGACGTCGTACCACCAAGGACGTTTATCAAATTAACAAAGAAATAAGTTTCTTTATTCTTGTTTTTTGATGAAAAAAAAAAAAAAAATGACTCAATACTGGTCACCCCTGAAGAAGGAATTTTATTCCGTAATCGATAGGATTAATGTAAAAAAAAAAAAAAAAATTAATCTTGTATTGCTAATTTGGCTTATATTTCAATTTTATTAACTTTCCATGCAATACTTTGAAACTTGAACGATACCACACACATTACTTGACAGCGTGCCAGCGCAGTTCACGTTCGACACCGGTTTATATATACACCGGTATATATATATATATATACATATATATATATATACACCGGTATATATATATATATATATATATACATATATATATATATATATATATAAAGGGCTTTACGCGCTCTACTACTTTTGGAACTGCTCCCGCCCTGCTCCAACGCCCAAAATTGGAGCTGGCTCCTCTCACGCCCCCCATTTTCAAAAAGGAGCCGCTCCTGCTCCAACTCCTATAAAAAAGGAGCGGCTCTTTTTCAGCGCTCCATAATGAAAATGTACGTTCTTTCATAAACGTTCTATTCTGCCAATGAGTTGTCGAAGGATAGGGGTGGGCGTCAAAGGATCTCATCAATACACTTTAAATGTAAGGTCATAAGATGATATTTGACAAAATCTCGCTAATATTTTGAGAGTTATAGGAGAACATGTCGGACGATATATAGCATTATACGTAAATGTTCGTTTCCTGAGATATAAAAGAGAAATAGAAAAATCCCTGAAGTATTTTAAAACAATTTTAATTTTCATTACATTAACAACCTATTTTTTCAAGAAAGGAAAATTTGACCCGATATATTTAGATTTGTTTTAAGTAAATAAAGTTTTACTTTTAAACATTATTAGTGATTATTTTCTTTTCAAAGAAAACATTTCTCTGGGAGAGGAGAGACAGCCAGGGCAACATTAATCGTCGTATTGTTGTTTAATATTTGTTTGTTTTATGAACGTAACTATATTGTACAATGTATATTATTATTTATAACAGAGAAACGCACACGTACTTTCAAACAAATCGATTTATCTATTTTTTTTTCTATAGTACAATTTAGGGCGAAAAAAACCCAATGAAGTTTATTTTTTAAAGATTGAATAAAAAAAAATATTTCTCATAAAAAAATATCAATAAATTATCAATAAACAATTCAGAGATCCATTTGATGTCTTAAAATTTCATACAAAATATCTGGCATAGACCTTGGGAGTTGAAAAAATATCGGGTCAAATTCCCCCCCCCCCCCAAAAAAAAAAATTAACTGGAGCAAGTTTTCCTAGGTCGGGCAAAAACATTTATTAAAATAAAAAATTTGAATAAAAAAGGTGAAAACGTCTATATTTTAAAT